>OY283140.1:55080926-55559396 GCA_958299785.1 Medicago lupulina
ATTTGAAATTGTGGTATTAATTTGTTCTTATTCAGTTTTGTATTAATGTTATATTATTTTTTCTCACTGATTTTGAAGTTAGTGAAAGAGTTACTTGTGAGGCAAGATATTTGAATTATGTATTAATCATCTACTCTTATTGAATTTCTTATTAAGGATGTCTAATATGAACCTCTAAAAAATGGTCCAAAGATGGTGGATCTTTACCATTTTTATTAAAAAAATTATATATAATAATTTAAAAAATTGATATCAAAAGTAATATTTTATTAAAATTTGCCAAAAATGTGAAGGTCCAACATTGGACCGAGTCTATATTAGACAACCCATAAATAACATAAATTTGAAATTTCAAGTCTTTTTTCTTAGAACCGTGGTGAGACACGCTTTACTATTTTCTGATTCAAGCCAATATTACTTTTAAGTAGTTTTTCCATTTTGCAATTTTTGGCCACAAAAAGACCACTCCTTGCACTATGCTTGCATATACCATTTTTCTGCAATCAACCAACAATGCACATGGAGTTATCCAATGCTGAAGGAGTTGTAGAATTGTTGGCAATAAAAGGAGGTTCGAACATAGAGTTTTGGGAGGAGGGAAAGCCAAACAACAGTTCTCTCCATTTAACAAAAGTATAAAAACAGACATTCTTCTAAAGTTCTATCTTCAAGATTGATAGCTTCAACACTTTCTTCATCCATAAAAGCAGCAAGTAAATTTTATTCACTTTCATTTTTTTTAATCTTCCTCTCATTATTCTCATATTAAATACTTCAAGTAAATGAATTAGCATTACTGCCTTTATATTGTCCTCACTGTGGAGCGGTGACAAGTAAATTACGCTTAATAATCTATTAAGTTCTGGTTTTCATGCCATTCCATATCCCTTGGAGACCTAATATTTTATTTTCTTTCTTTGTTTATCTATCAATTTGGAACAATGATGTTATGTTGTTAAAGAATGCAGATGTTGAATAGACAAGTGGTAAAATCATAATATGCTACCAAAGTGTGTTTGGTTGGTGGGGAATAGAGTGGAGGGAAGGGATTAATTTAAATTTGAATTAGTTGGTAAAATTCTCAAAGAGAAGATAAAGGGAGTGGGATCAAAATCCCTCCAAAATCTAATTTAGCTCCTCTCCAAGAAGGGGAATTTGGAGGGAAGTTAGACCTGTAAAAATAAACAATGCATAATGACACTCCATATCCAAAGCAAAATTATCGCTTTCATCTTCGATGATTACACCAAATACAATACACCTTTCATGCCCGGGAATTTTTTTGAATTAGACCAACCCTCCTGCCCACCTAACAATCCGCACTAGTTCATATTGATTTTCTTCAACAAGATCTGATAAATAGATAAGTTACTCAAATTAGAGATAACATTGACCATTATAGGACACAAACAACAAATTTGCGTCTATTTGGTCTGCTCACGTTGGTTTTAATTCAAACTCTTATGTATCTCTAACATTAAAACCTTTTGTTGTTTAATGAGTAAATATGAAATTTTTAATTGCTTGCTAACAACTTATTTGCATCTCTTTGGTCTGTTGACATTGTTGTGTTACACGAAAAATGTTTAACCTTATTGCTTTCATGGTGTGTGATGAACACTATTTTGTGAAAAATGTTCATATTTGACTTTTAGTTATGAATTGATAAAAGTTGTTTGTTGAAAGATTAATAATAGGCAAAATAACACAAGAAATAGACTGAAAATATTGTGAATGAAATGATGTGCAAAAGGAACACGAAAATTATGTAATTGGGATTAATTTTGACAATTGTTTGAGTTGAAAACGTGACTTTGGGTTTGAATTGGTGTTTAGGCTGATTTGTGGATTCAGACAAGAAATGGAATGGAGGGTTTAGGGGCGCCACACTTTCTAATCCTAGAAAATGATAAGTTTGTGGGGATGAAGATCACCACAAGAAAGGATTCTTGATATGATCAATACAAGGTCCAATCCAGAACCTAAAGAGCAATTACTCACTTTTTTTTATCAAAATTCAATTGCTGTTTCATTCTTCATTTGCGCCATATATAGGCAGCAATGGACTTTTCTGATTACAAAACTTTAAGAGACCTAGTTCAATCATAGTAATGGAATTTCGGCCCTTGAATGCTAGATGTTATAAAAACTAACCCTAATTACTTATAGTAATGAAAATTCGGCCATATGAATGCTAAGTGTAACGCCCTAGTTTTATTTTAATTATCGTTGGTTGATTTTAAAATCTTTTATATGATTTTTGAATGATTTATGTGAATATGTGGGGTGTTACTATTTTATTATATAGTATTTATGTGATTATGAGAATATATGATTATTTTTATTGTTTAATAAAAATAAGTAAGAAAATAGTATTTATTTAAAATGTTGGGAGTTATTGTGAGTTAATTGTATTAAGGAGGGAGTTAAGGGAAATAATAGAAAATGAATAGGGGGTTAAGAAAAGAGTAGGAAGGAAAAAGTCAGAACATTACTTTTCACGTTCAGTAAAAAGAAAACAGTTTTGGGAGAAAAGAAGAAAAAACCTAGAGAAGAGAGAAGGAGCAAGAAGAGAGAAGAACGCGGCTTGATTTCAGGAAAACAATCTGAGGTAAGGGTGAGGCTAACCTTCAACTGATAATATATATGTAATTGTTGAAATTGAATTGAAATTGTGGTTCTTGAGTTAGGGTTGCAAAGATTATGAAAGTTGCAAAATGTTGATGATTATGTTGTTGATTTTATGTTTCTGTGTTGTGTTGAGCATTATGATGCATATAGAACCTGTAAACATTGTAGTAATCCATTTTGGGTGATTGGGGGATCAAAATTGGGTTTTTGGAGTGAAAATTGGTATGTTCCCGTAAGCTGTGAAGCCCGAATTCGGCCACCGAATTGCCAAAATCGGCCACCGAATTCTGAGCTGATTTTCCAGCTTTGGTTCGTCAAAAATCGGCCACCGAATTGTCAAATTCGACCACCGATTTTTCTGTCAGCCAAACTGGAAAACATTCACAATTCCACCCGTTTCTGCTTTGAATTGGCTTTTGACGTAAACATGAAAGTTGTAGATAATTGAGTTAGCTTTCTAATGGCCTTGGATTGACTTGAAAATGATTTTTAGATTTTGAGTTATGATGAAAATAGTCCAAGAGGGTCTCTAGAAAACTTTAAGAAAACTTAACATAACTAGTCCCAAGTTAGTCCAAAAACTTATGGTTGGTTTCCCAACTTCAAACTTAAGTATTAGAGATTTAGTTGAGGTGTTTTATGAGTATTTGGCTTATGTCTTATTGATCAAACTTGATTTGCTTTTGAAGGATGTTTTGGACTTTGATATGAATGTAATTGATTAATGTATATGTTGCTATCGTTGTTGATATGTTGGAATATATATGTTTATATATGTACAATTATATACGGTGTATCGTTGTTCCTGTTGTTGATGTTGTTGAGTCGTGTTGTCCGAGTTGGGGAGTGTGTCTTAAGTATTAGGCACAGATGTTGATGTCGTAGTAGGTGTTGTTGTTGTTGTTTGGTTGTATGCTGATATACACCATTGAGTTGTTGATGTTGTATGTTGATATACACAAGTGGAGTTCATTGCATAATGCATAAAAGCGAGAGGGCTTTTGCCCTGGAACGCCTTGTCGTTCAAAGCGGAAGGACTCATGTCCTGGAACACTTTGTTGTTCAAAGCAGTGAGGGCTCTGCCCTGTATTTTTGGTACCACATGCATGTGCATTGTTACATCGTAGTAGTTGTTGTGTTGGGTGAGTTGTCGATGTTGTTGATGTGTCGTTGGTGTTAAGTCGTTGTCGGTGTGTTGTCATCATGAATGAAGTTGGTTTCAAATTAAATATAATTGAAGTAGTGTTGATAATCAAGGATGATGCTATATTTATATATATATTTCTTATTGATGTTGTTGTTGTGAATTTTCTGCTGTTTCAATGCATTTGATGAATTATATATATATATATATATATATATATATATATATATATATATATATATATATATATTATCTTTGATTGTGAATCTCACCCCTTCTGCTTGAAAATGTTGCCCTTCGTATGGGTAACTTGCAAGTGATCCTAAGTAGTAGGTGGTGGCTCAATGTCTAGGGCTCTGATACGTATGGGATGGGATTTTTATATTATTTTCATTCCTATGTATCAAATTTTGAGACATGATGATGTTGTTTTTGTTGAATTATTTTGATGAGGCTTTTATGCCGGAATTATTTAAGTATGGTTGAATAATTATTGTTGGTTAAGGCCTTTGTGCCAAGATTTTGTTGAAGAAGAATATTATGTTGAAAAGAATTTTCCGCTGCAATTATTATGAGATTAAAGTTTGTTGAAGTTAAATAGTTTTATTTTCTATTTAATAATTTTTGAAAAGCAGTGTAATGCTCCGTTGTTGATTTACTCTGATCATTTATATTAATATTACGTTGTGGGAGAACGGGGTGTTACACTAAGAGTTACAAAATGAAAACTTCATTGATGAGGAGCTTGATGAGGGTGCCACAAATGCAAGAAGGAGGTTAGAATGTTGAAAATCCTTCATTGATTGCCTCATTATGAGCCCTTTGAATGCTGATTATTCTTTCCTTTTTCTTGTCTTGCGCCACTTCTCTCATCTTGATTGCACCATTGACTCATTTGTTTCCTCCTTGCTTCAAAACTTTTATTTGCAATAATTAAACACACAACTTTACCATTACAAGCTTGGAAGCTTTAAGATGGCCTTAAAATTAGGGAAAACTTAACTAAGTGTCTTTGGGCCAAATAATGTACCCTTTCACTTTTGATTACAACATAACAAAATAACTAAATAAAATGGGCAGCAAGAGATGCGCCCCACCCCTCCTCCAATGGTTTGATGCAAATGACCATTCTACCCTCCATGCTTCCTACTGTAGGTTTGAACTCCAAGACTTTTGCCACCAATTGAGTTAGCGCCTCCTTAGCTTTCTTGGCCCTTGCCCTTGTCATTGGTCCTCCTAGCCCTTGAATTGAAGCACTTGTGTCACGGACAATTATGCCCTCATCATCCCCTCCCTCTTGAAAGGAATTCGTCCACGAATTGAAATCACCATCACCTACATCAAAAGGAGCTAAGTCAGCAACATTAAAAGTAGCACTTATTGAAGTAGATAAAATAGTCATAAGGAAGGGGGGTTTGAATTGTGACCCTTTAAAAATTATCCTGAAACTTAAAAGTGATTCTCAAGTTGTTTACTTGGAATGGTTAAGTTAACTTTCTGAACTCAGAACGTTCTGAAGTTCATACACAAAAACTGATTAAGAAAGTAAATGTGTTGGTGTGTGTTGTGTAGACTGAAAATAAAGAGTATAAGGAAGAGAGAAAGAACACATAGAGATTTATAGAGGTTCACCCAATGTGGGCTAGTCCTCTCCTCACAATCTTGTGAGTTTCCACTATGATGCTTGAGATAACCTCTCAAATCCTACACCTTACAATCTTTGTTCACCTGAACAATTACAATTCTGTATTCTCTAAGCCTCAGCAGGCTTGCACCTTCTTGCTAAGTTAACCACTTAGACTTTTACAACCTTTGCTCAAACTAACACTTTGGTACCCCTAAAGCTAGATGAGACTTTGTTACAATTTGTAACAGATGTGAATGTTAGAGAATCAAACAGAAGAGGGAGAAGAAGAAGAAGTTATCTGCGAAAGAGATAACAAAGAGTTATTGATTTACACTACAAGAAGGGATAGAGAGCCTTCAATGATGATCAATTTCAAATGCAAGAGCTTCAAACAAAATCAAGTTGTTTTCTTGTATGCTTTGCAATGGTGCAAGTTTTGTTAAGGCCTTGATCTCTATTTATAGAGCTATGGGACTCATATAGCCGTTGTAGGGTGTCCAATGTTGTTATGCCATGTGTCCTGGGTCCCACAAACTTTAACTTGAAAATCTGGGTGAACATTCTGATCTCTGATTAACATCAGAATGTTGTTGTGTTCATGATGATCTTCATCTGGGTTCATCATGTATGAATGAACATATGAAGTTTTAGGCGTGTCATATGCTTTTCACATGAATTTCTGGGCAATAGCCAAAGTATGGACTTTTCATAATACTTCAGAAAGTTCATTTTCCAGATCTGCCTTGGGACTTGGTGCAGGATTGAGTTAGTGGATTCTGCATCTTCATGCCCATGCTTTGGGAGATTGTGTTGTCCTTGTACATTACCAACTCCCATGCGTGTCTATCTCTGATTGATCAGGACATATTTGCTTTGTTTTTGCTTTTTGCTTTTCACCTACTGTACTGTTCATAAAGTAAGTATGTGCAGAGCCTAAACATTCTGATCTTCAGAATGTTTCTTTGTTTCACTTAGGATGATTTGTAAGACTACCATTTGATGTAATCAAATCCTAATAGTGAAACAATAATGAAGAGCAGGGAATATAACTTCTAGGATGATATTCTCCTTTGGAATATTCCTAGTACTTTAATGTTCATAGTCTTAAATGAACATTGAGTATCCTTTTTGACATAGTCCTAGTGTATGCCTTTATTGCTTGATTGATCCATGCAGAAGTACTTTCCTTGACATACATTTTTGTCACATGTGCCTTGCATGACCTTGATTAATGTTCTTGAGATTCTGGGCTTGTATGGAAGCAACCTTCTGATCTCTTGTACGAACATTCTGATCTTTGAGCAACATTATGGTCCAACTTTCTGACCTCAGTGTTAGATCATGAATTCAAATGTACTTTGATTCTTTGAATCTTGGTATGATTTAAACCTTGTTCCTGTCTTAGTAAAACACTCAAGAGCACAAGTTAAATATCAAGGAATTAATCAAAGTCCATTAATTCTTTAATCATAATGGTTTATTATCTTTAAAATTAATTAGGGATTTTGCCTCAACAATCTCCCCCTTTTTGAAGATGATAAACCTATGATTTAGGATTAAGGATTTTGATTATATATACGAAGATAAACAGAGCTTAGAAAATTTATTTTAATGCTCCCCCTCATTTTTATAATCCATTATGCAGAGTTTTTAAGAACTTTAAAAAGCTCCCCCTCAATTTCATAATACATTTGCATATAAAAATAAAGATATGCAAGATTGAACCAAATCAATATCATTCATTAATGTAAACATGAAGTACATTTACATGAATTATATGGTTCAAAAACAAAAATGAAATTCAAAGCATGTGATCAAGCAAAAGGTGAAGTCACTAAACTCCAATAACTATTGATCACTTAGACCTACTTAGGGCCTAAAACTAAGAAAAACTTAAGATATAAATCCTAAAGCTTCTCCCCCTTTAGTCATCTGCAAAAAGGATAGGGAGGAAGATGGTTCTTCTTTAAAGATGGAGGGGTCATCAAAAACTAGAGCTGAAATAGCCAATCTAGGGACATGCACTTTGACAGTCCAATCAGCCAATACACACGCAATTTTGTGGGTTTTGGTGGAAACCCTTAGTGCTCTTGAAGCTATCTTCTTAGCCCTTGAAGGCTTAGCAGGTGCAGCAGCACCAGAAGCTTCAACTTTCTCTTTGTTGGCAGACACAAAGGTGTTGAGAGAGTCAAACAAAGCAGACATTTTTGGAAGTTTGTTTGTGGCTTTCATTGGTGGTGGAGGTGGAGTATATAAGGGTATGGTGTTTGGAGTGGGAAGGTTGGAAACCAAGAAGTTGCTTGCACCAGCAACAGATCCCATGGTGGAGGAAGAGAGGTTAACATTCTGAACAATATGAGCCATACGTTGAACTTCTTCAGATGGTAATGATCCAGAAGCCAAAGGCATTGGATCTGCTGACATATCAGGCTCATTTGAAGCATTTTGATCAATATGTTGATTAGCAAAGAGTTGATTCTGCTCAGCACCTTGAGCATTTAGATCAACTGTTTATGCTTCTTTAGTAGTTGGAGCAATTTCCTCAATGGGAGCAATTTCTTCAACTTGAATGGGTTCAGCAACTTGCACATTCTAAACTCCTGGTTCAGTAGTAGAAGCTTCAACCTTCTAAACTTCTGGTTCAATAGTTTTCTGAACTTGTTGAGAGATTTCCTGACCATCTTGAAACACTTCATTGTTGAAGTCAGAATTGAAATCTTCAAGGTTGAGGTCAAAGCCAGTTGAGAATTCCATATGCTCATCTTGAGCAGGCTCTTCCCTATTCATGTTGGAAGCCAAAATCTCATCTACTTCCTGAGTTTCTTCATCAACATCTGAGTATCCTTCTCAGTATTTTCTTCAACTCTTTGATCTGGATCAACAGAGTTTTCATCAAAAGCTCGAGGTATACCTTCAAGAACCTCAGTAGCCTTCTCAATATTCATATCTTCCTTTGGAGAAGATGCTTCCTTATCCTTCTGAGCATTCTCTTCAATCACTGATTGACCAATCAAGGAGTTGAACTGAGTGTTTCCTTCTTCCACAATCTCTTTTGCAAGTCCTGCTACTTTGGAGAATATCTCTAAAGCAGGTGGAGAGGAAGGTCTGACTGCTGTGTCTTCAAGAGTCTTGTCTTTGATATCTTTTATCTTTCTTTTCTTTCTGATTTTTTGAACATTCTGATTAGAGGGTCTCTTACCAGACCCAGATTTTCCAGAGGTTGTGAAGGAAGCCATATTTGTGGTAGTGATGCGTAGTTAACCTAGAGTCTTGGAAGTAAACTTCATGAAGTCAATCTTGCGTGGTTCACCTTCAAGTGGCACTTTTTCCTTCTGAAAGATAGGAGTAAGGTGCATTCCATAGGGTAATCCAGCAACCGTTTGTTTCATGGCCAAACATGAGTCAATCATGTGTTGGATAATGATGAAACAAAGATTGAGTTTGGTCTTGCTTATGAGGTGGTGGATGATACATAGATCCATATCAGAAACAACATCAAAAGATCCACATTTTGGTACTAGAGTGTGCCTAATCATGTTGTGAAGGATTTTTGGAACATCTACTAGATTCGTGGAGTTAAAGGTGAAAGTGTCTTTGGTGTATTTGGCTATGAGTTGTTCTTTGTTAACTTTGAGATTATCAAACCATGAGCAAGAAAATAGTTTGTTACCTTCATTAAGGATTCTCAAAGCTTCAGAGAGAAACTCTTGAGTGACTGTGATTTGTACTCCCTTGATAGAAGAGATGAGAAAGTTCTCATTCTCCTTCTTCTTCTGCTTCATGTAACACCCCGTTTCCCAAAACAACATAATAATATATACAAATATCAGAGTTCAACAATAACGGGCATGTCACACAGCTTTTCAAAAATTCTTGTTAAATAGAATATAAAACTATTTAATTTCAATAATTCATCTTATAAAATCTGCAGCGGAATTATTCTCTTCAACATAAATTTATTCCTCAACAATTCTTGGCACCAAGGCCTCAACATATAATTAACATCCAACAATTGAATCTTTAACAACATGGTTCAACATTCGATACATAAAGGAATGAAAGAAACAAAACAACATTTTCCCCATCCCGTTACGTATCAGAGCCCTATAACACTTGAGCCAACATCCTACTAGCCTTGGAAATCTGCACTTGCCCACAAGGCGACAATTCCAACAGAAGGGGTGAGATACACATTCAATAATAATAATATATAATCAATCAAGTTAATGAAAACAACAACAATTCAATGACAAGCATCATCAGGTTCACATATATATATATATATATATATATATATATATATATATATATAAATACACCAACAACAGAATCATCAATCAACAAAACATCAGATAGTCATAGCAAAATAGGCATCATCTAGCATCATAATTATCGTCCTAAATCACCTTATACATCATCAAGCACACCATTCATGAAACACGTTAAACGTCAATCATCAAGAGCATCAAGGAACTTCATCACGAAGATACCATCAAGAACATCAAAGAACAATCATCATCACAAATGCATCACAAACCATCATAAATCATCGTCTTAACAACCGTCTTAAACATCACATCATCATCACAAATCATCGTCACGACATCTCATAAGACACGACTCAACAAATGCAACTCTACGTCTTAGACATCATGCATGTGGTACCATCAGGGCATAAGCCCCCATCGCTAAAGGTCAAATAGGACCTGTCAGGCATTGAGCCCCCATCGCTAAAGGTCAAATAGGACCTGTCAGGCATTGAGCCCCCATCGCTAAAGGTCATAAAAGAACCTGTCAGGCATTAAGCCCCCATCGCTGACTATGCTATGCAACGACACGACTCAAATGCAACGACACGAGTAAAGACTCAACAATGCACATCTTTAGATGACTCGACAAATACACATCTTTAAATAGCATCATCGTCAAATATCACATATTTAAATATGACATCTTTATATAGCACATATTTAAGTCACACATCTACAAACAACACATCTTGATATAACACATAGTTAAATCACACATCTCCGGAAAGCACATATACATTAATCAACTACATTCATATCAAAGTCCAACACATCCTTCAACAAGCAAATCAAGTTTGATCAATAAAACATAAGCCAAATACTCATAAAACACTCCGACTAAATCCCTAATACTTAAGTTTGAAGTTAGGAAACCAACCATAAGTTTTGGACAAACTTGGGATTAGTTAAGCTAAGTTTTCTAAAAAAATTATGAAGACATACTTGGACTATTTTCATCATAATGCAAAATCTACAAATCCTCTTCGAGTCAAACCAGTGCCATTAGAAATATAACTTAATTATCTACAACTTTCATGTTTACACCTAAAGCCAATTATGTACCAATCAATACCAGTTTTCATTTCAAATTCGGACAAAGTTGTGCTGAAATTCATAAAAATTCACTGTGACCTACGTTCAGTAATTTGACCATAACTCAAGTTCTATAAATCATTTTGACGTCAGACCAACGGCATTAGAAAGATAACATTCATACCTACAACTTTCGTGTTTACACCGAAAGCTAGTTCGAAACAGAAACTGATGCAAAAGACGCAACAACATGAAACAGGGTATGCTGTCAAAGGTAGCTCTCGGGAAAACTCTATTTTTCACTCAAAAACCCAAATTTCATCTACCCAAATCCCAAATTTGATAGAGAACAATGTTTACAGGTTCTATATACAACATAACAATAAAAAC
This sequence comes from Medicago lupulina, assembly GCA_958299785.1. Classification (NCBI taxonomy): domain Eukaryota; kingdom Viridiplantae; phylum Streptophyta; class Magnoliopsida; order Fabales; family Fabaceae; genus Medicago; species Medicago lupulina. Next base: position 55,092,061 of record OY283140.1, read on the forward strand.
AACACAGAAACATGCATTAAACAACACAATTCATCACATCATATCAATTATCATAAACTTTCTAAACCCTAAACCTAGAACACAATTTCATCAACAATCAAAATTATATATACATATTATTGAAGGAATCCCACCCTTACCTTAATTCAGCAAGCAAAAACTCTACAGCAATTGATTCCCTCTTCTCTTAGCCTCTTCTAGGGTTCTCTTCTTTCTCTCCAAAAACTCTCTTTTCTAAAGTTTTGTACGTGAAAAATGAAACAGACTTTTGTTTTTCTGTAAACTAAAACCTCTCCTTTCTCTTTCTATTTTTCCTTAACCTCCCACTTATTTCACTTAACCCCCTCCTTAATTTCTATTAATTCTCATTAAACCCCATAATTTCAAGTAAATAATAATCTTACTTATTTTTATTAAACAATAAAAATAATCATATATTCACATAATCACATAAATACTATATAATAAAATAGTAACACCCCACATATTCACATAAATCATTAAAAAATCATATAAAAGATTTTAAAATCAACCAACGATAATTAAAATAAAACTAGGGCGTTACACTTCACAATCAGGTTGGTGTAGAACTCTCTGACCAATCCTTCATAGGTGTGTTCTTGTAGAGACACAAAGTCAGTCCATCCTTGTGGATCTGTGAACTTCTTCAGATCCCATCCCTTTGTCTTCAAGCTTTCAAACTCAAAGTACTTAGATATGCTCATAGGTCTAAAAGGAATCTTGTCTGCTCTTTTAGCCTTGAGGACAGCAGCCACTTTAGTGATGTCTTTTCCTTTGCCATGCTTTCTTGGAGAAGATTCCTTCTTCACAACAGTCTCAACATTCTCATTCTGAGATGTAGACTTTTCCTTTAATGAAGAAACAGACTTCTCTGTAGGCAGAGGCAGAGCTTCTCTTGCAATCTCCTTTCTTCTCTTGTAGATTTTCTTGGAAGACTTAACAATCTCAGTGAGAGTTTGTTCAGAGTCTTCATCCATTTCTTCAGAGTCATCATCTGAAGTAGAGCAATCCATGAGTCATCAACAATAGCTTCATTGATTGACTTAGGTTCCATTTGAGAAATCATTGCCCTGTTGTTATCTTGAAAGGACATTCTGGTTCTTACACCATCAATTGTGCTTCCAATGATTTGATCTACAGGATGGTCTCCTACCATTCTCCAACTTCTAGGTGGACTTTGGAAGGTTTGATCCTGAATATTCTGATCATCTTCTTTCTCTATTGTGTTCACAGTATTTATACTGGGAACATTCTGAAGTGTTGACACCTCAGTGTCTTCACTTTCTTTTGGTTGAGAATATTCATCATATTCATCAAATATGACATGCATACTAATTTCAACTGTCTGGGTTTTTAGATTGTACACTCTATAACCTTTAGAAGTTGTAGAGTATCCTAAAAAGATAGCTTTATTTGATTTAGGATCAAACTTACCCAATTTTTCTTTATTGTTCAGAATGTAGCAGTAGAAGCCAAATATGTGAAAATAAGATATGCTAGGTTTAATGTTTTTCCAGAGTTCATATGGGGTTTTGTTGAGAACTTTTCTTATTGAAACTCTATTTAAAATGTAACAAGATGTATTAATGGCTTCTGCCCAAAAATACTCCTCAACATTTGATTCATTTAACATTGTTCTAGCCATTTCTTGCAAAGTTCTATTTTTTCTTTCAACAACTCCATTTTGTTGTGGAGTTCTTGCACAAGAGAAGTTATGTTTAATACCATTTTCATCAAAGAATGTTTTGAAGGATGCATTTTCAAATTCTCCTCCATGATCACTCCTTACTGTGATGATATTGGAACCTTTTTCATTTTGAACTCTTTTACAAAAGTTTTGAAAAGCTTCAAAAGATTCATCTTTGCGTTTTAAAAATAGAACCCATGTAAATCTGGAAAAGTCATCAACAATAACAAAGCCATATCTTTTGCCATTCAGACTTGTAGTTTGAACTGGACCAAAGAGATCAATGTGAAGAAGCTCTAGAGGTTTTTGAGTTGAAATAAACTCAATAGTTTTAAAACTGCTTTTTACTTGTTTACCTTTGACACAAGCTTCACAGATCTTGTCCTTTTCAAAGCTAATCTTAGGCAATCCTCTAACTAGATCAAGTTGAGAAAGTTTAGCAATAGTTTTCATGCTTATATGACCAGCCCTCTTGTGCCAGATCCATTTGTCTTTTTCAAGAGACATAAAACAGGATTCAGCAGGCATATCATTTAGTTCTAAAACATATAAATTCTTTTTCCTTGATCCAGAGAAGAATAATTTGTTAGAGGAGGTTTGTCTTACTTCACATATGTTAGGTTTAAAGACAACTTCAAATCCACTATCACACAATTGACTTATGCTAAGTAGATTATGTTTTAAACCTTCTACATACTGAACATTTTCTATTTTAGCAGAGTTAGGTTTACCTATTGTGCCTTTACCTCTGATCTTACCCTTATCATTGTTTCCAAATGTCACCAGTCCTCCATCCTTCTTTTCAAAGGTTAGAAAACAGTTCCTGTCACCTGTCATGTGCCTAGAACAACCACTATCCAGGTACCATGGTTTTGTTCTTGCACCCTGAAGCAGGACCTCTTCCTCATCATCTGACTGAGCCATTAGTCCCATGTCTGCATCTGCATCTTCTTGGGGGTCTAATTCTTCTATGTCATCCCAAGTGAGCATTGCTCTTTTCTTTGGAGGAGGTTTTCTTTGAACCTTTTTGATGTCAGGACATTCACTTTTGTAGTGTCCAGTCTTGTTGCATCCAAAACAAGTGATTTGGCTTTTGTCAGCTTCAGTTCTGGTGCTGTAGTTGGTGTTTGGAAACTTCTTTCTGATCTGATTTCTTCTTAACATCATTCTTTGAATTCTTTTAGAAATCAATGCAAGTTCATCTTCATCTTCTTCTTCATGAACTTCTTCTAGTTCTTGTGGTTCTTGAACATCATCATCAGTTACTGATGAGGTTTGCTGAGATGCTTTCAAAGCAAGTGTTTTTACCTTCTTTACTGGTTTGTCTCCTTGAAGTACAACTTCATGAGCTCTTAGTGAACCAATAAGGTCTTCCAGGTTCATAGATTTTAAATCTTTGGCCTGAGTGATTGCAGTGACCATAGGTCTCCACATACTTGGAAGACATCTTAATATTTTTCTGATTCTCTCATGATTAGAATATGCCTTACCAAGAGATCTCATTTCATTTACTATTGTAGTAAATCTAGCATACATCTCATCAATGGTTTCATTTTCACTCATTTCAAAGACTTCAAACTTTCTGACTCCAATGTCAATTCTAGTTTCTTTGACATGAGATGTACCTTCATGATGTATTCTCAAGGTATCCCATACCTCTTTAGCATTTTTACATTCATCAACTATTTCACTTTCTTCCATGGTTAGTGCACATGATAGAAAGAGTCTAGATTTAGACTTTAACAATACCTGCGCTTTCTCATTTGTTGACCATGCACTTTTATCTTTGACAGCTCCTTCTTTGGTTGTTGGAACAAAACCTCCATCTGTGATGACTGCCCACATATCATTGTCTTGAGATCTGAGAAAGAGTTACATCTTTCCTTTCCAGCAGTAGTAGTTTGATCCATCAAAGAATGGTGGTCTGTTTGATGATCCTCCTTCAGCTATGTACTTGACTTTAGACATGTTTCCTGAATCTTTTCTCTAACACTTGTTTAAGTGTTCAAGCCCTTAGAGCCGGGCTCTGATGCCAATTGAAGTAGATAAAATAGTCACAAGGAAGGGGGGTTTGAATTGTGACCCTTTAAAAATTATCCTGAAACTTAAAAGTGATTCTCAAGTTGTTTACTTGGAATGGTTAAGTTAACTTTCTGAACTCAGAACGTTCTGAAGTTTATACACAAAAACTGATTAAGAAAGTAAATGTGTTGGTGTGTGTTGTGTATATTGAAAATAAAGAGTATAGGGAAGAGAGAAACAACACACAGAGATTTATAGAGGTTCACCCAATGTGGGCTAGTCCTCTCTCCTCACAATCTTGTGAGAGTTTCCACTATGATGCTAGAGATAACCTTTCAAATCCTGCACCTTACAATATTTGTTCACGTGAACAATTACAATTCTGTATTCTCTAAGCCTCAGCAGGATTGCACCTTCTTGCTAAGTTAACCACTTAGACTTGTACAACCTTTGCTCAAACTAACACTTTAGTACCCCTAAAGCTAGATGATACTTTGTTACAATTTGTAAGAGATGTGAATGTTTGAGAATCAAACAGAAGAGGGAGAAGAAGAAGAAGTTATCTGCGAAAGAGATAACAAAGAGTTATTGATTTACACTACAAGAAGGGATAGAGAGCCTTCAGTGATGATCAATTTCAAATGCAAGAGCTTCAAACAAAATCAAGTTGTTTTCTTGTATGCTTTGCAATGGTGCAAGTTTTGCTAAGGCCTTGATCTCTATTTATAGAGCCATGGGACTCATATAGCCGTTGTAGGGTGTCCAATGGTGTTATGCCATGTGTCCTAGGTCCCACAAGCTTTAACTTGAAAATCTGGGTGAACATTCTGATCTCTGATGAACATCAGAATGTTGTTGTGTTCATGATGATCTTCATCTGCGTTCATCATGATCTTCATCTGGGTTCATCATGTATGAATGAACATATGAAGTTTTGGGCGTGTCATATGCTTTTCACATGAATTTCTGGACAATAGCCAAAGTATGGACTTTTCATCATACTTCAGAAAGTTCATTTCCCATATCTGCCTTGGGACTTGGTGCAGGATTGAGTTAGTGGATTCTGCATCTTCATGCCCATGCTTTGGGAGATTGTGTTGTCCTTGTACAGTACCAACTCCCATGCGTGTCTATCTCTGATTGATCAGGACAGATTTGCTTTGCTTTTGCTTTTTGCTTTTCACCTACTGTACTGTTCATAAAGTAAGCATGTGCAGAGCCTGAACATTCTGATCTTCAGAATGTTCCTTTGTTTCACTTAGGATGATTTGTAAGACTACCATTTGATGTAATCAAATCCTAATAGTGAAACAATAATGAAGAGCAGTGAATATAACTTATAGGATGATATTCTCCTTTGGAATATTCCTAGTACTTCAATGTTCATAGTCTTAAATGAATATTGAGTATCCTTTTTGACATAGTCCTTGTGTATGCCTTTATTGCTTGATTGATCCATGCAGAAGTACTTTCCTTGACATATATTTATGTCACATGTGCCTTGCATGACCTTGATTAATGTTCTTGAGATTCTGGGCTTGTATGGATGCAACTTTCTGATCTCTTGTACGAACATTCTGATCTCTGAGCAACATTCTGATCCAACTTTCTGACCTCAGTGTTAGATCATGAATTCAAATGTACTTTGATTCTTTGAATCTTGGTATGATTTAAACCTTGTTCCTGTCTTAGTAAAACACTCAAGAGCACAAGTTAAATACCAAGGAATTATTCAAAGTCCATTAATTCTTTAATCATAATGGTTTATTATCTTTAAAATTAATTAGGGATTTTGCCTCAACACAGTCTTGTCAGCTTCACTTGTTATATAGAGTCGTCTAAATCATACATTCATACAGTAATATATTCATGTACTCATACATTCATTCATACATATATTCATGCATATAAACATTCTTGCACATATAACTTGCACACAATCATCATTTATACATGAATGCATTGACCACCTATTGTCATATTTCAATTGTATCTCTCAAAAGCGTCATCCCCAATGTGTATGATCCAGAGATGTCACCTATAGTCTTGTTTGGTCGTATCCCTTCAGTTCGGTCTTCACTTACCTTTTGGACCAGGTTAATCCCCTACCAATACCTTGGAATCAGATTCATTTCCTGCATGTTCGTCTTTACCATTTCTAAAAGTAATAGACATGTGTTTATCTTTCTTGTAATGTCGTCTTTACCAATTCTAAAGGTAATAGACAGGTCTCCCCTTGCATATTTATTTTCATGTATATTCGTCGGTTACTACTTCAAAAGTAATCGACAAAAACTTTATTTTCAGCATTTCATCGGTTACTACTTCAAAAGTAATCGACAAAAACTTTATTTTCAGCAATTCAACGGTTACTACTTCAAAAGTAATCGACAAAAACTTTATTTTCTGCAAATCTTCGGTTACTATTTCAAAAGTAATCGACAAAAACTTTATTTTCTGCAAACCTTCGGTTACTATTTCAAAAGTAATCGACAAAACTTTATTTTCTGCAAACCTTCGGTTACTATTTCAAAAGTAATCGACAAAAACTTTATTTTCAGCAATTCGTCGGTTACTATTTCAAAAGTAATCGACAAAATTTTATTTTCAACAAACTGTCGATTACTACTTCAAAAGTAATCGACCAAAACTTTATTTTCAGCAAACTGTCGGTTACTACTTCAAAAGTAATCGACCAAAACTTTATTTTCAGCAAACTGTCGGTTACTATTTCAAAAGTAATCGACCAAAACTTTATTTTCAGCAAACTGTCGGTTACTATTTCAAAAGTAATCGACAAAACTTTATTTTCTGCAAACCTTCGGTTACTATTTCAAAAGTAATCGACAACAACTTTATTTTCAGCAATTCATCGGTTACTACTTCAAAAGTAATCGACCAAAACTTTATTTTCAGCAAATCGTCGATTACTACTTCAAAAGTAATCGACAAAAACTTTATTTTTTGTAAACTGTCGGTTACTACTTCAAAAGTAATCGACAAAAACTTTATTTTCAGCAAATCTTCGGTTACTACTTCAAAAGTAATCGACAAAAACTTTACTTTCTGCAAATCGTCAAAAACTTTACTTTCTTCAAAGGTGAACTACATGATTTTGATCCCACTTTTGGGTATGTAGGCAAAAGACTTTGTCATCCCAAATCAATAAAAAACAAAAAAAAACATACTTCTTCTCCCTCCATTCTTTCACTTAGACTTTAGGCAATATTTTACAAATAAATAAGCAAGTAATTAGCACAAGATAATCTAGGTAAGAGGCTCCTTCGGAGTACCGAAGTCGTTTAGGGTGCTTAACACCTTCCCTATTCGAAAACAACCCCCGGACCTTGATCTCATAAGGGTTTTTACTCATTTTTTCCCTTCCCACGAATAAAAAATGAGCGTTTAAAGATTGAAGGTTCAAAACCAATTTATGGATTGATACCCGAAAATCACGAACATAGAACTCACTATATTTTGAATTTTAAACATTTGTACCGCAGTCCATTCTACTTGGTCTTCAATCTCCAAAGCCGTTTTCTTAATTAAAAAAAATTAAAAGCCCTCAAATTCTTAATAACCAAACCCATTAAGAAACTTAGGTAACACAAACTCAAAGTTTAAACCCTTCGTTGGTCGTGGTTATGTGTCATATCAATATTTTTGAATAACCGTAAGACAATGACTTGATAATCATCACTATGATTCAAAACATAAACAATTATCAGTAAGAAAGCAAAGTTCACAAAGGTTTGGAGGAACAAGTATCAAAATATATATTTGAAAATATGACATATAAACCTAATGAAACTGAGTTCATGTATTTCAAACCCTTCCATATTATTGTTGCAAATCTAGAAATTAGAATATACCGTAACTAATGTAAACATGCCCTAACCTTCGTCAATTAAATGAAAGTATACACATAGCAGAACCCCTTGGACATGAAGATAATTTCATTAGCATTTGGTGCTTTATATTTATATCCACTAGCGAGGCACTAATTGTCATGGTGCGCATTACTTTTGCATTCTTCATAATATACTTTGTAAACTGAAGCTCACACTTCGTGCCACTATAAGATGTAAGTGAGCATGTTCTAAGTTGAGAGGAAATGCATTCTGGAACAATTTTTGGTTCCTTCCAATCGTACTCATCAATTCCATGTCCATAAAGCTATTAAAATCCACAAACTAAAATTAGAAAAGAAATGTCTAAAATATAGTTAAAACTAGAATTAAAAAATATCATCATTAGTATAAGTAAGACCTGATCAATAGTAAGATTTTGAAGCTTAGGGCAATGTTCGAGCAATTCTACGAACCACTTCCAGTTGGTACGCAAATTTGATTCAAATATAAGCTCCATGTGAGTTAAGTTATGAAAAGTGTGAACTTGTTGCTCTGCGTCCTGCGTGAGTTACAAAGACAAACATCAACTATTAGAAATCAAGTTCAACTTATTGTAACATTAGCTAGTGAGAAGTGAGTTACTCATACCAGTCTTACTCGTAGAAACCTTGCATTACAAATCCAAGAAAATGGTATATTCCAACCACGGTTAGAAATGTCGGCTCTGACCAAATTGGATAAGCCTTTAAACTCTAATTAATCATTTGGAAAAAAAAAATCTTAGATCAATTGTTTGTAATTCCTCTAGAATGGGACATCCTTCTATAAGCTTATTAAAATCTCTTCCCAAATTGAAAACGCTGCTGTCCAAATGGAGAGTTTTGAGTAGTGGAAAATCAGAATGAGCAACAGCATCAGCATTCACTATTACAAACTTCAATTTAAGAACCACAAGGTTCCTGCCGCAATTGAAGACACTTGAAATTGTAGGACGTAATCTGATTAGAAAATGTGACCAGCGCCGGTAAAATCTAAGATGAGATTCTAAATTCCTTTTTTCACAGCAACAGGAACAAATTGATTGATATCGTGTGAATCACAGACATGGGAGATACCACATTTGAGGTGGAACGATCGGATGGGCAAGGTGGGGTCACGGGTGAGCATGACTGAGTAGAGGAAAAGTCGAAAAGTGTTGAAGTCTGCAAACTCGTTGTCAATGAAGTAGAGGGTGAGGACTGAACGCCATAATGGTTTCCATTTTTGGAGAGGATGCTTGTTGCGGCAGATTGTTTGGTGGAGAGAAAGGAAAGGATGTGGCAGATAATGGAGTCCGGTAGGTTGCTGATTCTGTCCATATTCGGCATTGAACGGTGCGATGACATTGAAGGGGAGAATGAGAGATTCAAAGGTAGGGTTTAGGAGATAGAAGCAAAGAGAGGGTTACGATCAGTATCCAAAGAGAGAGAGAGAGAGAGAGAGAGAGGGGTGGGGGGGTTGGGAGTGAACGAATAACAGAATTCTGCTCTTTACCCAACAAAAATTGCTCGCTCCCAACCGAAAAGACGACATTGCCCCTACGTGAGTTAAGTCATGTCAATTGTGCTCTTTGCGTGACTTAAGTCATATCATCATCAATTCCTCATTCTCTAAACTTCCCAAGTTCGATTTTCTCCCCTCCAAATCCGAATTTCATTATTTTTGCGCCATTCAAAGCCAATTTCTCCCACAATATCAAGTAAGTGATGATTATCCTACTTCATTGCATTTTTTTGGTTGAAATTTCAGTTTTCTTTAAGAAATTTAACATTTTTAGGTTTTTATAAATTTGTTTTGTATGTTAGTTTTTATGATTGTTAGTGATAAATTAAGTTAGGAATTGCATGTTAGTTTTTATGATTGCGTCTAAGTATGCATGCTCCACACACGTATAATCAACCGAACGGTTGTATTGTAGACACATGGTGACCCTAGGTTTCCCCCGAGGTTACCTACAGCCTAGGACTAAATCGGAGCATTCATAAAACTCCTAGAAATAAATTGAATAAATGTGACAATCACGAAAATTAAAATCTTAGCTTATAATCTATATTTATGTAATTGCTCAATTCTTTTTGCAACGGAAGAGATAACCAAATGCAAAACAATAACAGTAATTACCACATAGCTTATTAAACAAAAGATCAATAAAAGAAGAAAGGTCATAGATCACAATAATGAAACAAAAGCTCAATGAAGAATATTTCATTTAAATGAGTGAGCCAAACAATCTTCAACTTTTTTTTACTTTACCTCAAATAATGTTATGAAATGAGCTATAAACAATCAAAATGATTTTCATTGTCATTCAATATTCATAGTGGAAACGAAACCAAGCCTCAATTATCGTAGGCCTTGATTAGTGATAAAATTCTAAAAGGTACCAAATAGTGAGTCATATTGAACTTGACTCTCAGGCCTGAAGCAAAGTACATTGAAAGCTACTAATACTATAAGGTTTCCATTGAAAGCATGCTTGGAATCAACTACTTTAGTCTATGTAGTTGCAAATTAAGATGTACATAACCCTTTCCACAAGTCCACTATTAAAGATGTTCATTGTACAAGGTACAGACACATGGGTTAAATGCAAACCTTAATTCTATCAAAAGACAAAAGAAAGTTACATTTATAGTATTAGGATAGAGCCATGGAATCATGAATCATGAACCACGCACAAAGATAACCCTCTACCCACACCTACTGATGCAGTGGTAATACACAGAAAACCAAGATCAGTTTGAGATGCACCTTCACAACCGAAAGCGCTCACTCTCTCAACTTTCCAAGATCCACACTACACAAAGCTCTGAGTTTGTAACTCCCCCACAATATGCCCAGCATCTCTATAGCATCTTGTGCAATAGCTTATGTAGTTGATGCCAACTAAAGTAACAGGAAGAAAATGATTCCATCAGATAACAATCATCATTGAAAAATTCCATCAGTAGCATGAACTTAGTGTAAAAAGACTAGAGCCACGTCAAAGCGCTTTGACCAAGCCAAGAAAACTTGAGATAATTTTAAATGGAGAGAATCCAAATCCTGCCAAATGCCCCTCAATTTTCTTAACTGACCCATACCAATTCCACACTTCCAGTTTGTTCAGCACGCAAGTTAAACACCAGACCACTACAAAATAAGCTACGTTGCCAACATTTCAGTCCTATAACACCAAGCATCTAATCATACCGATAATTTTGAATAAACGCAATACAATGATTTGATAACCATCAATATAATTCAAAACAAAAACAATTATCCATAAGAAAGGAAAGTTCACAAAGGTTTGGAGGAGCTATAATCAAAATATATGACATAGAGTACCTAGTAAAACAGAGTACACGTTTTAAAAACCATCCCATGCTACTACTGCATACATTTAAAATCTAATATAACTACTGTAGACATGACCTAACCTTTGTCAATAAAATAAAAATTTGCACGTAGCAGAGCCCTTTGGACATGAAGATAATTTCATTATCATTTGGTGCTTTATATTCATATCCACCGGCGAGGCAATTATTGTCATGGTGCGCATTACTTTTGCATTCTTCGTAATATACTTTGCAAATTGAAGCTCAGACTTCTTGCCTTTATAAGATGTAAGTGAGCATGTTCTAAGTTGAGAGGAAATGCATTTTGGAACAATTTTTGGTGTCTTCCATTTGTCCTCGCCAGTTCCATATCCATAAAGCTATTAAAATCCACATACAAAAATTAGAAAAGAAATAACTAAAATATAGTTAAAACTAGAGTTTAAAAAATTTCATCATTGACATAATAAAACCTGATCAAGAGTAAGATTTTGAAGCTTAGGACAATGTTCAAGCACTTCTACCAGCCACTTCCATTTCGTCTGCCAATTTGACGCAAATACAAGCTCCATGTGGGTTAAGTTATGAAGAGTGTGAACTTTTAGTTCATCGCTCTGTGTGAATTACAAAGACAAACATTATAAATCATTCGAATCATGTTCAACAATTCGGGTAATGAAGAGCAATGATAGTCATACCAGTTCTAGACGCAGAAACTTTGCATTAGAAATCCAAGAAAATGGAATATTCCAATTATAATTAGAAATGTTAGCTCTAACCAAATTGGAAAAACATTTAAATTCTCCTCCATCACAATCAGTCGGAACCCTAAATCGCACATCAATTGTTTCCAATTCCTCTAGAACGGGACATCTTTCGACAAGTGTATTAAAACCTTCATTATCATCTCCCATAGGGTAAACACTATCGAAATGGAGAGTTTTGAGCCGTGGAAAATAAAATTGAGGAACAACATTGAGTAGTAGTTTCTTCAACTTAAGAACCACAAGGTTCTTGCAATTGAAAACACTGGAAAATGTGGTATCTAACCTGATTTGAAAATGAAAATCAGTGAAAGAAAAGTCTAAAGAGATACTCTCAATTCCTTTCTGGACTGCAACAGGAACAAATCGATTGATATCATGTGGATCGCATCGGGAAGAGAGTCCACATTTGAGGCGGAATGATTGGAGAGTGTGACGAGTGAGCATGACGGAGTAGACAAAATGTCGAAAAGTGGCGAAATCTGTGAAGTTTCTGTCGTCGAAGTCGAGAGTGAGGACTGAATGCCATAATGGTTTCCATCTTTTGGAGAGGATGCTTGTTGCGGCGGATTGTTGAGTAGGGAGAAATGAGAGAATGTGGCAGATAATGGAGTCTGGCAGGGCGCTGATTCTGTCCAGATTTGGAATTGAATGGTGAGAAGACATTTCAGATGGTGAGAATGAGAATCAAAGCTAGAGTTCAATCAAGGCGGAGAAGGAGCAGGTCATTGTAGAAAACTAGAATTGGATGAGAGGTTAAGAGTTTGCAGAAAGGGGAGAGGTACTGCTTAATCGTGTGTGCTAGAATTTTGGGAGTGACTAGTCAGAAGCGTTTCAACTTTCAACCGTGTGATCATGGTTTTGTGGGTGAGGTGTGGTGTGGTGTGACGTGAGGTGTCTAAACTCAAAAACTATTAATAATTTTGCGTAAATTTTTGTTTTTTAAAAGCAAAATAGTAATAATATAATTAAAATAAATAGAATACAAGACTCGGAGCGAAGGACCATCCTAATTTTGTGTTTAATATGGCGTATGAATCGTCTATCAACACAGAGGTGATCCAAGATCCATTTGCTCCCTAGAAAAAAAAAAAAAAAGCAAGCCTTCAATGCCCTTTCGAGCCAAAACCATCAATTTGAACGTAGCGTCGCGACCCCAAACCGAGTCAACACACACCGGGACTTGGACCTTCGAACACACGGATTTAAGATTATCCCCAATTTCTCAAACACAGTGATGCAAATTCGTAAGCTTTGAAAACTTGCATATCTCAACATGTCTGAACTGAATCAGGAAATCAAATACATATGAGCATAACACCATTCAAAGAAACTAAGAAAAATTGTTGAAAGAGCCCGACGCGAATCTCATATAAAAATCTAAGTTTATGTTTTCTAATCGAACACCTATAATCCACCGGTCCCACAAAAAGGTAGCCTAAACAACTTGAAACAGAGCAGTTCGCAACCAAGAATACATTTAGGTAGTCTGAAGAGCTTGAAACAAACAGAGACTAAAAATGAAAGTTGATATATCTAGATATACTAAAAACATGTTTAACCTTACTAAAATATAATCGAAACCTTTTGTCAAAATATATATATACTAGACCATTGACCCGTGCGGTAGCACGGGTCATACCACGTAGAAGGTAATCAAATCAATCGCAATAATGTAAATATATATAGTTGATAGAAGTTTTATATCAGATTTTAAAATATGTTCACTTCTAAGACAACAATGGCAACAAAATGAAATGGTAGCATACATAACAAAAAGGTTTGAACATTAACCATCAAGATACATTACGAAAGACTTCGTGATAAACAACATTTGAGGTCGTATTAGTGCTCTCTCCATCTCCATCAACGATTAGTATTTTCAAACTTGATAAAACTCGGTGTTGGTCCCCTTTATAAAACTTGAATTGTTCGCAACTACAGGTCATAATTAAAATGTTAAGAACAATATAATTAGACATGAATTGTTTCCTCTAAATCGCAGCAGATATGACGGAATAACTCTGCTTACCATTTGTGACATCAGATAATGGAGTTCTTTTTGAAGGATTGATGCGTTTATGCCCCTTCTCAACTGTATTAGTCCTCACAATTTTGGTGCGTTTGTTTGGTGGTTCCATTTTTGAAACTCAACATCAAGTTGATTTGCTAAATTGTTTTCAAATGCAAGATGTTGTATCACTATTAGTGGTGTATGAGATTTGAAACAGACTTTCAATTCTATCTATGTCATAAATGTTTGTGCGCCTGGCATGCCTAAAAATGGGATGCCAATAATGATCGAGTAAACACATAAAAGACAAGTCAATCTGTATCATATAAGGAAAACTAACCAATGATAAAAATATTAATTATCCTTTGTCTGCTTTTAACAGTAGTATCTTCATATCAAAACATATATGATTCTATAATTAAATGATATTATTGGCAATTTAATACTTATGCCATTAGCTTGGTATATGTCACTTGCTCGTGTTTGAATGAATAACGGTGAATAATACGGATACGGTGAATACAAAAGGCAAGTCAACCTGTATACATTTAAGGAAAACTAACCAATGATAAAAAAAATATTAATTATTCTTTGTCTGCTTTTAATAGCGTTTAATCATATCAAAACATATATGATTCTATAATTAAATGATATTATTGACAATTTAATACTCGTACCATTAGCTTAGTATATGTCACTTGCACGTTTTTGAATGCAGTAATGCTGAATAGTGCGGATAAGGTGCAAACAAAATTTCACGGATGAGCAATAACTGGATTTTTTTCGTTTTATGTACATAGTAAAAGCACTAATTCAAATTTGATTTTTCATGTGACCATATAGCTATTTTGTCGGTTTCTAAGAAATAAATATGTTGATCTCTTAAGACCTTATATTGCAAATCAAATAGCCTTTATCGTCCATGGTTTGAGACATGATCACTATATAATTAATTAAAGAGACATGATCACTATTATTATTATTTCTACAAAAGGGTGCAGTATTTTTTTCATTATTTTTATTCTAGTTTTAGTATTTGTTTAGTTTGCATCAATAAGATTAATAGATGAACTTATTCCGGTTTTGAATCGCAATATAATTAATCTGGTTTTGAATCGCAATATATAAAAGTATACAATAGATGAAAATAATGGATCAACCAAAACATAGCATCCTTCACATGAAAAAAATTTAAAACATAGCAAATATGAATTACATGACATTAGATAGCACGTAATCAAACACATCAGACAACTAAAAATCAAATGTGCAATATAGGAATGCATTGGGGGCCAAAGTTTTTGCTCCAGGCCTTAATGCCTTCCACTCGCACAGATTCCTTCCGGTGCAAAATATTTTCCAATCCCCTCCAAACTTTATTTCGTCCTTGTCAAAAAGAATGACCACATTGAACAACCAATGATGTCCGCTATCGTCAATAATTCCCAATTCTTTGCAATTCTTGTCAATGATGCTATCAAATACTTTAGCATAGGAGAAAGTTTGTGTAAAATAAGAAAACAAACACATATGAGATTTTATAAATAAATCGCCGTTCAGCTGTTAACAAACTTGTCCAAATCCGTTATAGGATTTGGATCTAATGGAGCTGAAAAAGATCAAAGATTCAAAGAAATTAGTGCAAGCTGAAAAATATAAATGAAACAACACATAAGAGATCAAGAAAGAAGATGAAACATTATACTCTTCAAGTAGTGCAATGCTAAGAGAGTTAGTGCATCACTTTCCATTGTTAAGTCTAAACTGTTTTGATGTAAAAATGATGGTAGGAGAGGATAATTGGTATGCAATAGTTAATATTGAAAGTTTGTCAAGTTAACATGAGGAGAGGATATGGTTTAAAAGTTTGTAGGGGGTTGTTAATCGAATTGGCATTAACTACGTTTTCAATTGCCATAAAAAGTGTGTTCTTCGTTTTCAATTGCATTAAAAGTGTGTTATTCGTTTTCAATTAGCATTAACTAAGTTATATGAGAGAAAATGAGGAGTTTGAGAATAGAGATTGAATCAACGGGTGAGATTAGATTAGCATGTTTAGGAGGGAAAAATGCTAGCGATTAGGGCAAATTAGGGCAACATGTTTGCTAACCAAGTATAGCTTTTATAATAAAGGCATTAAAAGTGTGTTATTCGTTTTCAATTAGCATTAACTAAGTTATATGAGAGAAAATGGGGAGTGTGAGAATAGAGATTGAATCAACGGGTGAGATTAGATTAGCATGCTTAGAGGGAAAAATGCTAGGGATTAGGGCAAATTAGGGCAACATGTTTGCTAACCAAGTATAGCTTTTATAATAAAGGATATCTACGACTGAGAGTTTGAATCAACGGGTGTGATCAAGTGTGAAAATAGAGTTTGAACGGGTGAGATTAGATTAGGAATTAGTGCAGGGGGTTGTTGACCGATTTGATTAGCATTTATTACGTCTTCAATTGCATTAACTAAGTTATAAGAGAGAACATTTTCAGAGTTTGAATCAACGGGTGTGATCAAGTGTGAAAATAGAGTTTGAACGGGTGAGATTAGATTAGCAATTAGTGCAGGGGGTTGTTGACCAAGTTGATTAACATTTATTACGTCTTCAATTGCATTAACTAAGTTATATGAGAGAACATTTTCAGAGTTTGAATCAACGGGTGTGATAAAGTTTGAAAATAGAGTTTGAACGGGTGAGATTAGATTAACAATTAGTGTAGGGGGTTGTTGACCGACTTGATTAGCATTTAATACGTCTTCAATTGCATTAACAAAGTTATATGAGAGAACATTTCCAGAGTTTGAATCAACGGGTATGATCAAGTGTGAAAATAGAGTTTGAACGGGTGAGATTAGATTAGCAATTAGTGCAGGGGTTGTTGACCGACTTGATTAGCATTTAATACGTCTTCAATTGAATTAACTAAGTTATATGAGATAACAATTTTAGAGTTTGAATCAACGGGTGTGATCAAGTGTGAAAATAGAGTATGAACGGATTAGATTAGATTAGCAATTAGTACATGTTTAAGAGGGAAAAATGCTAGGGATTAGGGCAAAAATGGTAGCCAACCAAGTCTACCTTTTATAATAAAGGATAATTGAAACCTAGTTCATTCCTTTGCATTTTTATGTATATATTTTTATCAATACAATCTACCAAATCTTGTAATTACCATTTTATTGACTCATCTCTCTTGTGCTAGATAGGACCGCAAAACTCTCATGAGATTTAACATTATTGTTTTCTTATGATTAAATTTGAACAAAAAAACCTTTGTTTACCTAAACCGAAATCTTTTTTCATTTCCGTACTATACATTGATTGATTTTAGTGGTAGACTAGAAAACCCATAAAATGAAATCTAGCTCTAGTTTCAAGTTTCGTAAAAAAAAAATTCAAGCACTATCTTTTTTTTTTTTAAGGAAATAAAGAGCGCTATCTTGTGTTTAAATCATGAGAAATGTTAACTTGTGCCTTCAAGACAGAAGTTAATGATTCAAAATAGAAATATTTTGTTGTCATTTGTGTATTTGACTTTAACTTTTTTACTTTTCAATAATTAAATACACAAAATTTAAGAAAATATTTTCATTTTTCGGTTGCTTAACATGTATCTAAGGAGACAAGTTAACATGACCTCAAATCATGCATTTAATTTTCAGTATCAACTCGTTGGAGTCCCCGAACCCAGGATACGTGAAAAATGGCCGCAAGACTATGCTTTGCTTCCTCTCTCTCATGTAAACCATTATTCTTTTTTTTTTTTACGTCCACTATTATTCATATATATATAATACTCAAACATGAATGTAGATTATGATACATTTAACAAAAAGATTCATGTTTGAGTTTTTTTTTTTTTACTCAAACATGAATCTTTTTGTTATACGTATCATAATCTACATTTTTCAATGATACACAAACATGCATCTTAAACTTATAATAATCTATATTTTTCAATGAATGACATATCCTCATGTTACATATCATCTCTATCTCTATCTCTATCTCTATTATAAACATTTCCCTTAATTTATTTTCATAGTACACATGACAAACTTATATTAAAAAGTGTATTTAATGTTTTATTTCATATACACACCAAAATATTGAAAGGTGCATTTAATGTTTCATTTCATATACACACCAAAATATAATATGCTAAAATTCTAAGGAGTATTTAACTATAGAGATTGAAAAACAAAAAGGTTTTTTTTGTCAATTTAGCGTGTACCTATTTTTGTAACTTTTTTTAATAACTACTTTTTTAATTATAATTTTACAAATTATATTAACAAATCCAACTTTATGAGATTATCACTTTTTATTATTTAAACCCGTTCTTTTTTTAGGAAAAAAAATATTGTAACATGTGTCAATTTTATATATTAATCCAATCATACTACATGTTTATATATATTTGCATTATATTTTAATTTATTTTGATTAGTCAATGTTACTAAGAAATTTAAAAGGCAAATTATGGTAGACAATGTCTTTAACGTGTAAATCTTAATTTTCAATCCAATGACAGTTTAACATGTGTCGTTATTGTTTTCTTTTTGTGGTGGCCGAGATTCGAACCCCGGACCTTACATATATTATGCATTGTCCTTAGCAACTGAGCTAAGCGCTCACAGGGACTGTCGTTATTGTTTTATGAACCCATCGTATCGCATCTTATTTTTTATTTTTATATTGTATCTTATAGTTTTTTTTTGACAAAAAAACGTAATAAAAGATTTTGCTTTAATTTTATTTGATCAACCAGTTATAGAACCCTATTAGTGACTAAATCAACAACATAATGAAAGAATCATGCTAAATCAACAAAATAAATCCAACTTTATTACCACAAGCAGAAAGTAATAAAGGATTTTGCTTTAATTGACACTTAAAAACATTTGTAACTGAAAAATGTGATTGTCTTAGCTTTGTAGTGCCTGAAGACGCCAATTTATTTTTTCATCCAATGATATTTTAGCATGTGTCATTATTATGTTGGTGAACCAATCATATTGCATCGTTTTGGTTTTATTACATCAGATTTTTTATTTTTATATTATTTATAGCTTTATCTCAATTATGAATAGCTTCGTCTATAAATATTGCTTATGACACACATTTTTTACATCACTTTTAAAATACAATACAAATTTTCGATAGTATTCTCTAAACCCCTATTTTCTTTGTTTGTTGCATTGTTATCTATTTTCTTATTTTAGAATTACTTTCCATGATTCTTATTCCAAACATTCCATTAGTTCTTATTCCAAAAATCAATTCAATTTTTATTGTTTATGATATTAGATTTTGGTTTTTATGTGATTGAAAATTGACAATCTCTCATAGTCATTACCATATGTTGTTGTCTTCACTTTTATTTTCTCTTAACAGATTACATGGGAAAGTTTTATTTTTGTATCTTTTATTGTATTCTATTTCAGATGGAGAGACGAAATGAATAGAAATGGTTCCTCATTGGAAACCACTTATAAGAAAGGACACTCACATTATGGATCGTAAGAGGCACTGAGATAACGAGACATTTGAATTTAGTGTATAATAAATAGCACTCAACCTATTTCTTTAACCGTTTTTCTCCATATACAAGCTGAGAAAGAACCGAGTGATGATCGTATTTATTCTATTAGAAATTTTAGTGTTGTGGATTGTAAATACACCTTTTTTCCATCATTTGTAATTATTATATTTTGTATATTACATGCACATGGAAAATTTGAAAATATTAATAGTTGTGTTTATATTTACATTTTTTTCACGAAATTATCATCAATAATGGTTATCTCCTATTATAAAATGCCATATTTTTTTTATTGTTTTGTATCAAACAAAATACTATCATTTATTTGTTATTTTCTCTCATTTATTTTATTTTTTTGAAGGAATTTTCTCTCATTTATTTGACTGTCAATATCTTCCTTTTTGTCTCCTTTAATTTGTCGGTTAGAAATAATTTTCTTTTGAGGTGACTATTAAATAATATTTCTAATTATGTTATCCACCCTTTATAGTATCCATTTGCAAGCAATTTTATAAACCATTTCAGTCAAATATATTTATTTCTTTCACGTATTTGTATACTTAATGCTTACGGTTCTCAGTAATTTTTTTTCCTTTTATAAAGGATTATCATGATAAAGCAGTTTAAGAGTCAATAATATCCCTAGAAAAAAGAGAATTTGGAATGATTTTATAAAGATTTGAATGTCTTATTTAATAATTAAGAATAACAATGAAAAAGTCTCATTTGATTGATCTTTGATTTATCAGACGGAAAAAGAAGAAAAAATGTTATTTAAATAATACTGTTACTTGAAACCCTTAATAAAAGGGAATAAAAAAAATTAAAGTATCCCCTCAAAAAAATTAAACCATATTATAACGAATAAAAGGAAGAAATTGAAATCCAAATAATTTAAGTTATTTTGTAAAAACTATTGAATCTTTCAATTTATCTTATTATTGTTTCACATCCACTTTTTAAAAGGGAATATATATATATATATATATATATATATATATATATATATATATATATATAAAGCTATCGTTAAATTTTGAATATTTCTGTTTGAATAATTTAAAATATTTATTATTTTTCATTTTTTATGATTTTTTTCTTTTTCTTTTTTGGTACAAAAGAGGGGAAAATCCCATGATTTTTTTTCTTCATTTTATTAAGTATAAAACAAATTACGAGGCATTAATGTGTTCATTAAATCATATCATCTTTATTATAAATATTTCCCTTAATTTATTTTGATAATACACATGACAAACTTATTTTGAAAGGTGTATTTAATGTTTTATTTCATATACACACCAAAATGTTGAAAGATGCATTTAATGTTTCATTTCATATACACACCAAAATATAATATGCTAAAATTCTAAGGAGTATTTAACTATAGAGATTGAAAAACAAAAAGGTTTTTTTTTTGTCAATTTAGTTTGTACCTATTTTTGTAACTTTTTTTTTAACTATAATTTTACATATTATATTAACCAATCCAACTTTATGAGATTATCACCTTTTATTATTTAAACCGGTTTTTTTAGGAAAAAAATAATTGTAACGTGTGTCAATTTTATATATTAATCCAATCATACTACATGTTTATATATATTTGCATCATATTTTAATTTATTTTGATTAGTCGATATTACTAAGAAATTTAAAAGGGAAATTATTTTAGACGATGTCTTTAATGTGTAAATCTTAATTTTCAATCCAATGCAGTTTAACATGTGTCGTTATTGTTTTTTTTTTTCTTTTTGTGGTGGCTGAGATTCGAACCCCGGACCTTGCATATATTATGCATTGTCCTTAGCAACTGAGCTAAACGCTCACAGGGACTGTCTTTATTGTTTTTTGAACCCATCATATTGCATCTTATTTTTTATTTTTATATTGTATCTTATAGTTTTTTTTTTGACAAAAAACCTAATAAAGGATTTTGCTTTAATCTTATTTGATCAACCGGTTATAGAACCCTATTATGACTAAATCAACAACATAATGAAAGAACCATGCTAAATCAATAGAATAAATCCAACTTTATTACCACAAGCAGAAAATAATAAAGGACTTTGCTTTAATTGACACTTAAAAACATTTGTAACTGAAAAGTGTGATTGTCTTAGCTTTGTAACGCCTGAACATGCCAATTTTTTTTTCATCCAATGATATTTTAACATGTGTCATTATTATGTTGGTGAGTCAATCATATTGCATCGTTTTGGTTTTATTACATCAGATTTTTTATTTTTATATTATTTATAGCTTTGTCTTAATTATGAATAGCTTTGTCTATAAATATTGCTTATGACACACATTTTTTACATCACTTTTAAAATACAATTCAAATTTTCGATAGTATTCTATAAACCCCTATTTTCTTTGTTTGTTGCATTGTTATCTATTTTCTTATTTTAGAATTACTTTCCATGTGGTTCTTATTCCAAAGTTTCCATTAGTCCTTATTCCAAAAATCAATTCAATTTTTATTGTTTATGATATTAGATTTTGATTTTTGTGTGATTGAAAATTGACAATCTCTCATTCTCATTACCATATGTTGTTGTCTTCACTTTTATTTTCTTTTATTAGATTACATGTGAAAGTTTTATTTTTGTATCTTTTATTGTTTTCTATTTCAGATGGAGAGACGAAATGAATAGAAATGGTTCCTCATCGGAAGCCGCTTATAAGAAAGGACGCTCATATTATGGAGCGTAAGAGGCACTGAGATAATGAGACAGTTGTATTTTGAATATTTTTCATGATTATTCGGAGGTCTCTGGGCCGCTTATTAATTATGCTAAGAGCCGTTTTTACCATGGGGCAATGACGGCTGCTCGAGTTCATATGCTTGCTGGTCTCCTTGGTTTCACAGCAGGTACAATTCCTTTTCTCTACCTTGGGTGCCTAATCTTCAAGGGGAAACCGAAGGCTGTCCACTTCCAATCAATTACAGATAAAATAAAATATAAGCTCTCTACTTGGAAAGGCACGGTTCTATCTATTATGGGTCGTATTCAGCTTGTAAAGTCCATTATTCACGGAATGCTTGTTTATTCATTTCATGTCTACATGTGGCCTTGTCGTCTGTTGAAATTGCTTGATTCTTGGCTTAAGAATTTTATTTGGAGCGGAGACATTCTCACCAAGAAAGTTTGTACTGTTTCTTGGAAGGTTTTATGTCAACCTCTGTCCTCGGGGGGTCTTGATGTTAAACCCTCTAGACTTATTAACGAATCTCTTATGTTGAAGTTGGCATGGAAGCTTATCTCATCTGATTCTCAATGGGCCGTTTTATGTAGGCGTCATTTTCTATGCAATGGGAAGCCGAGCCACTCTTATGTTAAATCCTCTGTGTGGGCTGGGATTAAAATGCATGTTCATACTGTTCTTTTGCACTCCAAATGGATTGTTGGTTTAGGTAATATTATCAATATGTGGACAGATAATTGGCTAGGGGAGCGCCTTGTAGACTTGCTTCAAATTGATCATGTTCTTCATGACGGTTTTAATGCTAAAGTTGAAGATCTTATTGTTGCTGGTGGCTGGAATATTCCAGCTACGTTGAACCTCCCTACTCACGTTTTGGACCTTGTTCACGCTCTGGTTCTGCCGGTTTCGCACCTCCAAGACATGCTTGCTTGGTTGCACTCTTCTAATGGTAACTTAACATCCAAACAAGCGTTTTCCTTTCTTCAGCCTACTGCCCTGTCTTTGGATTGGCCGCAGCTCATTTGGCGGCCCAACATTCCCCCTGCTCATTCTTTCATCTTCTGGCGTTTGTTCCATGGGAAGATGCCTACTGACGAGAACCTCCGCGTTCGGGGTTGTGTGATTGTTTCAATATGTTGTCTCTGTTTAAAAATCGATGAAACTTTTGACCATTTGTTCTTCAGGGGCCCCTTTGCAATTAGGCTTTGGACTTGGCTTGGTAGTAAGTTGAATTGTACTTTTGATACATCCTCGGTTGTATCCCTCCTTTTTTGTATTCCTGTTGCTTGTTCTTCTCAGGTGTCTGCATATTTATTGCGGGGATTGTTCATGCTGCATATCATTTGGATTTCCCGTAATTCTTTGAGGTTCTCTTCGGACGTTGTGACTCTTCATGCATCTCAGGTTCACTTGCATTCATCCATTTCAACGAGTGGTAATCTTTCTACTGGGAAATGTCTTCCTGTTGATTGGCCTTTACTTGATTCTTTCTCTGTGTCTGCACACCACAGACAGACATCTAACATTATTCCAGTTATTTGGAAAACGCCTTCCCCTCCGTGGTTAAAGGTGAACACTGATGGCTTGGTTATTGGTAATCATGTTGCTTGTGGCAGTTTATTCAGGGATCATTTAGGTACCTTGCTGGGTGCCTTCACTTGTAACCTCGGCTCTGATTCTGTTTTTAACTCGGAGGTGATGGGTTATATTATTGCTTTAGAGTTTGGTGCTGAAAAGGGTTGGAATCACATTTGGTTGGAAAGTGACTCCACTAGTGCTCTTATGGTGTTTCATAATCTTTCTTTAGTCCCTATTCTTATGCGTAACCGGTGGCACAATGCTCGTCATCGTTGCGTACAGGTCATTTCATCTCACATTTTCAGAGAAGGCAATTGTTGTGCGGACAAGTTGGCTTCCATGGGTCATACAGTTCATGGCACAGTTTGGCTGACTACCTTGCCCCCTGCTTTGAATTTGGATTTCTTTAGAGACAGAGTTGGTCTGCCTAATTACAGATTCCCTTATTCTGCTGTATTATTTTCTTTCCTTTCTGTTTTTCATCCGCTTTTTCTTGTTTTGAGGGTCTTGGCCTAGTCCCTCCGCTTGTAAATATTTTTCCCCTTTTTTTAATAATATTTTGAGTGTGGCGGCATAGGATGGAGGTTCTCTAGGGTGCCAACCTAGTTGGGATGTCGGTGCTTCCTCTTGATGCCTGTCCATTCTCCTAACTTATCCAAAAAAAAGCCGCTTATAAGAAAGGACACCCACATTATGGAGCGTAAGAGGCACTGAGATAATGAGACATTTGAATTTAGTGTAATCACTCAACCTATTTCTTTAACCGTTTTTCTCCATATACAAGATGAGAAAGAACCGAGTGATAATCGTATTTATTCGATTAGAAATTTTAGTGTTGTGGATTGTGAATACACCTTTTTTCCATCATTTGTAATTATTATATTTTGTATATTACATGCACATGAAAAATTTGAATATATTAATAGTTGTGTTTATATTTACATTTTTTCACGAAATTATCATCAATAATGGTTATCTCCTATTATAAAATGCCATATATTTTTTTATTGTTTTGTATCAAACAAAATACTATCATTTATTTGTTATTTTCTCTCATTTATTTTATTTTTTTTAAGGAATTTTCTCTCATTTATTTGACTGGCAATATCTTCCTTTTTGTCTCCTTTACTTTGTCAGTTAGAAATAATTTTCTTTTGAGGTGACTATTAAATAATATTTCTAATTTTGTTATCCACCCTTTATAGTATCCATTTGCAAGCACTTTTATAAACCATTTCAATCAAATATATTTATTTCTTTCACGTATTTGTATACTTAATACTTACGGTTCTCAGTAAAAAATATTCCCTTTTATAAAGGATAATCATGATAAATCAGTTTAAGAGTCATTAATACCCCTAGAAAAAAGAGAATTTAGAATGATTTTATAAAGATTTGAATGTCTTATTTAATCATTAAGAATAACAATGAAAAGGTCTCATTTGATTGATCTTTGATTTATCAGACGAAAAAAGAAGAAAAAATGTTATTTAAATAATACTGTTACTTGAAATCCTTAATTAAAGGGAATAAAAAAATTAAAGTTTCCCCACAACAAAATTAAAAGCATATTATAACGAATAAAAGGAAGAAATTTGAAATCCAAATAATTTAAGTTATTTTGTAAAAACTATTGAATCTTTCAATTTATCTTATTATTGTTTCACATCCATTTTTTAAAAGGGAATATATATATATATATATATATATATATATATAAAGTTATCGTTAAATTTTGAATATTTATGTTTGAATAATTTAAAATATTTATTATTTTTCATTTTATATGATCTTTTTCTTTTTCTTTTTTGGTACAAAAGAGGGCAAAATCTCATGATTTTTTTTCTTCATTTTATTAAGTATAAAACAAATTAAGAGGCATTAATGTGTTCATTAAATCATATCATCTTTATTATAAATATTTCCCATAATTTATTTTGATAGTACACATGACAAACTTATATTGAAAGGTGTATTTAATGTTTTATTTCATATACACACCAAAATGTTGAAAGGTGCATTTAATGTTTCATTTCTTATACACACCAAAATATAATATGCTAAAATTCTAAGGAGTATTTAACTATAGAGATTGAAAAACAAAAAGGTTTTTTTTTTGTCAATTTAGTGTGTACCTATTTTTATAACTTTTTTTTTAACTATAATTTTACATATTATATTAACCAATCCAATTTTATGAGATTATCACCTTTTATTATTTAAACCGGTTTTTTTTTTTTAGGAAAAAAAAATTGTAACGTGTGTCAATTTAATATATTAATCCAATCATACTACATGTTTGTATATATTTGCATCATATTTTAATTTAGGCTTAAATATGCATTTCATCCCTGTAATTAGGGGTGATTTGAAATTTTATCCCTGAACTTACTAATCCTCCCATTTTGCTCCTGCAATTATTAATCATTTGAAAATTCGTCCTAATTACGTTATTTTGCTGACGAGGATAGTGATTAGTCACGTGGCAGACGATAACTGGGTTAAGATGAGGATGAGTCAGTAAATTACACTCGAATTTCATCCCTGTAATTAAGGATCGTTTGAAATTTCATCCCTGAGCTTACTAATCCTCCCATTTAGGACGAGTTTTCAAATGATTAATAATTGCAGGGGCAAAATGGGAGGATTAGTAAGCTCAGGGATGAAATTTCAAACGACCCCTAATTACAGGGATGAAATGCATATTTAAGCCTTTAATTTATTTTGATTAGTCGATGTTACTAAGAAATTTAAAATGGAAATTATTTTAGACGATGTCTTTAACGTGTAAATCTTAATTTTCAATTCAATGACAGTTTAACATGTGTCGTTATTGGTTTTTTTTTTGTGGTGGCCGAGATTCGAACCTCGGACCTTGCATATATTATGCATTGTCCTTAGCAACTGAGCTAAGCGCTCACAGGGACTGTCGTTATTGTTTTGTGAACCCATCGTATTGCATCTTATTTTTTATTTTTATATTGTATCTTATAGTTTTGTTTTGACAAAAAACCTAATAAAGGATTTTGCTTTAATTTTATTTGATCAACCGGTTATAGAACCCTATTAGTGACTAAATCAACAACATAATGAAAGAATCATGTTAAATCAACAAAATAAATCTAACTTTATTACCACAAGCAGAAAATAATAAAGGATTTTGCTTTAATTGACACTTAAAAACATTTGTAACTGAAAAGTGTGATTGTCTTAGCTTTGTAACGCCTGAACACGCCAATTATTTTTTTCATCCAATGATATTTTAACATGTGTCATTATTATGTTGGTGAGCCAATCATATTGCATCGTTTTGGTTTTATTACATCAGATTTTTTTATTTTTATATTATTTATAGCTTTGTCTCAATTATGAATAGCTTTGTCTATAAATATTGCTTATGACACACATTTTTTACATCACTTTTAAAATAAAA
This sequence comes from Medicago lupulina, assembly GCA_958299785.1. Taxonomy (NCBI): domain Eukaryota; kingdom Viridiplantae; phylum Streptophyta; class Magnoliopsida; order Fabales; family Fabaceae; genus Medicago; species Medicago lupulina. The sequence continues at coordinate 55,119,046 of OY283140.1, forward strand.
TTCAAATTTTCGATAGTATTCTCTAAACCCCTATTTTCTTTGTTTGTTGCATTGTTATCTATTTTCTTATTTTAGAATTACTTTCCCTGGTTCTTATTCCAAACTTTCCATTAGTTCTTATTCCAAAAATCAATTCAATTTTTATTGTTTATGATATTAGATTTTGGTTTTTGTGTGATAGAAAATTGACAATCTCTCATTCTCATTACCATATGTTGTTTTCTTCACTTTTATTTTCTTTTATCAGATTACATGTGAAAGTTTTATTTTTGTATCTTTTATTGTTTTCTATTTCAGATGGAGAGACGAAATGAATAGAAATGGTTCCTCATCGGAAGCCGCTTATAAGAAAGGACGCTCACATTATGGAGCGTTAGAGGCACTGAGATAATGAGTGTAAAACCCCAAGTTTATGTTTTTAATTAATTCCATGAATTTTAATAGGTGAAGCGTTGGTTAATATTATTATTGATGCTGCTTTAACTTGAATGTTATTTTGTTGTTAAGAAGATAGAATATTGATAAGGATTGATAAGTAGTATGAGAATTCAAATTAAATAAAGTGAGGATTCAAAACAAAATAAACTAGTGTCGGAGGTGTAGAATATAAGTTTCAAATAAGTGGGGGAGGGGAGGAGTAAAAGAACAGTGAACAAAAGAGAAGAAAATTATAACAAGTAATTGACCCAATTATAAATAGAAACATTAGGAGTTAGAAGAGTCACTTTTGCTAACGTGGAAAATAGAGAAGAGGGGAGGAGAAAAGGAGAAACCCTAGCTGTGACGGAATCAAGCCAAAGTTGGAATTTTTTAAGGAATCGAGGTAAGGGGGAGAATCTTTGCACTTTATTGTATCTTAATTTATGATGAGAAGGTTGTCTTAATTTTAATATGTTGTTGTTGTTATGGTGTGAATTTGGATGAGAGAATAAAGGTGAATGAATTAAAAGATGAAGTTGAAAGGTGAGAATTAAGGAAAACTAGTTTAGGTTTCGAATTGAGTTTCTAGTCTTAAAAAGAGTAGATAATCCAGTAGGTTAATGAATAACTAATGTTCTAATGATAGGGTAATCATAGGGTGATGATTAAGGTCAAGTTTTGAGAGTATTGGATCGAAAACGGAGTCGAAAAGGTTTCCCCAAGGCGAAATCGCAGCTGAACTGCGATTTTGCTGTCACTGTGCAAAACACGTTACTTGTTGTCTCAGTTTGACAAGTTTAAGTTCCGAAATGGGTTCAGGTATCTTCATGAAAGTTGTAGATATGAATGTTAACTTTCACTAGACTTTGGAGGGACTCGATTTAATCATATAGAACTCAAGATAAGATCAAAATACTACACATGGGTCAGCAGGGACCAGCAAGGTCATGCTCTTTCCCCAAGCTTAGGAAAATCAAATTTTCTGGAATTTTCTGTTCTGAATTAGATTTGGTCCTCTTCATGAACATTGTAGATATAATTGTTAGCTTTAAGTTGCTTTTGGTTGGACTCCAATTAGATTTTTAGAACCTTAGTTATGATTAAAATACCGCATGTGGGTCATGCTGCATTTTTCATGAAATTTCAGCATAACCCTTTCAGTGAACTCTAAAACATCTATGACAACATTAGTGAGTTTAAGCAAGCCGTTAGCGTGTAGATTAAAAGTAAGAGTCCATAAACTATATACCTAAATTAGGAAGGGTGTTTAGGCATAGATATAAGTTACCCCGGAATAATAGCGAGTCTAAAACATAAATCGATGATAATGGTCTAAGAATTTAATGACTTTAAAAGATGACTTGTTAAATGGAAGTAAAGGATAATGATAGGAGAACACATAGATAAAGAAGCGACCCACTTCTTTATCTACGTATTCTCCTATCATTATTCAAGTAACAATTTCTTAGGGACCACAACACTAAAGAAGAAGATTTGAATAATACTGTTACTTGAAACCCTTAATTAAAGGGAATAAAAAATATGAAAGTATCTCCTCAAAAAAATTAAAGCATATTATAACGAATAAAAGGATAAAATTTGAAATCCAAATAATTTAAGTTATTTTGTAAAAACTATTGAATCTTTCAATTTATCTTATTATTGTTTCACATCCATTTTTTAAAAGGGAATATATATATATATATATAAAGTTATCGTTAAATTTTGAATATTTCTGTTTGAATAATTTAAAACATTTATTATTTTTCATTTTTTATGATTTTCTTTTTCTTTTTTGGTACAAAAGAGGGCAAAATCCCATGATTTTTTTTCTTCATTTTATTAAGTATAAAACAAATTAAGAGACATTAATATGTTCATTAAATCATATCATTATATGGTAATAGCATTGTCAAACAACGTTGACTTGGTTAATAATGGAGTTCACTCAACCTTAAGGGTGTAGATTCAATCTCCGCTATTAGCATGATGATCTCTTTGTTGATGAACTCTAAGTTCCTCCTTAAGCGTACTTTGAGACATGAGGTATGTCGGACCTTGATGTGCCATTCAAAATCCAACTATACTTAATCTTATTATCATAAAAAAAAAACAATTTTGTTTAAATCGTAAATTCTAGATTTTTATAGTATCGTCATTGAAAAGAATCAATATATATATTTTTTTTATGAAAAATTAAAGTCTCAATGAGGGAGTATTTAATATATTTATGAATAATATGACTAACTTTATAAAAAAAAAAATGTACACAGGATAATTTCTTATTGATGATTTCACCATAATGATTCTTGAGGCATAACATTTTATACCGTTATTTTTTTTTAAGGAAATATTTCACGCCGTTATTGAAAGAAAAAAAATCACAACAAATTTATAGATTGAGTGTAATGTGTAGTGTGTTTTATATAGATTGAGTTACCAGTAATCATATAGTTTGTTAAAGAAGTTGAATGATTTTGGGTTATTATTACCAAAATGTAAGACTTAATTAAAAAAAATATGATGCATCATTTTAAAATGTCTAATAAACATGTATTTTGTAAACTCATCATAACTCATCTGCATTATCCATTGTCACATCCCTCAAAGACTAGATGTAAAGGAATATGAAATAATAGAGGTTGAAAACAAAAATAGAATGAAAGCTAATGACATTCTAAAACAAAGTTTTACAAAACAAAAGGTTAATTAACTAAATATTTCCTATAACTATGAAAACAAATTGTTTTTACTCCCTATAAATAAAATCACATTTTTTAATCGTTGTATCATTTTCCTTTGAACTTTTATGGACCAAAAATGTTGACGAAATTTTTTACATGAACTAAAAATGCCGACGAAAAGTTTTATAAGGACCAAAAAGTGCGATTTATTTTTGTAGGAATTAAAAATGAAAGTCTTGATATTTTTAGGGACCTTTTAGTTAATTAAATCTACAAAAAATAACAAAAGACATCCAAACACCAACAAAATAGTTCATAATAATGTTGAGTTTACAAAGGAAGCCTACATTGGGTCGACACGTCATATTAGGTTAAGAGCAATCATCACAAGTGAGACTGATACCACATTTACACTTAAAATGTCTAATATAGTAGTTCTAGCAACACTTACTAATACTCACTCACCTATTGGTTTAAATTATTGTGAGTCTATTTTTTGAAAATAGAAATCACATAAAGTGGTGATACATACATTGGTTTCATCCAATAAAATAGCGAATGCTAAAGAGAGTGTGCAAAAGTGAGTGTTGCTAGCATTCGACATTTATTTTGTCAACTCGATATAATGTGTCTACAATTTTATACTCCCTCCGCCCTTTTTTATAAGAGTAGTTTACAAAAATCACGGGTATTAAGAAAAGTTGTTGAAGTAATAAAGTTGTCTAAAATATGTGTCACTATTACTAGATTATCCTTAGTTAAATACTATTAATGTTAACTTTTCATATACAAAGACAAATTGGTAGTATTAATAAGGGGTATATTTAGAAAAAGAGTAATCAATGCATCTAAGAATTTGTATATGACCTTATATTTAGGGACAAAACTTTTTTGTAAACTACTCCTATAAAAAGGTACGGAGGGAGTAATATAAAATATTAAAGATTGACTAAAAAATAGCATAAAACCGAATGACACCGGAAAAGAAAAAATTTAGATAAAAAATTTAAACAAATGACATCTAAAACTAACAAAATATTTCATCCTAATGTTGTGACTTTCGAGAAAGCATAAACTCAGTTGGACAATTACATTAGGTTAAGGGAACTCATAAAAGTGAGACTAACACCAAATGTTTATCCAAAACCTTAAGGCATTATTTTTCTTACCACCCACTCACTCATATATGACAAATTAACTTCTCTATTAAATGTGAGAATCTCTAAATCTGTAACATGGTAACATAACCAAATAAAGTCATATTGAGTCACAACATGGTAAAAAAAGATAGGAAAGTGGTGGTTTCATGAAGAGATGTTTCTACTCCTCTATTTCACGAGTATAAAGAAATTAAACCAGAAAAAGAAATAAGATGAAGAAGATATTTTAACATTAGAGAAATGGTAAGAAAAAAAATAAGGATTGTGTGCTATGACCGTGAGAGTATATGGAATATTGTTTGTTGCTGCTAATTTTATGGGTTTGTTGAAGAATTTGGAGATTTTGGGGTAATTAACATACCACAAATTAGTCTCGATTAAAAAAGTGCAACACCAATTTAAAATTTCTAATAAGCATGTATTTTGTCAACTAGCAAAACACATGCACTTTTCCACTATGAAGGAATTTGAAATAAGGGAGGTTGGATAAAAAATAACATGAAAACGAATGATATCAAATAACTAAAATTTAAGATACAAAAATTAAATAAATGAGATCTAAAAGCTAACAAAATATTTCATCTTAAGTTTGGGGCTTCCGAGGGATCCTATGTTGAGTTTTATCGCCACATTAGACTAAGATACAATACACAAGTGAAATTGACATCACATATTCACCCAAAACCTTAAGCAAGTAGGTATATGAGTCATCTCACTTATATGTTGTTCAAAATCCACTATTTCATTCAATATAAAATTTTAACTCACACTTGACATTAACACCTCTTATTCAAGTTTACAACTCTCCGTATCCATAACAATGTGACATAGTCAAATAAGATCAAAGGAAGATGCAATTTGATTAAAAAAGTTTGTTGGTGATGGCTTCATTGAAAGAGGTTTATGTTCCTTTCATACATGAGAAGGGGGAAAGGAAATTAGAATGAAAAACAAGGATACCAAATAGGAATTAAAACATGAGAGAAGCTAAGGAAAAAAAGTATTATGTGTTTTGTTTGTGAAAGTATAGGAAAAATCTACGAGTTTGTTGAAGATGTTGGAGATTTTTAGATAATTATTTTACCAAAAAATGTTATATTTAATTAAAAAATAGGATGACAAAAACTGTAATTAAGCCAAATTTAAACAAATGACATCAAAAAACTAAAAAAACAGTTCATCATCATGTTGAGTTTCGGGGGATCCTACATTGAGTTTGATAATCACATTAGATTAAAAGAAACCACACAAGTGAGTTTGACACCACCATTTCACTACAAGCCTTAAGGCGTTAGATACATGGGTCATATCACTTATATGTTGTTCAACATTATGTTGTTCAACATTTACTATTGCATCTAATCTGTAACTATAAATCACACTTGACACATTAACATCTTTATCTCAAGCATGAGACTTGGCACGGGTTTTCATACTAGTATCATATATAATACTCGTAAAGAAGTTAACGGCATTAATACACCAAAGTTCAAAATTCAGTGAAAGATTAACATTTGTCTATCCAAAAACATGGAATGAAAAAAAGTAAAATTTGAACCATGGATGCATGTCCTTCAATAAATTGAAGGCTTGAGACCATGTTCTTTTCTTTTTTATAGGTAAAGAAAAGAATGAACTTAAGTTGAGAAGAAATTGAAAAGAAAATTTATAATGTTACTGCAGGTATTAAAAATATATAAAGAAAATGTGCTCAGTTGAATGGTACAAGTTATATTAGTCAATCTAACATAATCTTACAAATTGGCTTCTACCATTGAATCTTCATAAGACCTAAACCTTAAACTGAAGCCAAAAGTTGCTTCCATTTAGCATGCTATACTAATAATAGAAGGAAAGTAGATTTTGCAACATATTACAGCCAAGGAAGCTGATAACAAAATGATTATGCCCACACCACATACTAGTAGAAACAGAGTTACACCCAATCTGAACTGTAATCAACAATTAAAATACAGTACCCAAGTGATACATAGCTGCGTATGATGGAACTAGCTATGAGCAGCAAGGTGATCTCCGACATTTTTCTATGGCAATTTCACGCACAGCAGGCTGCCAATTCAAAACCAATCACATCCTCGTCAAAAACAAGTTTGATGAAATAGAACTTGATAATAGTTTACATGAATCAATATGCATCCTTTAAAATCACATCATTAGGGACTTCTCTCAATCGAATTCTTCTCCCACGCTGCTGTACTGTATTAGGGTTTGCTTTTCAGGCCTTCCTCCCCTCTTGCTTGCTTTGCTTTGATTGCTGTCTATTATTTTCATTGGGTGTTCTTCTTCTCTGCCTGCCCAGCCATGTTCGACTGGCAGGCGGAATTGGCTTCCTCAATTCCAACGGTGCAATCTCCAGCTATCAACTTCACCGCGTGTACGTGCCAGTGGACAGGTGCTTCAGCATCGACCTTGGTGCACTCTTCGGCTGTGGTGCCTTTTTTGTCAGCTCCAAAATCAACGACTTCAGCACCTTCGTTATCCTTCGCAGCAGCTCTTGCGGGGACTAATGATGTCACGGACAGACCATTCCCAACTCCTTGCATTAAGGGTGAAGCGTTGAGTATCAAAATCTGTCAGGACGAATACCATAAAGGCGTTGAGGACTGTAGGCGAGTGTTACGGGCGCGTCTGACTCTAAACAAAGGGGACAAGCCCTTTTCTGCGCGTGAACTCAGTGACAAAATTAGGAAGGTATGGAAGACAACGGCGGGTTGGAAAATGGTGCCGCTTGGCAAGGGTTTCTATGATTTTCACTTCGAATCGGTGGATGATCTCAAACAAGTTTGGGCAGCAGGCACAGTTAATCTCAAGCCTGGGTTGTTACGCTTCTCACAATGGACCAAAGACTTTAAGCTTTTGGTCCAAAAACAAACTCATGTTTCGCTTTGGATCCGTTTGGTAGAACTACCGCAAGAATATTGGCGGGAACGAACCTTGAAGGAGATTGCAAGCGCAGTTGGCACACCTATAGATATTGACGGGCCAACGAGAAATCGCACCTTTGGACATTACGCCCGCATTTTAGTGGACATTGATTTATCGAAGAAAGCATATGATGAGGTTCTTGTTGAGCGGGACGGGTATGCGTTCATGGTGGAAATACAGTATGAACAGAGGCCTTTATTCTATCACCATTGTTATTCCATTGGACATAACATCTCCACTTGTCGTTGGTTGAACCCGCAGGCCGCCAAAGAGAAAAGTGATCGTGGAAAACAGCCGGTAAAGGAGACTACAGATGCGCCATCTAAAAGGCAACATCTTGGTGGGGATGCTTCCACCTCGGCCTTGGCAGGTTCTGAGGCTTGGGTTCCTTTTAATTCTACAGTTACCACCACTACCAGGGTACAGGTCACAGCTCCTCAGCCAGTTCCTTCAGTTCCTCTCCACAATACCAATCAGTCAATTTCGGTTTCTTTATCTGCAGTGCCAGTTTCAGGCATACCATCCAACTCTTTCAGTCTGCTGCTTCACAATGTGTTCGATCAAATTGAGCGTACCGAATTAGAACTGAGTATGCCGGTGTTGGAGAAGGTTGTTTCCCCTGTAGCGCACGATGTCGTGCATTCCGTAGAAGTGGGAAGGTCTCATCAGGCATCGCGGGAGGTGTTGGAGATCCCCACGGTCACTGTTGTTACTAACCCGCTTCTGGATAGTGTGAAACACATTCATGTGAACCATAGGGAGCTAGGCGAGAGTCTTGATGGTTCTATTGAACGTGCTATACACTCATCCCCTCTTGGGCGTGAGGACGTACGCCCTGGTGGAGCGGTTCAGGTTGGTCTGACATTACGGGAGGAGTTGGCGATCCCCGGGATAGATGACATTTCTGAACCGCTTCAGGATGGTGTGGAACATGAACATGTGAGCCAACGGGAGTTGGTAGGGAGTCCCAAGGGTGCTCGTGTTAGTGTTGCAAGACCATCCATTGATGAGCATGTTGGCATGCAAGCGCCGTTGGAGGTTTTATCAACGCATCAATAGAGTCCTCTCATGGAGCATCCATTTCTTACAACTTCGAACTCTAATGTTTCAACTCTGGATTTAGTGGCTGCCTCTGTTGGTACACAAGCATTAACAACATCTTTGGTTACCGTAGAGTCTAGTGCGATTGATGGCGGTATGGCACTGGGAAAGGATCCGATTACGTCTAGCCCTCAGAGACAAGAGGTTCACCCTAGCAAAAATATACAACTTGGTTTAGAGTTGTGGGATAGAGTCTGGGAGTATGATGCAAGGTCGGTTGTGGAAGGCCCTGCGGGTTTCATGCCTATTCGTACCAGAAATCAGAAGCAAAAACTTAAGGTGCAACATGTGTTACCAAAGCAGCCGTCTAAATCCCGTGCACATGGTGATTCTCAACAGCTTGATCAATGAATATTCTTTATTGGAATATTAGAGGTATAGGTAACTCTGAGACTCACACTGCTTTGAAAAATTTATATTCGACTCATAAACCTATGCTTATTTTTATTGCGGAGCCAAAGATTGATTTTGTAAATATTCCTATCTGGTATTGGCCGACAATTGGTGTTACTAAATACTGCATTAATAACAGAGGATCTCTCTTGCCTAATTTATGGGCTCTTTGGGGGAATGATGTAATTGCTACGGTAATTTTTGTGTCTGATCAATGTATAACTTTGGAAATTTCTTGTCACCAGTACACTGTTTACATAGCTGCTGTTTATGCTAGCACTTACTATATTGGTCGTCGACAACTTTGGGCTGATCTTACTCATCTTCAAGGTTGCTTTCAAGGGCCATGGCTTTTCCTTGGTGATTTTAACGCTGTTTTGGGTGCTCATGAGAAAAGGGGTAGGCGTCCTCCTCCGTCTCTGTCGTGCGAGGACTTCTTGAATTGGACTAATGCGAATATTTTTAATCACTTGCCTACTTTGGGATCATTCTTTACTTGGACAAACGGCAGATTTGGTGGGCTGCCGAACTTCCGGTTACCTTAATTTCTCTTAGGTTGTTTATTGTTTCCCTTTTCGTTTTTGTTTCCTCAGAAGGGTATTGGTCTAGTCCCCCCTTCTTTTGTAATTATTTTCCTTTTCTTTAATAAAATTTCTTGAGAATGGCGGCATAGGAAGGAGGTCTCTCGGGGTGCCAACCTAGTTGGGATGTCGTTGAGACCTCCGGATGCTTGTCTCCTCTCCTCGCTTATCAACAAAAAAAAAGAAGATAAATTACATTAAACCTATTATACATTCTAAAATTAATGCGATAAAATAAATAACACAAAATAAAATAAATATAAATATGCATGGGTAATAATAAGATATGAAATAATAAGCCTAAACTAGATGAGAATGCATGAGAAATAAAAACGCGATACAAAAGAAAACACATGAAAGAGAAAAAGAAATAAATGGAACGGGGGTGCTAACAGTGTAAAGGGGGGTGCAAAAATCAAAAGGACAGGAACGGGCTGAAAAGGGTAAGGGCGCACAATGTTGGGCTCTAGGGAATAAACCGAACCGGTCTGGTTCAGGTGAACCAGACCGGTTTGGTGTACCTTATAAATAGGGGGATCCGGTTTTGCTCTCTCATTTTTTCTTTCCCCTTCTCTCTCTAACTTCTCCTTCTCTCTCTAACTCTCTCCTCCCTCTCTGTGTTCTTCAGTTCCCGGATGAGTTTTCCAGTGAGCAACAAAAGTCGAGCACGGTGATTGGCCGGCCAAGGTGGCGGCGCCACCGCGCCGGAGAGAAAAAACTCTCCTTTTTTTTTATAAATGTTTCGACTTTCCTATTCCTTTCTTCGTTCTCTCTTCGATTCTAAACTTAAAATCCTCCAGAAACCCTTAACTAGACCTAGATCTAGAAATTGAAACTCTGAAGAAAAAAAAGAACAAAATTACTTGTTTTTCGTATGGAGGCGCGATTTTTAGAGCGGGTTATTGGGTCTATGCGCGCTCTGTGTTGGTGTTTTGGCTGCCGTCGTTTTGTTTCTTTTTCTGGCCGGCTTTGGATTATGAAATTTTCGTCCCTGGCTTGTGTCTGGCTTTTGTGTGTGTGTGTAATTTTCGATGTTGTGTCTGTGAATTGAGTTGGCCGTTTTTTGAATCTGTCTCCTCCCTTGATTGTGTTTTGCTCATTTATTTATAGTGTTAGGGTTAGATTTTAAAGTTTGGTAAAACAAGGCGAGAACTCAGCAGTTTGGGGAGGAGAAGAGGCAAAGTTGTTGCCGGATTGAGATGCGAAGGGTGAAGCGCGTATGGATTGGCTTTGGGTGAAAAAACGCATGACAGGCTGTGCGTGAGCTGTTCCTGGATCCGGATTGTGCGTATTTGGGCCGTATTTGGACAAACGTAACAATAATAATCTAAAGATAAAAAAGAAAGGATAAAGACTAAAAAAAAAAAATGAATGGTGCTTTAAAATAAAATAAAAACGAGATTTAAGGTTAATTAAAATTAGATGATTTTTGAAAAGAGAAAAAGATGGAAATAGAAAATAATAATAATAATAATAATAATAATAATAATAATAATAATAATAATAATAATAATAATAATAATAATAATAATAATAATAATAATAATAATAATAATAATAATAATAAAATGAGAGAAGAGGGCCCGACTCGGAACAAAAAATGAGGTATTTTAAAATACCTCCGGGTTTGGATACTGACATCGTGGTGCACCGACTGCCTCTAAAGCCAGAATGCCCGCTAGTTAAGTAGAAGTTGAGAAGCAAATTGATGCAGGTTTCCTCGTCACGTCAGAATACCCTCAGTGGCTAGCCAACATAGTACCTGTTCCGAAGAAAGATGGCAAGGTTAGAATGTGTGTTGATTACCGCGACTTGAACAAAGCTAGTCCAAAAGATGATTTTCCACTTCCTCATATTGATGTGTTGGTTGACAGTACTGCTAAGTCGAAAGTCTTCTCCTTCATGGACGGTTTTCCGGTTACAATCAGATCAAGATGGCACCTGAAGACAGAGAAAAGACATCTTTCATCACTCCTTGGGGTACCTTCTATTTTAAAGTAATGCCTTTTGGGTTGATAAACGCAGGTGCTACTTATCAAAGCGGCATGACTACTCTCTTCCACGACATGATGCCCAAAGAAATTGAAGTTTATGTGGATGATATGATCGTCAAGTCCGGCACTGAAGAAGAACACGTTGAGTATTTGCTAAAGATGTTTCAACGGTTGAGAAAGTATCAACTCCGCCTCAATCCTAACAAATGCACCTTTGGCGTCAGATCTGGGAAGCTCCTAGGGTTCATTGCCAGTCAGAAGGGTATTGAAGTAGATCCAGACAAAGTCAAAGCCATTAGGGAAATGCCTGCTCCCAAAACAGAAAAACAAGTACGAGGGTTCCTTGGACGACTGAACTACATTTCCAGATTCATCTCTCATATGACCGCGACATGTGGGCCTATATTCAGATTACTCCGCAAAGATCAAGGAATTGTGTGGACGGAAGATTGCCAGAGAGCCTTCGACAGTATCAAGGAGTACCTACTAGAACCTCCAATCTTGATCCCTCCAGTTGAGGGAAGACCGCTGATTATGTACCTGACTGTGTTAGAAAATTCCAGGGGTTGTGTGCTCGGGCAACAAGATGAAACAAAGAAGAAAGAACATGCTATCTACTACTTGAGCAAGAAGTTTACTGATTGCGAGTACCGATATTCCATGCTTGAGAAAACTTGCTGCGCTTTAGCCTGGGTAGCCAAACGTCTGCGTCACTATATGGTTAATCACACTAGTTGGTTGATATCTTAAATGGATCCGATCAAGTACATCTTTGAGAATCCTGCTTTGACAGGAAGAATTGCCCGCTGACAGATGTTGTTATCCGAATACGATATTGAATACCGCACTCAGAAGGCTATCAAAGGCAGTATCCTTGCTGATCATCTGGCACATCAACCAATTGGACACTATCAGCCTATCAAGTTCGACTTTCCTGATGAATAAATCATGTATCTAAAGATGAAGAATTGTGACAAACCCTTACTTGGAGAAGGTCCGGATCCTAATTCGAGGTGGGGTCTGATATTCGATGGAGCCGTTAATGTCTACGGTAGTGGAATTGGGGCAGTCATCATTACACCTCGAGGCACTCACATCCCTTTCACTTCCAGATTACTATTTGAATATACGAACAACATTGCGGAGTATGAAGCATGCATTATGGGAATTGAGGAGGTCATCGACCTGAGAATCAAGAATCTTGACATATATGGAGACTCAGCTCTCGTAATTAACCAAATCAAAGGAGAATGGGAAACTCGCCACCCTGGCGTGATTCCTTATAGAGACTACGCGACGCGTTTGTTGACTTTCTTCAATAAGATTGAGCTGCACTACATTCCTCGTGAGGAGAACCAGATGGCGGATGCCCTGGCCACCTTATCTTCTATGTACAAAGTGAACCACCATAATGATGTGCCTTTGATTAGAATCAGATGTCTTGAGAGACCTGCTTATGTGTTCGCGGCCGAAGAAGTGACTGACGACAAGCCGTGGTTCCATGATATCAAGTGTTTCCTTCAAAATCAAGAATATCCTCCCGGGGTTTCCAACAAAGACATGAAGACTTTGAGAAGATTGTCTAGCAATTTCTTCCTGAACGGAGACATTTTGTATAAAAGGAACTTTGACATGGTTTTACTCAGATGCGTGGATGAACGAGAGGCAGATTTAATGATGCACGGAATCCATGAGGGCTCCTTTGGAACTCATGCTAATGGGCATGCAATGGCTCGGAAAATATTGAGAGCAGGTTATTATTGGATGACAATGGAAGCTGACTATTGCAAGCATGCCAAGAAGTGCCACAAGTGTCAGATTTATGCTGATAAGATTCATGTACCGCCAAATACACTCAATGTGCTTTCTTCCCCGTGGCCGTTCTCCATGTGGGGCATTGATATGATTAGAAAGATCGAACCGAAAGCTTCAAATGGGCACCGCTTCATCCTCTTGGCCATTGACTATTTTACCAAGTGGGTCGAAGCCGCAATTTACGCCAGCGTAGCCAAACAGGTAGTGGTCAAATTCATCAAAAATCAAATTATTTTCCGCTACGGTGTCCCCAACAGGATCATTATAGATAATGGGACGAATCTGAACAACAAAATGATGAAAGAATTATGCGATTATTTCAAGATCGAGCACCATAATTCCTCACCTTACAGACCTCAGATGAATGGTGTTGTCGAAGCTGCAAATAAGAACATAAAGAAGATCGTCCAGAAGATGGTGGTGACTTACAGAGATTGGCATGAGATGCTTCCATTTGCGTTACACGGATATCGTGCTTTCGTACGCACAACAACAGGGGCAACCCCTTTCTCCTTGGTATACGGCACAGAGGCAGTTCTCCCGGTAGAAGTTGAGATTCCGTCAATGAGGGTCTTGATAGAGGTTGTAGTATCAGAAGCTGAATGGTGTCAAAGTAGGTTTGATCAACTGAACTTAATTGACGAGAAGCGTATGTCCGCCTTGTTTCATGGTAAACTATATCAGAAGAGGATGAAGCAAACTTTTGACAAGAAAGTTCATCCCCGTGAATTTCAAGAAGGAGACCTTGTGCTCAAGAAGATCCAACCTTTCCAACATGACTCCAGGGGCATGTGGACGCCTAACTATGAAGGCCCGTACATCGTCAAGAGAGTTTTTTCCGGCGGTGCAATGACCCTTACGACTATGGATGGCGACGAACTACCACGACCAGTGAACACAGGTGCAGTCAAAAAATACTTTGTCTAAAAACAAAAGAACAGCTTGGTAAGTCGAAAACCTGAAAAGGAAACTTAGGCAAAAAGGAGCGTCTCGGTGGACTGAAAACCCAAAAGGACGGTCCAGGCATAAATTAGAGACATTAAACAGAAAATAACTATCCTGATAGGTTGAAAACCCGAAAGGGCAGCCTATGCAAAAGTTTAGGATAAAAGACAAAGTAACTGCATCCGATCAAGCACAATCCACTTGGGGCACCAAGGCCTTTAAAGAACTTCCAATTCTGAATCATCTACACAATGGAACTAAGAGTAGTTAGAGAACATAGTGGTTATCAAGTTCAATGTACCCTTTCATTATAATTTGCCATTTTTCTAACTTTGTAAAAATCTATGGGGTCATGCCATTGGCAGGCTACCACTCAATAAATCAAATTTGAGCCTGTGCCCGTTTATTTGCAATTCTCATTTGTTCAATTCACAAAATTTCTTCTATATTTGATGGTAATATTTTGAAGCAAGATTCTTAAAACTTTTATATATCTCTTAAAAAGCATAGACAACAAGTACATTCTTCGAACTCATGAGTAGGAGAAGCGTACGTTATCATCCGTCCTGAGAATGGTCGGTCTCTGCAGGATAAGCCTGGCTAAGCACCGCGGGGAGATTTCTACAAACAAAAAAAGAGAAAAGAAAAATACAAAAAAAAGAAATGCTCGCTAGGCTGAAAACCTAAAAAGGCGGCTTAGACAATAGAGCGCGTCCCGGTGGACTGAAAACCCGAAAGGGCGGTCCAGGCAAAAATTAGGGGCACAAAAAAGGAATATACTCCCGGTCTAGGAAAAAGTTAGGGATTCAAAAATAAAAATAAAAAGCTATGGCTGCTGAAACACGCTAATGGAAGAATACACTGCGCCAATTCAGAAATGACGACTTCTTCCAAGATTTCTAGGTCAAAAGTGGACTTTCTCCCCCGGAAAGCGCCAATTACTACTTTGTACTGAGCTTACCATATCAAATGGCTTGACTAAGCCCTTAAGGATGTTATATCCAATGAAGGTTGCTGAGTGCTGTACTGCGAAACCGCTCCCCTCTCCATCCTTTTTGTTTTGTCTCGTTCGCTCGAGTCACCTGTCACATACAGTTTATATGATCGTTCAAGTCGCATTCATAAATTCATGCATTCATGCATCCATACATTGATACCTTCATAAGTTCACACATTCATGCGTACACAACGCACATGCATATACAACATCAATTCACACATGGTTGCATCAATCGCCTAGAGTCTGTTCTGGCAGTATTCCTTTGACTCGGTCCTCGATCATTTCAAGCGGCAAGTTCCAACAAACAAACAGCTTAAACCCTTTCAAAAGTGTCATCCCTAGTACGTCTGACAAAGAGATGTCACCCGTCAAGTATGCCAAGTAGCAAGTTCTAACAAATGAACATTGGCGTTTCCATTTTACCTTTGTCATTGTTAAGTAGCAAGTTCTAACAAATGAACATCTGATATTTCCCTTTTACCCTTACCAAATGTAAAGTAGCAAGTTCTAACAAATGAACATCTCCCAGTCAACAAGTTCTAACAAATGAACATCTTCCATTCAGTAAGTTCTAACAAATGAAAATCTCAAGCAGCAAGTTCTAACAAACGAACATCTCTCATTCCACAAGTTCTAACAAATGAACATCTCAAGTAGCAAGTTCTAACAAATGAACATCTCTCATTCAGCAAGTTCTAACAAACGAACATCTCGCATTCCGCAAGTTATAACAAATGAACAGCTGGCATTTAGCAAGTTCTAACAAATGAACATCTTGTCAATTAGCAAGTTCTAACAAACGAACATTTTTCTTTTACCATTGCCAGATATCAGTCAACGAGTTCTAACAAATGAACATCTCACCTTTTCCTTTTTCCGTTACCAAATGCCAGCTAGCAAGTTCTAACAAACAAACATCTTGCCTCTTCCTTTTCTCATTACCAAGTGTCAAGTAACAAGTTCTAACAAACGAACAATTTAGCAATTACCCTATAATTTTCTCATAAGCGTCATCCCCAGAGTGTCTGTTCAAGAGGTGTCACTAGAAATTTTTGTCTTCATTAAACTAACGTCTGAACCAATACGATAGTAGACAATCATTTTCCCTAGTGAAACTGTATCTTCCCCAGCGGAGTCGGATCCCTTTCCTCAACAAATATGAGAATCCCGATGTTGTTTCCTATCCCAGTCAAATCATCTTCGCCGTCCTGCATTCATAATTGCATCATGAGCATTTCATAAGCATCTTAGGTCAAAAATGGTGTACTTTGTATTTAAGCCTTTTTGACCAGTCGAATCAAAGATTTCATCTTCGAATCTCCGGGTGAAGAAACTTAAATAGGGGCATCTGTCATACCCCATTTTTTGACCCAAGATGACACTGACACATGTCCGATGGCGCTGAATAATCTCTGACTTTTCAAACGAAATTTTGGCAGAGAGGTATTTTAAAATACCTCATGTTTGGTTCCGAGTCGGGCCCTCTTCTCTCTTTTTTTTATTTTTTTATTTTTGTCTCTATTTCCATCTTTTTCTCAATTATTTTTAATTATAATTTTTTAGCTTTTTACTAATCTTATTTTTTTTATTAGTCTTTTTATTTATTTTAATTTCTTCATTTTAATTATTTAGTTCTTGTCCAAAATTAAAAAGCCATTGTCCAATAGGCCCGAAAATAACTACACAGGGGTCCAATTTTTTTTTTTCTTCTTCCTTCTGCGCCACTTTTTGTGGCAGATCCATAGGGTCAATGCGTTTTCTTGCTCAACACTTTGTTTCCATTTTCACATTAATCCTAATGCTATAAAACCTGCACAAACATCATAAGAAAAAACACAGAAAAAGCCTCATCAAAACCCTAGCCCCAATTTTTATCAACACAAAAATTCCACAAAAAAACCCTAGCCTCAACACACAAAAACGGACACTTTTCAACCAAAACCCTAGCCGTAAATCACCATACGAAACCTGCAAAGAAGTCATCAGTAATAACAGTTCCGATCACCACAAATTCTTAAACCATCTCACGTGTTTCTTTCCAGAAATTAAGCCCTAACAACCTTTCAGACCAAACATCAACAATTCAATCAAACCCTAATCCTTCATTTTCGATAACCTTTTTCATACAGCCGATACAAGACGCAACCTTCACCAAATCACACAATCCAATCCGGATCCATCAAAAAACAGCAGAAAAGTGGGATTTTTATTTGTAGATCTATGTTTAACTAATTGTTGATTGAAAATTTTGATTGCAGGAAAAAGAAGAAAACAAGAAGAAGAGAAAGGAAACCGAATTTTTTTTGTTAAAAAAAAATTAAAAATAAAATTTCCAGTTTCCGGCGCCGGAAACTTCATGTGCCTGGCCAGAAACTGAGTTTTCCCGCGGTGGTGTTCTTGGAACCCACCGGAAAATTCATGACTATTCTAGAGAGAATAGAGAGAGATCGAAGAGTAAGAGAGAGAAACACATGTAAAAATGAAAGAAAACTGATCCCCCTCCCTATTTATGGGCAGTACTGAACCTGTCCGGTTCACTTGAATCAGACCGGTTCGGTTTGTTTCTTAAAGCCCAATAACGCCAGTCATGCAGAGGTCCAACGTGTTTCCTTTTCTCTATTCATTTCGTTTTTGCACCCCTATATTACTGTGTATACCCCCCTGCTGTAATTTTTAATTTTTTTGTTGTGCATTTTTTTAGCATTTAATTTCGCATGCATTTTTATTAGTTTAGGTCTATCATGCAGCATATTTATCATTCATTTATTTATTGCATCATTTTACTTTCGTAGCACGAATTGTAGAATGTATATTTAGGCTTAATGTATCATTCATGCATTTTTTGATTTCGTCGTTTATTTCATTGCACAGACCATAGAATGTAAAATAGGGCAATGTAAATAATATGTGTGGGTGTGTGTGTCCTTTTTATTTTTTATTGCTTTATGTATGTACACGAAACTAATTAGGTTAGATTAAAGGACTTTGTGGGGATCCAACGTCACCTACAAAGTTCTCGCGTTCTTTTTATTGTTACGTTAGTTTTATTTTAGAGTTTTAGTCAAAATTCAAAAATAACAAAAACATGCAAATAACAAAATCACAAAAATATTTTTCGCAATAAACCTTGGTTCAATAACCAAGTGATCCCTTTTTATTTTATTTCTTTAATCAAATGTTAATCAATTTAATTCTATTTTGAGCAATTTTCTTCGAAATAAAAAATACAAACAAATACTCATTTGCCACTTGGCTTTTCATTTTAAAACCTTTTTCAAAAAACTAATAAAAAACACAAAACCAATCAAAGGGTAATTTTTACCCCGAACTACGAGGTTCTGATCCCTCACGGGTATGTAGACAAAGGACCTAGTCCTTCCGAATCAATAAAAAATGTAGATAATAGGCTTCCTTCTTTTCTTTTATTCACTATTCTCAAATTCCTTCTTTTAAATAAAATTTAGTAAGTTTATAGCACGAAAAAGTAATAAAGTCGAAATGTTCTCGTAGAGTACTACGAACATAAGGGGTGCTAACACCTTCCCCTTATGTAACCAACCCTCGGACTCCTTTTAATTCAAATCTTTTTTTCAAAAGTCGTGAAATAATTTAGTGAGTCAAAAGCTAATCAAATAGCCTTGATCTCCGAAAAAATGACGCGACAATGTCCTAGGATCTCTGCCTTGGTCCTGCTTGTAATAATCAAAACTAGCCCGTATTGTTCGCCAAACACACCGGTGGACAACAATCTCGTCTTGTTCGTTAAATAACCTACGAACCTGATGAACACAAACAACAAAATGTCCTAGGATCTCTGGTTTGGTCTTGCTCGTAATAATCAAAACCATCCCGTATTGTTCACGAAAAACATCAGTGAAAAACTCTTCAATCAAACAGGTCACTTTAGGGATATCAACCTGTTAGGTTATGATTAAATATTAACATTCAATAAAACATTTGATGTTACATACGCACCGAAGAGATTAGTGAGTTGTAATCTAAGAAGAGGGCTATGAGTCAAGAAATTGATCTGAGCTATTTTGTTAACTACAATGAAATTAGAAGAACAATTGTAGGGTTTAGGTGCAGTTTACATTGTTGGAACAAAATGTGTTTAACATTACCTCTTGAGAGTTTTGATGATAACAAGGTATTAAAAATTGTCAATTGGATATGCTAATATTTGTTCAAGTGTACAGGACCATAGACAAAAAAATTGTGTCTACTTAAAGCTTAGGTACTGGAAGAACAAATGAGAGCAATGGAATCAACAAGAAGGAAACTTTATGCATCTGAGGAAAAGTGCTCCTGAAGTCAAGTGCTCCTGAAGTGATGACGTCATCAGAAGCAAGTTCATCAGAAGCACCTCATCAGAAGCAAGATCACCAGAAGCTGAAGTTCATCAGAAGATGAGAGACTTAAAGCTTCAAAGGCTGTTCAAAGTATTTAATCACGTCTAACATTGCAGAAGACCAGAAGAGTAAAGCAACAACTAATTCAAATGGATTTGAAGGCATTGGATGCTTGTTCTTTGAAGTGCGTTGACAAAGTACAATTGTACAAAATGTACAACCACTACCTCCACTACACAGAGTGTGTCTCTACTACAGGACAAGAATAACAGCTACGCCTGCAACAATGTTCCTTCAGACTTGGAATGGATTTGAAATTGATCCTTCATAGGACAATAACCATATCAGGCAAAAAATTATTGGTGATTGATCAAAGCTTCGAACGACTCTTTTTGATGTGTTTGCAATTTACAACGTCTATTTCACACCTCTATATAAAGGAGTGAAGACTTAGAGAATTGTAAGGGACTCAACAACAATTTAAAAGCATTGAACCTCTGCTGAAATTGATATGTATCAAAAGTTCACTTAGATTTTCTTATCAAAGTTCATATCTTAGAAATTCTAGAGTCTTAAGAGTCTGTATCTGATTTGTATTGTGAACACCACTGATTGAATATCAAGTGTTCAACCTCAAATATTTTTCTTTGTAATTCTGTTTGGATAGAAGTCTCTTGCAGTTGTGCTTGAGCATAGAAGTCTCTTGATTGTGTTCAGGAGCATAGGAAATCTCTTGCAGTTGTGCTTGAGTAATTTGGAGTCTCTTGCTAGTTTTAGCACTGAGCATTTGTAATCACATATTACATTTTAGTGAACTCTCCTTGGAAGTGCAAGAGGGACATGACTACTTTCGGTTTGTGGAAGGAACCTGTATAATTGCTTTGTGTCTTTCTTCTCTCTCTCTCTCTCTCTCTCTCTCTCTCCCCCTGTTTTTATCTGCTGCATTTAGAATCTGAATATCACTTCAGAAGCTGTAATCTAACTGCTTCTGATCAGAGACTTCACTAGGAGAAAACGAAGAAAAAGCCGACACAATTCAACCCCCCTTCTTGTGTTTTTCTCACCTTCAATTGGTATCTAGAGCCTTGGTTCTGTTGAGATTGTTTCATTAAATCAACATATTTTTCTTTTAAATTTTTCAACTCACTGGTTCTTAGTTCAAAATTTGTAGGGAGCTCTTTAAGAGACTCAATAAGTTCTTCTCTGGGAATTTTAGAATATACTTCATTTTCTTCTTCTGAGTCTGATTCTGGTTCAGCTTCTGAGGTTGCTGTAGCTACTAACCCAACAACTACTTTGCACCTTCTTCAACATCATCCTTATCAGATTCAGATTCACTGTCTAAATCTTCCCAGGTAGCCATCAAACTCTGCTTGATCTGCTTCTTGATCTTGTTTGGTTTGAAAGTTGACTTCTTTGACTTGTCCTTTGATTTCTCCTTCTGAAGATCAGGGCAATCAACAATGAAATGTCCAGGCTTCTTGCAATTGAAGCATCCCTTCTGATCTTCTTTACTAGAGCCTTTGTAACTGTTCCTTCTGTTCAAGAACTTCTTGTTCTTCTTGGCCAGATACTGCAGTCTGTTGGAGAGCATAACCATCATCTCAGCAGGATCTTCATCAGAATCTCCATCAGGTGATTCTTCTTCTTCTTCTTCTTCTTCTTCTTCTTCTTCTTCTTCTTCAGATTCTATGACTTTAAGAGCTTTTGATGACTTCCCTTTAGATGGTAAAGCTATAGATTTACTTTTCTTAGCAGACTCATGTTCATTAAGACTTAACTCATGAACTTTGAGAGAGCTAAAAAGATCTTCAACACTTAAAGTGTTTAAATCTTTAGCTTCCTCAATAGCAGTAACCTTTGGTCTCCATTGTAACACCCCGTTTTTCCAACATAAAAATTTCTTAAAAATAATCAGAGTATTCACAACTTAAACGGAATGCTACATTTCTTAGAAATCACAAATGGAATAAATAATAATTTATTCTTCAAAACATCTCAAAATAAAATCTCATATACTTCGCAGCGAAATTTAATTGAAAAACCTTAAACAACTTTGGCACGAAGGCCTCAACGTAAAATCTCATCAAAATGTTTCAACATCATGTTCATAGAATCTCATAAAAATAATACGTAAAGAATAGAAAACAATAACAAAGTTCGCCATCCCGTTACGTATCAGAGCACCTAAGGACACAGTGAGAGGTAGTCACTCACAACAGCAATCAACAGCTAATCTTGATCACCTGCAAGTTACCCATACGAAGAGCAACATTTTCAAGCAGAAGGGATGAGATTTCACATTCAATAATAATAAGTATATAATTCTTAAAAGATAATCAACAACCATATATTCAGCATAGAATAAACATCACATAACATCATTTAATAAAGGTAAAACAGCAACAACAACATCTTAAACAACAACAACATCTTCAACAACAACAACAACAACATCATAATCAACAACAACAACATCATCAGCAACAACAACAAGATCATCAACAACAACAACAACAACATCATAATCAACAACAACAACAACATCATAATCAACAACAGCAACAACTTCTCAAATGATCATCAATTATATTATGCAATGACGACTCTACAATGCAACGACAACAACAACTCATCTTAACATCACATCGACTCGACAATGCAATATGCATGTGGAACCATCAGGGCATAAGCCCCCATCGCTAAAGGTCAAATAGGACCTGTCAGGCATTGAACCCCCATCGCTAAAGGTCATAAAAGGACTTGTCAGGCATTAAGCCCCCATCGCTGACTATGCTATGCAACAACACAACTTAATGCAACGACACGACTCAAAGGCAACAATATTCAAATATCACATCTTTAAATCAAACATCTTCAAATAGCATATTTTTACAAAACACATCTTTAAATCATACATCTTTAAATCACACATCAATTATACATCTTTAAATCATTCATCTTTGTTCATCATATAATAAATCATCAATCATGAACAACATCATATTCAACAACAATAATTCATCAATGTATATATATACACATCACTTTATCATATAAATTCATCATCAACAACTTAATTAACATCAAATTCACATACCCAAACATTGCATCAAAACATAAACACAAATTTCACCAATTAAATCCACAATAATCACTTTATACAAATAGGCACTTATGGGTAGAAGTAGAAAAAGAGATTATACAAAAGATTATGAATGGAATCTAACCTTAATTTCTATAACGTCAAATCTAACAACAACTACAAGGTTAAACCCTTTTTCAGAATTATACAACCCATTATTAGAGAAAGCTAGTCCCACCCTTACCTTAGATTAGATGATCGGTCTCTACGAGATTGTTCCTCTTCTCTTTCTCTGACTTCTCACTTTCTCCCTTTTTCTCCCAAAAGCAGTTTGCACGTAATCCTTATTTTCTAATTCTAACTCTCCCTTTTTATATAAATCCTTAACCTACTTATTTTCTCTTATTTCCAATTCTGCCCCAAAGCCTCATTATTCTATTTTAATATATATATATATATATATATATATATATATATATATATATATATACCAAATAACAAATATATTTCTATAACAGATAACATAATATTTCTACACCAAATAACATATATATTTTTACACCAAATAACATAATATTTCTACACCAAATAACATATATATTATAATATAATATGCTACTAAAACACCAACATATAACACAAAAATAACACACATCACCATAAATCAAATAAATTATTTAAAAAGACTCTAAACTCAATCAAATAAATAAATAAATAAAATAGGGCGTTACATCCATCTAGCAGGCAGACTTCTTAGTATCTTTCTCACATGATCAGAAGCAACATAGCTTTTCTTCAGTATTTGTAGTCCAGAGACTAGGGTCTGAAATCTTGAGTACATCTCCTCAATACTTTCATCATCCTTCATCTTGAACAACTCATACTGATGAACAAGCATAAGTGTTTTAGCTTCTCTAACCTTCTTGCTACCTTCATAGTTTGCACGAAGAGAAGAAAACATAGCCTTTGCAGTAGATTTATCACTCATATTCATATACTCTGCACGAGGTATAACAGTAACAAGTGAACCTCTGATCTTGTGTTGCTTCTTGTACATCTTCTTTTGAGCAGGAGTATGTTTCTTTGTGTCTACAGCAGCTCCTTCTTCATCAAGATCATTGTGGCTGCAGATTGTTTGGTAGGGAGAAATGAGAGGATGTGACATATCACAAAGTCCGATAATGCGCTGATTCTGTCCCTATTTGGACTTGAACGACGCTTGGAAGACATTTCAGATGGTGAGAATGAAAGGGTTTACAATGAAGCGGGGCTTTGATGAAGGGGAAGGGAATGGAAGATGTGGGGGAATAGGTAGGGGTGGAAAAATACCCGTTAACAACCCAACCTGCAAAACCCGAGTTCAATTTTGGTCCATCAGGTAGTTTAAATCGGACCCGTAGCTTAAACTGTGGTCAAAATCGATTTTATTCAGGTTTAAACGGGCGGGTGCAAATCGAAATATTACGCCGATCGGTGCCCAAACCCACCCATAAATGAATGCACGGAGTGATAGTAGTTAATATGAGAGGAGAATGGATTCTCTCAAGTGGATTATGATTTTATTATGATTATAATTTATTATTTAAAAATATGAAACATTTACATTTATTATTTTTCAATTATATTTATTGTTATCATTTCCTTCGAAATCATTTTCTTAAGCGGTTCTAGATATATGTGAGACTTTGACTCTATTGTTCCTTCTCTTCTAAGATCTTCTACTACAATGCAAATTTTCCTCTTCATCTATCATCATCTTTCTCGTGTCAAAACTCGAAATTTGATGTTATATCTTTTTTCAAGTTTTCATTTTTGATGGTTTGATAAAACAGAGATCTACGGTTGATACATTGAATTATTGATGATACCAATTTTCTTGATACATATATGAATTTTTGTTTATTTCTTTTTGGTTTTTCCATGCGCTTTGATTTTTTTTAATATGAGAAGGTACCCGCTTAAACCGTTTGGCAAACCAACAACCCGATTAACTTGCAACCCGCCCTATCCAACAACTGCGATTTGGGCCGGATTGGGGTTTGGGGCTCAAACTACCCAACCTAGCCTGTTATCCATGTTAGTCTATATGACGATACAAGAAGTGCGTTAGAGGGGGGGGGTGTGAATAGCGTTTTACGATTTTAAAAGGTTTTGCGAAAGTGTAAGTTAAAACCGATTCTGACTATTGAATTGCATTGATAATGATGATAAAGCTAAGGCAATGAAAGAAAATAAAGATTGAAATATGAATTGAGAAGTTCAATATAAAATCTCATTATACAATTCAACAATCAATACACACGTTTAAAATTGCAAAACTAATTCATCCAAACCAAACCTATTAACAATAAATCACATTAACAACTAATGAAAACAAGGTATATGAAGCAATTGTTTGAAGTTAACTTTCAACTTTGATTGTGAGAAAATCTCAATTGAGGAATTGAGTTTAGGTTTTGGAATATATTAAACTCACAATCAAATAATGATTACATCACACAATGAATTCATATACACGATTATAAAGCAGAAATTAAAAGGGTATGGAAAAGAAGAACACCGAGATTTATAGAGGTTACTCCTTTCCGTCATCGCTAGGGATACGTTCTCTCTTAGTGAAAAAACGCCTTTATCATGGTCTTCTACTATGATGAAAAATATTTACAAGTGTATGATTACAAAGATTCCTTTGATTCCCCAATCTTTTATTGCCAAAAATTCAGTGGTCATATTTTTCATGTTGTTATTTAGGACAGTATATCTTTCATTAATTACCTGATGTATTAGCATGTTAAAGCACCCAGCATCTCAGTGCCTTGGTCTAGAATGTGTTCATAAGTCTCTGTTTCATCCTTCAGTTTGTTGAATCGATTCACTATACACTGAATCGATTCATCAAAGTCTCTGACTATTGATGAATCGATTCAAAATCCTTCTGAATAGTATCAGACATGAATCGACTCACTTCTCTTTGAAACGTCTCACAAAACTCTCTGACAGGCCCTAAATCGATTCATTTGAAGTATGAATCATATCATTCTTCATCTTGGGTTCACTTGAATCAATTCATCAATACATTGAATTGTTCCATTCTTCATGCACTTTCAGATTGTCTTTTTGCTGTTTGAATCGATTCACTCATTTAATGAATCGATTCACTCTGTTAATTTTGTGCAAAAATTATGTCTTTTCACTCCCCATTATATAAACTCTTCTCCTCATAACTCATAATTCATTGAATCAGTTACATTTATTCTCTTTAGGTCTCAAAAACTCATAGAACATAAATTCTTCAAAATTAAACACTTTTTCTTAGAATCACTTTGCTCTTTGAGTCACATTGATTTGCTAGGGTGCTATAGGGATTGTAAGTTTGGTTCTCTCAAGAAGATTGATTGGGTTTGATCAAGGCTTCAAACTGAAGTGAATTATCTCATCCCACCCCCAAAGGTCTTGGGGGTCTTTCTACCCGTTCTTGAAGTCGAAGGGGGTTCGTTTACCGGACGTAGCATTGAAGACTCGAGTAAAGAGATCGAAGGAGTGAACGGGCCGGTAATCAAGGATCTGAAGATTCAAGGAGCACCAAATTCAAGGGGTACTTGAAGTTTGGGGGAGTGTTTGCGTTAGGGTTGAAGAATTAGGTTTTAATTCCAAGGAACTCTTGCAAACACATTGTATTCAACTTTTGTTACATAGTGGATGGTCTTGGTGAAGGCATACTTCATCAAGTTAGACGTAGCCCTAGCAAGGACGAAAAAGGTGAACTATTATAAACATCGGTGTTCTCTTTTCCCTTTCCATTTTACTTTTCATTATAGCACTTGATTAATCGAATAATTGATAGAATAATTGCTAGTATTGATCTAAGTTGTTTTTCCTCAAAATGATTAATCTAATTCATAGAATTAGGTTATAACAATTTTTCTTGGGTCAATTAATTGCAATTCCAATTCAATTATTC
This sequence comes from Medicago lupulina, assembly GCA_958299785.1. NCBI lineage: Eukaryota > Viridiplantae > Streptophyta > Magnoliopsida > Fabales > Fabaceae > Medicago > Medicago lupulina. Next base: position 55,145,483 of record OY283140.1, read on the forward strand.
AATTTTATTTCATGTGCATTGTGTTTTTAGCCATATAGACCAACAATCTCTCTATTAGTGTTAAACTAGATAGATAGAAAGAAGTACTTGCAACAGCATTTAATTACCCGAAAGCGTTCAAACCATACATGTATGAAAGAAAACAAAATATGGTAAAATTGGTCTAATTAAATAATTTAAATATAAAGAAATCACTTAGTCAAGTGTGAATCTAATAACAAAAGAAATAGAGTCTAAATCTCAATAGTCTATATCACATCCAATCCTAACATAAATAGAAATATTATAAGTCAGCCAAACACGACAAGAAAACATAACGATAATTAAAACTAAGGTCTTATTAAGGATTTTAAAATAGAAATAATTGGTAAATTTTATGTAGAAAAAATTACTTTTTTCAAGTTTCAATGTGATGAATGTCTCAATCTCAAAACAAAATTTGTTCTTAAAGACACTTGTTAACATTTCCCTTAAAACATATATACAAGTCCAAAATAAACATGTCCAGGCATCGGTGTGAAGGCACGTGCACATGTGTCAATTGCAAATCTTAATTATGTCAAAAGATAGTATTAGCATAGAATCATAACTAGCTGTGCATGCAGGTGCACAATCTACGCCTTTGTGTCGGTGAGAGAAAAGACATAATTGACAAATTTATTTTTGACTTAGAGAGTCATAGTACATTTCATTTATAATAATAGTCTCAATAAAGTGTGACAAGTAATAAAAAACACAGGGACTAGAAAGAGAACAAGATGACCTCACTAGAGAATAAGCAACTAAATTGGTTTGTCGCCTAATAAAACTTACCTGAAAGTCGGTAATAACTAAAAAAAGCTCCATACACTTATTCAAAATACTACCTAATACATTGTTGTACTGTATGTTAATATTCACAGCTTCAATAACATGCATGCAATCAAATTTCAATATGAACTTATTAGTAATGATTCAAGTTCTGCATCATATCGATATTTAGTGAACAAGTGCCAGACAGTAATAAGCATGGATATAGATAAAAACAAAAACAATTATCAGCAAGGAAGGAAATTTCACAACGGTTTGGAGGAGCTAGAATCATAAAACCTATTTAAAAATATGACATAGAGACCCAATGAAATAAAGTGCATGTATTTCAAACCATCGATTGATATTATTTCATATCTAGAATCTAATATAACATTAGAAAGTAGGAATTAAAGTAGACGTGTTCTAACCTTCTTAAATCAAATGAATGAAAGTTTACACGTAGTAGAGCCCCTTGGACACATAGATAAATCCATTAGCATTTGGTGCTTTATAGTTAAATCCCCTGGAGAGGCACTAATTGTCGTCGTGCGCAGTAAGTTGGCATTCTTCAAAACATACTCTGCAAACTGAAGCTCACATTTCATGCCTTTGTAATCTATAAACGAGCATGTTCTTAGTTGAGAGGAAAGACATTTTGGAATAATTTCTGGTTCCTTCTAATCATCCTCGTCAATACCATGTCCATAAAGCTGTCAAAATCCACACAGAAAAAAAAAATTAAATTAGTTGAAAGTAGAGTTACAAAAAAATTATTATCATTGACATAAGTACAACCATGTGGAGGATAATATTTTGAAGTTTAGGGAAATTCTTCAGCATTTCTAGCATCCACTTCCATTTGGTACGCCAATTTGATGTGAATATAAGCTCCATGTGAGTTAAGTTATGAAAAGTGTGAACTTGAAGTTTAGGGCGCTGATTCTGTCTACGGTTGGAATTGAACGTAGGGAGGACATTTCAGATGGTGAGAATGGAAGCTAGGGTTTGGGCGTGAGGAGGAAGATGAGAGGCAGCGGTTAACAAACCACAAATTGTGATTTTTTTCAACTAATTTATACACATCAATCAATATTAAATTTTTTTTTTCTCAACTCAAATTTTTCGTTTTATTCTCTCTAAAACTTTTAGTTCTTATAAAAATTTCAATTACAACTTTTTGTTCTTATTTTTAAGTCAAATCATATATTTATGAATGAAATTGTGTAGTATATCGTAAAAATCTCAACAAAAAAAATTAGAATTTTTAACAAAACATAAATTAAATATGAATTTTTAACCACAAAAAATATAAAATTTTATATTTAATTAAAAATTCATATTTAATCTATGTTTTTTTTCAAAAATTCTGATTTTCTTTATTTTGGAAGAGATTCTTATAATATTACAAACTTTTCTACAAAATTTATGCAAAAATATGAATTTTACATATGAATTTACTTTAAAAGAGGTGCCAAAGTGAATATAGAAAAATTTTGGGAGACTAAAAGTCGAAGAAATTTTTTAGAGGGACTACAACGAAAAGCTAGTATATTTATAATGATCAAAAACATATTTGTAGCGACTTTTTCACTTTCAAATATACGATCCTTAAACAAATTTGCTTAGAATGTTATACTTTCTTTTGGGAATATATATTTTTTATATGGTTTGTCTTTTTTTTTTTGGTGGCAGGGTTTAAACCCCGGACCTTACATATATTAAGCATTGTCTATATCAACTGAGTTAAGATCACGAGGACATATGATTTGTCTAACATGTGCAATATTGCAAATGTTAAAAGGAACTAAAAGTATCAACTTTTTATTGAAAAAAATGAATATTTATTTCTTTAAAAAAACTATTATTTATTAAAAAGTTATATATTTAATATAAAATACACAAACTCCAATACAAACTTATTACTTTGAACTTTTTTTTTCTTTCAAAGAACCACTTTGAACTTCTTAACATGTACAAATTTTCCTATGATACAAAAACCCTTATTATATTGTTAGTGTCATTAAAAAATATAAGTATCATTTGATATCTTTAGTTGATGATTTTTAAGTACCTCTATAAACACTCTTTGCGCTTAAAGTTTGTCCTGATCTTAGGGAGCACCCATATCTCATAAACTTATTGTAACCAATTTTTTAATAGATAATTCATTGTTTTAAAAAATGAATTGATATAGAAAATTTTAAGTAATCAAATTATTTATTTTAATCAATTTTATATATAAGAAAATATATTTTTTTCTTACATGTGCCCATTATATTCATTCTAAACATATACACTCTTGATTAAAATTTCAAATTATACGACAAGTATTTATTTATTTTATATTTTAGGTAGATGTTATTAGTTCATGTTTATATAAAAGGAAAAAAATTCATATTTACTTTATTATTTTTGAGATATGTAATGATTACTTCTTCTGTTCCTTTTTACAAGAAATAATTGATTTTTAGGATACATTGAATAATTCATGTATATGGTTTATATTCTAGACCAGATATATAAATTATTCAATATATCTAAAAAAACAATTGTTTCTTGTAAATAGGACTGGAGGGAGTATTATACATATAACCCGAACAATACTATATATATAATCGGGACAACACAGAGAAAATAAACTAGTGGTATAATAATTTTAAGGTTAGTTCAATAAATATCTTAACAGATATTTGGGATACATGTGAAAACATTTTACATCATTAGTGTAAAGAAAATTAATTTTATATCTATTTGTTGTAATTTGTTTGGATGCATATATAAAAAATAGAACGCCAATTTTATAACAATTTAATCTTTTTTTTGTATATGGAGATTGAAAGTACCACCAAGAGTGAAGAACTTAGTATGGAGAGTGTGTAGAGAATGCTTCCCTACAAGAGTGAGGTTGATAAGCAGAGGAGTCAATCGTCCATCAGCTTGTGTTAAATGTGAGGATCCACATGAGGATACCTACCACATCTTTTTTCATTGCAAGACCGCTATAGATGCTTCGAACGCTGCAAATGTCTGGCATTTAATCGCACCATCCCTGAATCAGTTTGACAATGCACCAGACATTATATTCGATCTATTGCAAAGGTTGTCAACAAGTCAAGTGGTGAGTATTGTTACAATAATGTGGAGTATCTGGAAATCTCGCAATCTAAAGCTGTGGCAACAGATGTCAGAATCGACGGTTACAATTCTGGAAAGAGCAAAGCATCTCCTAGAAAGTTGGAGGAAAGCGAACAGAAAACAGGGTCATTCAGGTCAGGTTTACTCCCCCCCTAACACAGGTCCTCAAACTCATGATGGTCTTAATACAGACAATAGGTACGGTAACATCAGATGGAGAAAACCAAGAAGTGGACGACTCAAATGCAATGTTGATGCCTCTTTTTCTACATCCCAGCAATAAAGTAGGCATAGGCATGTGTATTCGCAATTCCGAAAGAAACCATGTACGTTCAAAGACCATGTGGCGTTCAAAGAGAAGCTTTGGGACTTTATCATGCAATTCGGTGGATCAATGAACTTCAGCTCACAAATGTTGATTTTGAGAGAGAATCAAAAATAGTAGCTGATTACTTTAACAAAGGCAGAGGAGATAGCACCGAATTTGGATCCATTATGGATAACAATATCCAGTTTTGTAATATCTTTTTAACAAACTCTCATGTCGAGTTTATTAGGAGACAAGAAAGTGAGGTTGCTCACGAGTTAGCTAAGGCAGCCACATTATTACCTAGCTTCCACACCTTTGATGAGATTCCAACATGTATCACTGAGTTAATTTTTAATGAAATGATATAAGTTATTTTCCCTAAAAAAAAAAATAATTCATTGGATGGACATTAAGAAAACGTTTGACACAAGGACCATAAATAAATATGTTTTCCAACGTCTACAATTGGGTAAAAGTAAAACGATTAAGAAAGATAAATGTACTTTTTACTCAATAATAAAGAGAGTGAATAGGCAACCCCCCAAATAAATGTACTTTCTTAAAAGTTGGAAGGATTTTAACGAAAATTACAATTTCGGGAAGTTTTTGCCGAATCACTCAAAAAATAGAAGTAAAAATGTACTTCTCTAGTAGAAAAAAAAGCGCAATGCATGAATCAAGGTTGCAATGCCCTGTGTCAAAATCTTTCTCGAATGAAAAGATCTCATCATATAAACTTTTATGTTTTCCGACGAGATGCGTTGTAGAAAGAAAATACACAAGTGGGATGAGGATCATAAACATCACATTTTCTGCACGAAAACGACTTCATTTTCCTCATATTCACCTTAAAACAAAACGAAAGCTAAAGTACAAAACCTGCTTGTAGCCTGTTGAAGGGTATAAATAAAGAAATGAGAGGAAAAAAAAATAGCAAGGACAATCTTTTGGAACCTCATTTGTTCGTTTTACTCAACAGTTGACAGCAGTTTTTTCAAATGAAAACGATAGCCTTGCCGTATTGATTGAACCGAAGTTATACTTTATGACTCCAGCATCATTATCAACTGTATTGCTTGTGGAAGGGAAGGAAAATACTACTGCTGGATTCGACTTTTTAATTCCAAAACTGTATGACAATTGGTTAGATGTTTCTTCTAATTGTTGCTGATTACCAGTAGAGAATAATAATGGCATGATTGATGGTGTTGGCGGTTCAGAGAAGACAGATGAGGTTGCTGTAATAGGGAAGGTAAATCCCGAGCTGTTATCTGATGCTGAGGTCCATTTTGATTCAGGCTTTTTTATGGAAATAGGAGCTAAAACTGGTTTACTAGTGGAATTATTAGGGACAGTCTTCTTTTCTTGATTTAGTGAAGAAGGATACTGACCAACACTTGGGAGAGCCATCAAAACATCCTGCACAGTTAGTACATCGAAAACATTACGTTCATGAAATAGCAGGCCAAAAATATATGTATTGTGATATATATATATATATATATATATATATATATATATATATATATATATATATATATAAAACAATTTAGATACGTTTTTATCCCTTATACATCTAGTTTTTCGTCTTAGTCCCTGTAAAATTCATTGTAACAAACTGATCTATGAAATGTATATTCTTTTTGTTGACAACAACAACCAAACGTTTTCCCACTAAGTTGGGTCGGCACATGAGTCAAACGACGCCATAGTGTTCTATAAAAAATCATGTCTTCCTCCAATCTATTAATCTTTAGATCCTTCTTGATAGTTTCTCATTATTCATTTTGTTTACTTTGGTATTCATTTAATATGTTTTAGTCCATGCAATATTTTTTGCATTTAGTCCTAGACCTAGTATTATTTGGTGTATGTTCAAAACTCAAAAATGGACTCAAACAAAGAAGGGTGTATTTATACATTATAGGGAACACTTCATAACAAAAATTTCAAGATATTAAATAAATAATTATATTTTTACACGGACCATAATATTTAAATCTATAAATAATTAGTAAATTGGCTACTACAAAATAACTTCCCAGCCCCAAATCCTTTATTTCTGGATGCCTTTCCCACTATCTTGCCATTCTCTCCATGTAGGTAAGGTTGTTACAACTTGATTCCTTCTTCTACCATTGGTTATCTAAACTATATAATTTTGCTTTATTATAATACCACAGGTGCATAAAACTACATGTAATTTAGCCCCAAAATCATTTTTTTTTCTTTTTCAAACAGACTAACAATTTTTTCCCGCTCAGCCTTGTGACACAAATTTAGGACAAAACTACATGTAAAAACATTAATGGCCATAAAATAGAGTACCTTGTCAGTAGACTTCACTGAAAACATTTGAGAACTATCAAAATTTTGTGTAGTCCTTGCATCATTAGCGAGTCTGGGGATGCTTCTGTGAACATTCAGGTCAGATGTCAAAGTCCCTTCTTTTGTGATGTCAACAGATTTATCAGTACTCTCCCTAGGTTGAATATCAACATTGCAGTTCCCTTCATCTCCATGTCTTAGAATAGAATCCATTCCGTCAAACTCATTGTATTTACTAGGGCTTACATCTTTTAGTTTAACCAAGCCATTGTCTACGTTTGAAAAGACAGTACTTGTATTAACCGAAGATTCAGCATTATTCCATTTAGTTGCTAGCTTCAGCTCAGCAGATTTCTCCTTAGGAGTGGGGATGTTTCTATCAATATGCTCCAATATCTTCTTAGCCATCAAACTAGTATGCATGGGTACTGTTGGAACACTGCGCTCAAAGCCCAATGGCTTACGACTGCTGCTCATCCCGCCCAGACCCATTCTTGTTGCAACAGTAGGAGTTGAACATTCAATAAAACTGGAATTTTCTCTCTGTGAAGAACTCATAGATGAATATGCCGGTCTCTGTGAAGTCGATTGTACACCAACCTTATGCCTAGTTCGACGAATAGGTCCAACAGACCCATATCCACTTTCCGATGCACCAACTTCAGATTTGTCCTTTGTTTATTATATAATTATGTTAGTAACCAATTACCAGCAGAAGGGAAAAAGTAATCAACCTTTTAAAGAATTAAATAAAATATTGAAACTAGAGGAATGAACCAAATTCAATTACAAGATAGTTAAATAATAAAATCTCAAATAAACATAATCACCGAAACTTGAGATGAACTTGATTAAAAAAAAGTTAAATTATTTTGAAAAAACATGCCAGATTCAGAAAAAAGCACAAAAAAATCCCATTTTCGTGATCAGATTTTCGAGGTTTTAGATGCCCTTTACTTGAGATATGAAAAGTTCAATTTTCATAATTAGAATATATCTACAAAATCTTTAATTTAAAGTTTGTAGGCATTAACCAAATTAATAAGTGAAAAAATCATGGTCTTTACAAACAATAGGATGCCAAATAAAATTGCTCGTCTCCATTTTCCCAACACGCCTCTAAATGCTAAAGTCAAAGCAGGAAATTTTAGATATTTGGCTCGTACAATCAAGTTTGCTAGCAAGTTAAGTTTTGATATGTGATATGCTAACCAAAAACTAATCTTCTACGGCCATTAATTGTTTAAATAAAAATCTGTCAAAATCATTTGTCTACAATCTCTCAACGCTTAACAAGTTAGCAAGATAGATAGGAATGCCATAGACCGTGAAAGGATCAAAACTTCAACCAAAATTAACTTATATTCTAACCAATAACCATTAAGACTGTTACATACGAATTTCAGTATTAGCAATTTACGGGGTGTTAAGGGAATGGGAATCAACATACAATAAGTCGAATAGAATCACAATAACAGAACATTGAGACCTACCTTCAGATACAAACTTGTTTGTGATTGACGGAGAGGAGTTGATGAAATGTGGCTGTAATTGCCTTGGGTATGAATCAACTGGAGAAAAAGAAAACAAAAAACAATACAATTTTAGATATAACTTGAGCATTGAAGTACAAGATATGTTATATCTGAAAAAACAAACCTTGGACTTAGACTTTGTTAATAGAGTTTTGGAATACGGAGTCCGTGCATGATTAAGAAATCCATATTTGCTTCCCTGACTCTGTGGTGTTGCATAAGCATGCTGCACGAAAGCACCTGGCCAGCCTGTTGGTGACTTTTTTGATGGTGATGGATCATATGATTTTATTGCAGCTTCATCAGTAAGGAGCATTGTCCTTTCAACAGTTTGAATCATGTTTTTAGAACTGGGGCCTGCTTCAGATGCTCGGGAACCCATAAATGATCTAGCAATCTCAATTGCTGAAGCACCAATCTCATCTTGACCCTGTAGAGTTGTTAATTAGACTATTATACAACAAAATTAACCCTAACATGACTACATGTTTTACAATTCAAATGCATCCTAATATTTCAGGTACTGTCAAGCTCAACCTTTCTTCCTTAAGATAAGCGAAATTTGAATCCAAACATTTCACCCTCTATTTACACCGAACTGTGTACAAAAACATTTTACAATTCAAATGCATCCTAATATATAATACGGCTTTCAGGGAATGTCAAACTCCATATTTCTTACTTAAGACAAGACAGATTTGAGTTTGAAGATTTAACTGTCTATTTACACATAATTGTGTACGTGTGTGTGAAGGAGAAATAATACCGTGATTCCTCAGTTTTTGGAAGAAATTAATTATCATGTGCTATCGTTGTTAACAATAAAAGTTTAATAAGAGAACAGAATAATAACTAAAAAAAATGTATAAATGGTAATTATAATTAAAGTCAAAACTCTTCCACAAACGAGAGCTTTTACAAGATGCATCTAGCTTATCTAGCTTGTAACCCATGTATGCTATCTCAGCACCTCGATAGGACTTAGTCAACATGTCTTTAAGCTGATTCATAGAATTTACAAAAGAAACGACACTTAAGAGAATCCTTCCTCAAGTGACAGCAATCAACCTCTATATGTTTAACCCCTTCATGAATGATTGAATTTGAAACATTAGGATTTGGTAATGGTGAGAAACTGAAGGAAAGTGAGATGTGAAAGAAAATGAAAGTGCAGAATTTTAGAGAGAATTAAATAGATCTTAACTTTGTTGGCACCTAGAACCCTAGCAATGATTTACAGCTTACCATAATTTTTTATTGAAAATTAATAGAAAAGAATACATGTGACCACGGGGGAGACATAAACCGAAGCCAAGAAAACAAATTGAATAAGCTACTTAAATCTATAATTGGGTAGACAACCTATTGCTGAAAATTCTATCCGAATAAAATCTGGGATAAGATCCCCCCAAGAAAATCAATAGAAATTGTTTCCAAACTGATATAATCTATTTGCACAATGATTTCCAACAATAACAGCTTTAATTTTGAAGTATTGATGCTACACATTCTCTTTCCTCTCTCCTTTCTCTTGCCCAACTCTACCATAGATATCTAATAGATTGTAGACACAATGCAGCCCTAATAAGATAGCACATATTGGAAAAGAATTTATCATGACTACTAGGAAATGTGCATATTTCAAACAAGTACATGCAATGCTCACACACTTTTGACATGCCAGGTGTTGAGCTACTCCGTATGGCTGCATTTGATTCTTCATGCCTTCGTTCATTGAAAACCTTTGGAAGCTTGTGTGCCGCTACAAGCCCCCCATCATCTTGTCTAGAAGTCAAATTTGTATGTTCCTTTCCTTCTTCAACATTCGAAACATCAATTGCTCTTGACTTCAAAATCTCCACCATATGATTGAATTCATCTCTACATAAGAAGATTAAAGATATTTAGATGGTCTGGAGAAAGCAAACAACAAATGGTTTTCTTCATGATGTGACGTTTCGAAAGGAAAGGGGGGTAACTGTTTCATTTTTAAGTAAGAATATTCTCCTAATTGGATTTCTTTTTTCAACAAAATAAAATGGAAGATTAACATGCAAGTGTAATCGTCCAATTGACCTTCATTCATTTTTTTTTTTGTCAAATAGTCTAGTGGCTAGAAATTCACCTTTTTCAAGGTGATTAAGTGGGAAATCCGAGGTTTGAACCCCGACCCCTGCATATATTATGCGATGTCCCTACCAACTGAGCTACGCTTACGAGGAACGACCTTCATTCATTTTTATACACTTTAAGTCAATCCGAGATTGAAATTTTAACCCTTGTTTCCCTCTATCCCAAGCCCTCCACTCAAACATACAGTAAGGAAAATAGTAAATGCTAAGAGGGTTTCTAACATCATGAGCACATAGCTTCAGCAAGGGACAGAACTTTGCCGAGTCATATCTTGACCCTGCTCACAGCTTTATTCATTAAAATCTTCAAGAAATAATAACTTTTCCTTAATACTTGTGTAAAGCCAAATGGGACGGAGCCACGGAGGGAGTACACAACTACACATTAAGTTTTGACACATATATAAAAAATTTGTCACAAATTTGAACTTAAATCACTGAGACTGAAGGGCTCAGTATTAGCTTTGATTTTGTTGAGTCGATGCCCCAAGCTAGGCGTGGCCCAAATATTTCAAACACCGAATAAGAGAGGCATGCTTGAAAATATCATAAACTATGCAAGCAATATCCAAACGAGACTTTTCTGTGCTCTAGGATATCCTCACGAGGAGAAAAAGAAGACAGACGATGATAAAAAAATTTGAACTCCATTCCAAAGCAACCAAAGTTGGCAAGAAACATATGAATAATAAACAGGGTTCATCTCTGTAAAAATTGTATATCAAATTACAAGAACCTTGTGTAAGCCCTAAGCCATATGATCTTGCAGCATTACCAACTTCAATAGTAAAATTGGTAAGTGAACCACTCAGCAAGGTGGAGAAAACATGGTTGTTAAGCGCGCTTTTTAGATCGTAAGATCGTACGATCTCACGCGTCTTCTCCTTCAACCGTGCCGAAGCGGTGCGAAAATCGTTGGAGAGGGCGGCGCGGCTGGCCCACAGAGATAGATCGTAAGATCGTGGGAGCAGCGATCTCTCTTGCACCAGTTTCACGCCTTTTGACCCATACTACCCGTTTGGACTCGGTTCATGGCGAAAATTTTGTTGGCATGTGGATGTTGAAACGCCAAAACAAGCGAGCATACCTTTCACGCAGTAAATAATAAAAGCTAATTTATTGGTTAAGAAAATAAAACAAAAGCTGATTTAAGATTTCGTTGACCCATATGGATGTTGAAAAGTCACGCAATGAGTGTGCCTGCTAATTGCTTGATATTCTTTATTTTATTTTATTTGTTAATGCAAATTTGCCAAGTGTACTCTCTTTTTTGATTGGTTTGATTGTTTTAGCCTTAATAATTTTTATATTTAATATATTACTTCATAGATATTTTGATAGTTATTTTTCTGACAAATTATTTTAATACTTAGTACTATTGGTTATTTATTTAACATGATACTATTTAATAATACTAAATACTCAATAATACTAATTATTTTTCTTAATTATAATATAATTTTGTTTCGGGTAGGATCTTACGATCTTGCAATTTACGATTTTTAGATACCCAAATGATCTTAGGTGAGATCTCGATTTTGACAACCATGGGAGAAAAAACTACTACAGTTATTATGAAGTTAATTAGCGTACCTAGTGAATTTTGTTCGTTTCACCAGTTGCTCTATATCTGAAAGCTTATTATTCTCATGTTGCTCTCCTTTTTCAACATGCCTAGGCAGAGCAAAGTCAAAACTGCTGTTTAGCTTACTGCTATCATCTCCGGTGCTTGCCATTTTATTCAATTCAGATTGCGGGAGCTGCGAATAAATAAGCATATTTGTTGATAGGAAAATAATCAAATTTAATACCAAGAATTGAGAAGTAAAAAACAGAAAGTGTGAGATAGATAAAAAAAAAGAAGTTATTCACTGAAATAGGCAGATTCAAACAAACAAAACTTTAGGATGAAGAAAATGAAGAACAAGGCTGAAAGGTCTCATCACAAGATCATATGATGCGAAAATCCAGATAAATAATAATCAGTCATGTGACATTAATGGATAAGGCCATATCATTACAAAAATGAAAATGGAGGGTTAAATTTGTATCTGCTTAGAAGAATAACTTATGAACGTAACTTGAATTGGTTTAGAGGGAATTTATATTGTATAGCATAGTTACTAATCCTGAATGGCAGCATCAGCAGCCAGCCTAAAAAATGCTGTTAGAAATTATATAAATAGGGTAATTATAGACTGGTTCTGTTGTAAGTAATCACAACTGCAACATACTAAGTACTAAAACTGTATAGTAATAGAGAAGAAGCAAAAACATTTCTTACATGTAAATTGCTTTTGAGCAGATTATCTTCATTGTGCTGTTCACTGGTTCCCAATTTACCTGTCACAATTCAATAAAATGATCGAGAATATGAGTTTATCGCCAATATCAAAATTAATCAGCACCTAAAATTATACATCTAACACATATTGATAATTGGCTACATATGTAACTCCACAATTAAAGGACTTGTTGCATCTATAAATTGAAAGCATAAGAAGCACAAATAATATTTAACGTTTATCAAGCACCAGACGGTTTTACACTGATAAAATACAAATGTAGACATGAAGCAGGATGAAACGCTGAGGAAATAGAATAGTAAGTAGCTTCACAGAAATGCGAGAATACTATCTCTTTTAATATGTCACTTCTTGAAAGCCACAAACTTCATGGCACCTTATCGTTACACCCATTTTAATACAAACGTCAAAGAGTTGCCATACCTATTGGGTCACATTAACCTAATATGATTGTTGTTGCATTTGTCCCTCTACTAAGCTTTAATTAGCAAAATGAAGGCCATTCATTGAAATCAATAGAAACATCAACATCTAACATGTTAATCCTCCCATTAAATGCATAAGTTAAGATCAAACGCCATTTTTACAAATACTTAGTAGGCTTCAGGGTCTGTTTGGTAAGTCACATATTTGAGCTTATAACTTATAGCTTATGTCTTATAAGCTCATTTGACTAAAAAAGACCTGTTTTAAAACCGTAATTTTCTCACAAGCTTATAGCTTATTTTTACTAGCTTGTAGCGTTTTTTGATAAGCTAAGGGCCTGTTTGGATTAGGCTTATTTTGAGCTTCTGCAAAACAGCTTATGCAAATAACTAAGCTTATATGTTAATTTATAAGTTCTCACTAATATGGATATGAGTTTAGTACATTTACAAACTTATGAATAATACATAAAAACTTATTTGTTTGCATAAACTGTTTTGCATAAGTTGAAAATAAGCCTAATCCAAACTGGCCCTAATTCAAGTAGTTTATAGCTTAAAGCTTGTAGCTTATCATTTTTATCTCAATTTTACCCATGTAGCCTTAATTGAAAAAAAATTGAATATCTCTTATTTATGTCATTTCATACTAATATGCTAGCCCAAGTGCTAATTTTACCAAACACTACCAATCCAATCAGCTAGCTTATCCGCAATCAGCTATCCACTATAAGCTTATCAGCTATTCGCTATAGTGTCCTTGTTAAGATTATATAATATAATTGTACAAGGTTTCAACAAACAAGTCCCAAATATACACTACCACTAATAAATTAGGACTTCAAAGTTCAAATTATATAATTCTGCATCAATTAATTCATCATCCTGTAACCAAAGCTGCTTAACTCTCTCCCTCAAGTAAACAACACTTGTTAACCAAACTAATTATGTCATTAATCTCAAGTTAAACAACTCACATTGTTTAATTACTTTTTGTAATCACTATAATCATGCTCGCAATAGCAATAATGATAATTCATTGAGATCTAGGTTAATTGCGTCTGAAGAATAACAGAACCTGAAAAGAGAAACGAACCTTGATCATCTTCAATGGAAGAGGGAGGGTTAGTAGCGGAATCAGTAGCGGAGAAGAAGGAAGGAAGAAAACGAGTGGCTCCGTCAGTGATGATGCGGTAGGCAGGATCAACGAGCTTGGAAATCCATCGGCGGTTTGATGGTGGACGGGCGTAAGGACTGGCTGGTGGTTTTCTCGGCGGTGGTTTTCGAAGTTTGCCGCCGGCACCTCTTTGCTCCGGTACGGTTGACGGCAACGGTGTGATTTGATCCATGGAATAATAAACAGTCGATAGGGAAAAAGTTAAAATCGAGAAGCAAGAAGCAAGATAAAGATATCATGGCACTCAACCCACTTCCAAAGTCGAGTAGCCGCGTTGTTTTTTATTTTTTATTTTTTTTCCTTCAAAATGAGAATTTTGGTGGCGTCTAGTCTACGCTGAACCATCAAATAAATGGTTCGTCGGTCGACCACTTCTATTTACCATTTGATTAATTTAAAAGGTTTGGATGAGTTGGAGAATACAATGAGAATACATGTATTTTACTCATGCAATCCCTATCCCACCCTCTCTCTCCCCTCATCTCTCTCGCATATAGTATAACTTCACGATGAGAGATGCGATTTAGGGTTGTTGATGTTCTTTTAAACCGTAGTCGTGAGGCTACGATTCCTTTTTAATATACGAAGCCTTTTTAATTTGCATATAAGGCCTTTTGGCTCTACTTTCCCCTTCATTTGAAATGGATATTTTGAAGTTTCTAAATGTGGCGCCTTGGCAAATCCGTCCTAATAGTTGGGCGTTTATACGTGGTTTTGAGATTCTCTACAAGGCCGAAGGTTTGGAGCCTTCTGTTGGCGTCTTCCTTCATTTTTATGGGATAAAAGATGTTAATAAGGGCACTTGGATTTCGATAAGTGTTCATCCTGGTAAGAAGCTTTTTCCTCCATATGCTTCAAATTTCAAAAAGGAATGGCGGTATTCTTCTGCTAGGATAAAGGGAGTGTCTGGATGCTCAACGACTTCAGTGATGGTAGATGGGAAGCCTAAATTTCCTTTGTGCTGGACTACCACACCGGTTGCTATGATGGGGTATGATTTTAGTATGATGACACCGTAAGAGCAACATATGGTGTGTTACTTGGAGAAGTTTTTGCTCATGGATATCCATGATCTCTTGAACTGAGAGGGAGATTCTAGAAGTCTGGAGGAGTACTTGCGTTACTGTTTTTAGTTGTATCTGTACATTTTTATGAAGCTGAGAAAAACACAAGAAGGGGGGTTTGAATTGTGTTTTCAAAAACTTTCCTTTTTCACGAAATAAAACTGTTCTCAAGATCAGAGTCTGATAGAGTTCAGAGTCTGATTAGAGTTCAGAGTCTTAATGCAGCAGATAGAGAGTAAGAATGCAGAAAAGAAAGAAGAACACAACCAATTTATACAGGTTCCTTCCACAAACCGGAAGTAGTCTTGTCCCCCTTGCACTTCCAAGGAGAGTTTCACTAAAATGTAATATCAAATTACAAGTTGCTTAAACACACAGTAAGAGACTTCTCAATGCTCAAGGACAACTCCAAGAGACTTCTTTTGCTCAATCACACAAGAAAGAGACTTCTATGCTCAAGGACACCTCCAAGAGACTTCATTTGCTCAATCACAAAAGAAAGAGACTTATCTAAACAATTACAAATAATTGAAAAGAGTTTTGAATACTTGATATACAATCAGAGGTATTCACAAAACAATGCAAACAAAACAGACTCTGTTTTTCTAAACACTTAGGAATTCTAAGATATGAACTTTTGTAAGAATTCTCTAAGTTGTTGATGTGTATTTTGCGACGCTTTGTTGAGAGAAAATGTGTTGGTCTTTTCTTTCAGTTCTCGTATGTATGTGTGTGTGTTTCTTCAAGTGTTCATCTCTATTTATAGAGGATTTGAGAGACGTTGGAAACTAGCCGGTACATCAACTTGTCTTGACTGAAGCTTTGATTCTTCACCATTGATCTTTTGCCCGATTTGATAATTGTCCTATGAAGAAACAATTTCAAATGCATTCCAATAGAGAAGGAACATTGTCTGTAAACATTATTGTTATTCTTGTCTTGTAGAGGAAACTAGATGCAGAGATGGTGGTTGCAGAGGCCTGCTCAGAGATAGTGGTTGTACACTTCGTACCATGTACTTTGTCAACGCTCTTAAGCTTCTGGTGAAGTAGCTTCTGATGAACTTGCTTCTGATGACGTGGATTCAGGAGCTCTTTTCTTTAGATGCACTAAGCTTCTGATGACATGGATTCAAGAGCTCTTTTCTTCAGACACACTAAGCTTCTGATGAAGTAGCTTCTGATGATCTTACATCTGATGATGTCATCTTCAGGAGCACTTTCATTCAGACGCGCTAAGCTTCAAAAATAAATTTCTTTGCTCTTTGATTCGTTCAACTAGAACCTTTATGAATAAGACTTTTAAAAATGGTCCTGCACACTTGAACAAATGTTTAGCATATCCAATTGACAATTTTAATACCTTGTTATCATCAAAACTTAAACGGTGATTATGTGAAATACCCTTTGTTCCAACAATCTCCCCCTTTTTTATGATGACAAACACAAGTATTTAAAAAGGTCAATTGTTGTTAACTTAATTAACAAGCTGACTCTGGGGTTCTGAGGTTTGTAAGCTCAGAGTCTGAGGTTTGTAAGCTCTGACTCCCCCTAAGTCTGATAGTCTTTAAGGTGAGGTTTGTAAGCTCCCCCTAAGTCCTATTCAGGTTAATTAAATTCATTTTAAGCATTAAAAAAAATATGCAGTATACGCACTGATTAAGATAAAATAAAGTTCTCATAAAATAAAACTTGAATTTTATTTTATCTTGGCTCAGATTCTTGTTAAATACTTCTACTACTCCCCTTTTGTCATTAACAAAAATAACAAAAAAAAAATGAACGAGAAGTAAAAACAAGTATAAAGATACTGAAGGTGAGAAAAAAAAACATTAATATACATATAAAAAGACTGATACAAACTGAAAAATTCAGAAGCAAAAACAAACAAGCAAAATAAAGAAGGTGTGCATCTAAGGGTTGGGTTGCTGTTGTTGTTGGATAAAGGCCATCATGCAATTTATGTCCTCAGATTGCTTCTTCAGGAGCTCAGATTGTTGCTTGACAATCTCTTCTAGAGCTATCTGCCTATGAATGAGATAATTCTCTAGCCTTAGATTCTTCCTATTGTTTTAGTACTTTCTCTTTCAGCATCTTGAAAACGTTGGCTTCTCTGGAGACATAGTCTGATTCAGCATAGAAAGGTGCATTAGCCAAATAGAGAAGTGGACTTGAAGATTCCTCAGAGGAGTGCAGACTTCTCAGGTGACGCTTCAGTGCAGCAGCTTGAATACATAGACACTTCTTGCTAACAACATCTATCAGTTCAGAAGCTTTGCTCTTCAGAGATGCCCAATGATCTTCATAGTCAACAGATAAAGTATGGACTCTTCTTAGTTGAACTAGAGCTTTCATTTCCTCACTGATTTTCAGCAGCTCAGCCTCAATGAATTCAGATTCTAGAATGTTTAGGGGTGGTTGTTCAAGGTGTCATACCCCATTTTTTGACCGTTTGATTTCTTTTTATTCGCCTTTTCGCAAATTTGTGTCCATAAATCTTTTTTATCTATTCGTTTTACAGCGTTTCACTGCTATTTTCTCATTTTTACTCGCTTTTATAGACTGAGAAGTCTCGTCATTTCAGACGAAATTTCGGCAGAGAGGTTACTTTGAAGTACCTCATTTGGTTCCGAAGGGACATTTTTTTTTATTTTTATCTTTTAGTTACTATTTTTTTTTTATCTTGTTTCTTTCTTACCTTTTATTTTACCCTTTTTATTTTATTTTATTTTATATTTTCGTTTTCCTTTTATTTATTATTGTTATTATTTATTTTTATTAGTGTGTTATTTTTTTTAGTCCAATTTAAGTCCATTTTTAGTCCAGGCCCATATACCAGTCCAGCCAAGGGCATTTTTGTCCAGAATCTTTTCTCAGCCACAACCTAGCTGGTCACTATTTATAGAGCTGTCCAATCAATGATTGTCTCAGACACACAGCCCAAGAACACTGTAGCAGCCGCACCAACAAATCCAAAAACCCTAAACCACAAATTTCCTCCTTTTTACAGAATCAAATACACAAAAAAGAACCAAAAAACATGAACATCATGAACAATGAAATATTTCGAGCAACATAACCACAAATCCAAACAACACATACGGATCTGTTCAAATCATAACAACACAACACCATAACCCAACTTCCTTTTTCGGATTCTAAACAAAACACAACAATAACAACAAAATCATACCATCCCAACACATTTAGGCCGAAACCGAACCACAACAGCAGCGGTACCACCGGCCGAATCAAAGAATAAAGGTGGTGCTCTCTCTCTCTCTCTCTCTCTTTTTCGTTTTTTTCCTCTCTTTTTACTCAAAATCCGAAATTTGAAACTTAGATCTAGGCCAAACCAAAACGTATTTTGAAAAACTAAGCCCGGATTCTTTATCTACGTGAAAAAGGATGTTAGAAAAGTTAAAAAGTTTTCGAAAATATGCTTTGTTTATTTCCAGCACGGTGGCGCCGCCGGCAGACCACCGCGCCGGACATCCTTTCTCGCCGGAGATGAAGGGTCTGTTTTTTTTCTTTTGGGTTAGAGAGAGAAGAGAGCTAAATGTTAGAAAGAGAAAGGGAATGAGATAATGAAAAAACCGGTCCTCTCCTCTTTATATAGGGAGTGAACCGGACCGGTTCACTTAAAAAAAAACCACTTCCCTCTCTCTCTCAACCGCAGATGCATCCCAGCCGTTGGATCTATGATCCAACGGCTGCTGTGCTCTTGTTCCCTCTGGTATTCCTATGTGTATGCTGTTCTGTTTTGCCATGCTCCTTCATGTGATTTAACCATCAGATCTGAGATCTGATGGACTGTATTTTACCTGGCTTTATTTCTTTTTATTTATTTATTTTGGATGGCTGTGATATTGTTTTATATGATGAAATCTGGACTGTTTGATGCATCAAGTGATCCAGAATCAATCTGGCTGAACTTTTTTTTATTTTATTTTCTTTATATGTTCTTGCTATGTTATTATCGATTTTAGCCTTTTAAATATTTGTTTTATTTTCTATAACTTTGTTTTATTTCTATACCTTTTTTAAAAATCCACAAAAAATATCATTATTTGTTTATGTCTTTTATTTTGATATGTGTTTATGTTTTTGTTAACCATAACATTTTTAGCTCATTTTTTTTATTAGTGTATTTATCTTGCATATTTATTTTTGCTATGTTTGCATACATATTTATTTATTTTCTATCATTCATGGTTTATTTATCGCTTGCATTTTAGTGAAGTACTTAGGATTAGAGGTAATTTAATTTCTTTCCGTATGTTTATTTTTCGCAAGACTTTAGCATGTATTTAGGGACCATGTAAATTATGCAATAAAATATGCACCGACACACACACCGACACTATCACACACTTTATTTATTTATTTTACCGCTTTATGCCGTTGCTGCGATCAAGGACCAAAAAATGAATTAGGGACAAAATTAGGTTAATAAATGGACTCTCAATATTTTCTTAAAATCAAACTATTAGTAATTTTAGGTTCATGTTAAACTTGAGGATTTGCTTAGGATCCAACGTCCTTTGTGAATTTCTCGCTTTTTATTACCTCACGCCGTTACGTATAGTTTTTTTTTAGTTTACGCTTAACTTAGAAAAATCAAATTTCCAAAAAAAATCAAATAATCAAAACTCCAAAAATATTTTCTTAACAAACCTTGGAAACAAACCAAGTGATCTTTTTCCTTTTATTTTCTTAATCAAATGCTTAATGAATTTAATTCTCATTTTAGACTTTATTTTCATAATTAAAATTGAACCAACCTCACATTATTTTTCTTCCTTATGCCTTGAGGCCTCTAATCTCCTTCTTAAAACCTTTTTTCAAAAATTGTTAAAAACAATCCAATTCACCAAAAGAAATTTTTTGAGGTGAACTACATGATTTTGATCCCTTTTTCTTTAAGGGTATGTAGGCAAAGGATTTATCCTTCCAAATCAATAAAAATAACAAAAACATACATCTTCTCCCTCCATTCTTTCACTTAGATTTTTAGTCAACATTTTTTTACAAATAATTAAGCGAATAATTAGCACAAGTTTAGTTTAGGTGAGAGGCTCCTTCGGAGTACCGAAGTCGATTGGGGTGCTTAACACCTTCCCTAGTCGAAACCAACCCCCGGACCTTAATCTCTAAAAAGGGTTTTTTACTCGTTTTTTCCCCTTCCCGCGGATAAAAATTGAGAGTTCAAAGATTGACGGTTCAAAACCAACCAATGGATTGACACCCGAAAATCACGAGCACAGAAATGGCGACTTCACTGGGGAAGTTAATTTCCTAAGTGGGTTAAGCCCACCTTATCTTTCTTTACTTGTGCTTTATTTTTTGCTTATACACTTTGTACATGCATACTTGTTTATTTACAACGTGAGTGGTGAGATAAGTCCTACACCCGGGCTTGAGAGAAACATAAGATAGGACGGTGGTATAATCATAGTGCCATACCAAGAGCATTCTTGAGTTATGTGTACACGTGATACAACCCCACTCGGCGGAGGCCTCACGGAAGGTAGTATTCTTGTTAACATGAGCTTTCGTGTTGACGTTATTACTTTCAATGTGAAGTGTCCCGTGAAGCCGTGGACCGTAGTCACCTTTAACCCATCTTGGCCTTTTAGGACGTAGTGCGGTGGCTAAATCAAGAGCATTCTTGAAACTTGGTCGACACGCGATACTACACTCAAACTAGACCTCTTTGCGGACGCTATTTGACTAGGAGCATTCCTGAGCACCGATACGTTCGCAAAGGTGGTTGTAATTTGGGAACCTTGGTAGAACCCTTGTTACAAGTGCAATTCAAACCATTAGTCCTTACCAAATGGCGTTGTTACTCTCAAACTCCAGTCGTGTAGACTTAACCTCTTTGTGTTTTTACGTTTTAGCATAATCATGCATGCATGCATTCACCCAAAGTTTTAATTATCGAAGGACTCATACAAACCTTTTGTAAACATTGTAGATATGGAAACAAGGAGTGTGAAGAGGTATCACTTCAAAAGTCAGAGTTTGGACGACTTAAGGAAGCTAGCAATGGTGGTAACTGATCGGGCAGGTTTTCGGAATCGCCATGGACGTTTGCTCGGTATACTTGATACGGAGTTTGATGAGGGGGTGCTCAAGACTTTGGTCCAGTTCTATGATCCGCGCTATCACTGTTTTACCTTTCCAGACTATCAGCTCGTCCCTACCCTTGAAGAATATTCCTATTTGATGGGTCGACCAGTGCTTGAGGAGGTACCTTTCAGCGGTCTTAAAGAATCTCTCAATGCATCGGCTATTGCCAAAGCCCTTGATCTCAAGACCTCCGAAATAGCAGCTAACATCACTCCCAAAGCAAAAGTTCAAGGTTTAACCTCCAAATTCCTACTCAGCAAGGCTTACACGTGTGCCTCAACAAACCGAACTGGTGCCTTTGAATCCATACTCGCCTTGCTCATCTATGGCCTTGTGCTTTTCCCCAACATCAATGGCTTTGTTGACGCTAATGCTATACAGATATTCCTCACCAAGAACCCCGTCCCTACCCTCCTTGCAGATACTTATCACTCCATTCATCACCGAACCATGAAACAAGATGGAACCATCCTTTGTTGTGCACCTTTACTATACAAGTGGTACACGATGCACTTACCCCAATCCTACCTAACTAAAGAAAGAGGCATTTACTCGGAAAAGATCATGGCTCTTACCCCGGCTGAGATAGTTTGGTACATTCCGGCTTATGACTCTGGGACTATTATTGACAGTTGTGGGGAGTTCAATAATGTGCCTCTTATTGGAGTACATGGAGGAATCAACTACAACCCCATTTTAGCTCGTCGCCAATTCAAGTACCCTGTGAAAGGAAAGCCTCGTGACATCGTGTTAGAAGGAATATTTTACCACAATCACAGTGACAGCCAATGCATGAAGCAAAGGTTTGCAGAAGCCTGGAAGACCATTCACAAGAAGGACAGCAACCAGCTGGGAAGAAAGTCAGATTTTGTACACGAAGCATATACTCAGTGGATCATCGATCGTGCCATGAGCTATGGGTTGCCTTATACACTGTCAAGGTTCTTAACCTCAACTACCCCCGAGCTACCTTTACCTTTACTTCCCCAGACTAAAGAAGAGTACCAGCGCCGTCTGCATGAGGCCAATTGTGAGAGTGCCGTTTGGAAAGTGAAATACCAGACCTCTGAGAGAGAGAAGGATACCTTGATGGGAATACTAGAGCAAACAACTTGGGAGTTTCATGAGAAAGAGTGAGAGGTTGCCGAGTTGAAAGACCTCCTCAAGAGGAAAGATGCTATTATTGACCGGATGCCCGGAAATAGGAGGAGACGCAGGGAATTTTTCGCCGGTGCAACCTCAGATTCCGAGGAGTAGTGTACTACCAGGACTTTTGGGAGCTTTTTCCGTTGTTTTCTTTACTCTATTTGTTGTTATTTTTTTTTTTCTAAATTCTGTTTATGTACTTTGAAGTCTATCCCTTGGCTTGGTTGTTAGAAAGGGAATTATCTTGTATTTGTTTTTAATTTTAAGTCTATCCCTTGGCTTGGTTGTTAGAAAGGGAATTATCATGTATTTATTTCAGGTTTTCCTTTTGTATTATGCTATTATAATGTTTACAAAAGTCCTTTTATAAGTCCTTCGATAAAAAAATGAAAACACACATAAAAATTGCATTTTTTTTTGCATCCTGCATATCATGCATCATCACTGCATTCATAAGTGTCAAAACCTTGTCTCACATGTTCCTTCCTATCTGCCGCAGAGAGAAAGTGGCCCCGCGAATCAAGTACAAAGCTTCACGCATTCACTACACTCGAGCAAACGTCAAGAAGAAGATGGAACATTTGGAACAAGAAAACCAAGAGCTCCGAGAAGGGATGACTGCCATGCAAGCAGAGATAGAGAAGCTAACTGCTATGGTGAGTACTCTTATGGCCGTTCAGAATCAGGTCTCTCAAACTTTTGACACTGCCCTGGAGACCGTCACATCAGCCATTCCTAGCTCAACAGTGGTCACCAGTACCTCTCATGCCATCATACCTGAAGGTTTCTCTTGGGGCATATCACAAGGGTTCAATGAAAATTCTCATTCTACCAACACGACGAAGCCCATGCCGTCAGGAGGTTTTCCATGGGGCATGCCACTAGGGTTCAATGAAAATTCTCATTCTACCAACACGACGAAGCCCATGCCGTCAGGAGGTTTTCCATGGGGGATGCCACACGGGTCCAACGGAGATTCCCGTCCTTTTGGTTCTACTAGCACGACGAAGCCCATGCCGTCAGGAGGTTTTCCATGGGGCATGCCACTAGGGTTCAATGAAAATTCTCACTCTACCAACACGACGAAGCCCATGCCGTCAGGAGGTTTTCCATGGGGGATGCCACACGGGTCCAACGGAGATTCCCGTCTTTTTGGTTCTACTAGCACGACGAAGCCCATGCCGTCAGGAGGTTTTCCATGGGGAGTGCCACTCGGATTCAATGAAGGTTTTCATTCTACAGTTTCAGAGATGCCCACTCTTGCCTTTCAACAGTTAGCATCGGTTCCTCAACCCGGTGCAATCATTCCTGAGCCTGTTGTGACTTACTCTGCCCCACTAGTTCACGCCAACCGACAAGAGTGGAAGCCTGTTTTTCCCCCAGAAAGTGTTGAAGCCTTCGATAGGGTGGAAGGTCTACAAGACACCATTGACGAAATGAAGCGGGAAATGAAGGCTCTGCGCGGAAAGGATGTTTTCGGACAAAATGTACAAGAACTCTGTTTGGTACCCAATGTGGTGGTGCCACCCAAGTTTAAAGTTCCAGAGTTTGACAAATATAAAGGGAATACTTGTCCCAGGGTTCATTTGACGATGTATGTGAGAAAGATGTCTACACAAGCGTACAATGATAAAATGCTTGTCCATTTCTTCCAAGACAGTTTGGCAGGGGCGGCTCAAAAATGGTATATGAGCGTAGACAGTGCCCGAATCCGCACCTTCAACGATTTGGCAAATGCCTTCATCCATCAATACAGCTACAATTCAGATATGGCCCCGGATAGGGAACAACTCAGAGCAATGACTCAAGGAGACAAAGAGACTTTCATGGAGTACGCTCAGAGATGGAGGGGATTTGCTGCTCAAATTGTCCCTCCTTTGGAAGACAAGGAGTTGACTAGAATCTTTCTCAAAACTCTCAGCCCATTCTACTACGAGAGAATGATTGCTAGCGCGCCGGGGAATTTTGCCGAAATGGTAGGAATGGGAATGCGCCTTGAGGAAGGAGTTCGAGAGGGACGATTGGGAAAAGAAAGTGCTTCGTCCAGCAACCCCAAGAAGTTCGGAAACAGCTACCCGAAGAAAAAGGAACCAGAGATCAGTATGGTGGCACACGGAGGTTACCAGCCCGGATACTCAGCCTACCCCTATATTGCCAACATATCACCTGCTACCCCTGCCCCTCATAATCCCTACTATAACACTCAAATGCCTCAGAGGCCCCCTCCATTTTATCCACCACTTTACCAACCACCTTATCAACAATTTCCACAACAACCATATTACCCACAAAATCCACCCCAATACCCTCAACAACCATATCGCCCACCACAAAATCAACCACGACCCCGAGCTCAAGCCCCCCAACAACAAAATCGCCAAAGACCACCAGTATATGCCCCTATACCTATGACCTATCTACAATTACTCCCGGCCCTACTCCAAAAAGGCCTTGTCCAAACCAAACCACCTCCTCCTATAACAGATGTTCTGCCACCTGGACACCGAGCTGATCTGACGTGTGTGTTCCATCAAGGGGCACCGGGACACGATGTAGAACGATGCCATGCTCTCCGAACTGAGGTTCAAAATTTGATACGTGATAAGCGTCTACGCTTCACCAACAACGGTGTCGATTTTCTGGATGACCCTTTGCCGAACCATGGACAAGCTGTTAATATGATACAAGATTGTCAAGAAGATGGTCTCATCCTTAGTGCACAAGACATCAGGACTCCCCTGGTCCCGATACACGCCAGAATGTGTCTGGCGGCTTTGTTCAGCCATGACCACAATGCTTGTGGAGTATGTTCTGTGGACTCTCAAGGATGCAAAAGTGTACGAGACGACATCCAAGGATTGCTGGATAGTGGGGAGCTTTTAGTTATGAAGAAGGAACAAGATGTTTGTGTTATTACTCCGGAGTTTGATGACTCTGAATCGCTAGAAGTGACATACAGCAACAAAGAACCAGGAGACACCCCTTTGATTATTTGTGTGCCTGGGCCGTTGCCATACACATCCAACAAAGCCATACCATACAGGTATAGTCCCACGATCTTAGAAAATGGCCGGGAGATGCCTATACCTCCACTGGCTTCAGTGAGCAATATCGTGAGTAGCAGCAAGGTTTTGAGGAGTGGACGCATCCTCCCCACTTTTGTCCAAGAGAAAATTGTTGAACCGGTTTCGAAGCTAGTACAAGTGCGAAACTCTGGTAAAGGGAAGGATGTTGGTCAACCAAGTGGAATCGTGTATGAAGACAGTGACGAGATCTTGAAGCTGATCAAGAGAAGTGAGTACAAGGTGGTAGATCAACTCTTACAAACTCCTTCAAAAATCTCAATTATGTCTTTGTTGTTGAATTCCGATGCCCATAGGGAGGCTCTGATGAAGGTGTTAAGTCAAGCCTATGTGGACCATGATGTGACCCTAGGGCAATTCGGAAGCATAGTAGGGAATGTGACCGCATGCAACAGCTTGGGATTCAGCGACGAAGATCTCCCATCTGAAGGAAGGAACCACAACCTGGCGTTGCATATCTCAGTCAATTGCAAATCGGATGCCCTTTCTAATGTATTGATCGACACAGGCTCATCCCTGAATGTGATGCCCATTGCCACCCTGAGGAAGCTTTCGTACCCCGATGTCCAGCTGCGGGCTACGTCTGTGTCAGTAAGAGCGTTCGATGGATCTAGGAAAACAGTGCTAGGCGATGTGGTATTGCCTATCTCAGTCGGGCCCCAAGAATTTGAAGTATTATTCCAAGTGATGGACATTCCGGCATCGTACAGTTGTTTACTAGGCCGACCTTGGATTCACGAGGCTGGGGCAGTCACATCCACTTTGCATCAAAAGCTGAAATTTGTCAGTCACGGGAAGCTGATAACTGTTAGTGGGGAATCAGCGTTGTTGGTTAGTCATCTGTCGGCCTTCTCGTATATCAGTGGGGGAGATGTAGATGAGGCATCAGTTCAAGGTTTCTCCGTCGAAGAAAATGCTAAGAAGGGAGGGACATGCATGGCTTCCCTGAAGGATGCTCAAAGATTGATACAGAAAGGTAAGACCGCAGGATGGGGTCAGCTCATACAGTTGCCAGAGAATCAAAGGAAAGAAGGTTTGGGTTTCTCTACCCACAAGACAAAAGTAACCAGTCCAGCAGGAGGTACATTCCACAGTGCCGGGTTCATCAATGTTCCGCCGGAAATCAATGTAATTGTGGAAGGCCAATCCCAAGAGGAAGTTTCTCCTTTCGTCATACCTGGAGGAATATGTTGCAATTGGATCGCAGCCGATATCCCTTCTGTGACATCGTTGTCTGAGTAATATGTTTGTCCTTTGTTTGTTTTTAAAGAAAAATCCTTTTGCTTTGCCCAGAGCGAAAGTGAAATCATGTAGGGCTGCTGTTTTTTCTTTTGCTTCAAGAACTTATATTAATCAATGAAAAGGGTCGTCTCTATCACAACCTTTTTACTCTTTTTTATATAAATATCCATACTTTCGTTTTCACTTTTTTGCTTTTTCTGGAAAAATGGTAACACCAAAAAACCAAAAAAACTTTTCTTCTTCATTTTTATTTTTATTTTTATCAATTTTCAAAAGTTTGCATTCACTTTTTAGCTAAAATCAATCATAATTCATATGCAGACTGAACATAACTGAACCCGTTGAACATGGTAACTCTACGCCCTCTCCCAACTTTGAATTCCCCGTTTATGAGGCTATGGTGGAGGAGAATGAAGAGATACCTGATGAGATTAGATGGATGCTAGAGCAAGAAAGGAAGGTCATTCAACCGCATCAGGAAGAAGTGGAAATTATCAACTTGGGTACAGAGGAGGATAAGAAAGAAATCAAGATCGGTGCGTTACTGGATGTGACTGTTAAGGAAAGAATAATCGCGCTTCTCAGGGAATATGCTGACATATTTGCATGGACGTACAAAGACATGCCGGGTCTAGACCATGAAGTTGTGGAGCACCGTCTACCGTTGAAGCCTGAGTGTCCTCCAGTCAAGCAAAAGTTGAGAAGGTCCCATCCCGAGATGGCCCTGAAGATCAAAGAAGAAATTCGGAAGCAAATTGATGCAGGTTTCTTGGTTACGTCAGAATATCCACAGTGGTTGGACAACATAGTACCTGTTCCGAAGAAGGATGGTAAGGTCAGAATGTGCGTAGATTACCGAGATTTGAACAAGGCAAGCCCGAAGGATGACTTCCCTTTACCTCACATTGATGTGTTGGTGGACAGTACTGCTAGATGCAAGGTGTTCTCCTTCATGGATGGTTTTTCCGGTTACAACCAAATCAAAATGGCTCCAGAAGATAGGGAGAAGACGTCTTTTATCACACCGTGGGGTGCTTTTTGCTATCTGGTGATGCCGTTCGGATTGATAAATGCTGGTGCCACTTACCAGAGAGGCATGACCAAGATTTTTCATGACATGATGCATAAGGAAATTGAAGTCTATGTAGATGACATGATCGTCAAGTCAGGAACTGAAGAAGAGCATGTCGAGTACTTATTGAAGATGTTTCAGCGGCTGAGGAAGTACAAGCTCCGTTTGAATCCAAACAAGTGTACTTTTGGTGTAAGATCCGGGAAGCTTTTGGGTTTTATTGTCAGTCAGAAGGGCATTGAAGTTGATCCCGACAAAGTCAAGGCCATTCAAGACATGCCTGCTCCGCAAACTGAAAAGCAAGTTAGAGGTTTTCTCGGAAGGCTGAATTATATCTCCAGATTCATCTCTCACATGACTGCTACGTGTGGGCCCATATTCAAGTTGCTCCGTAAAGATCAAAGGATTGTTTGGACAGAAGACTGTCAGAAAGCTTTCGACAGCATCAAAGAGTATTTGTCAGAACCTCCGATTCTTGTTCCTCCAGTCGAAGGGAGACCTTTGATTATGTACCTGACCGTGTTAGAAGACTCCATGGGTTGCGTACTTGGACAGCAAGACGAGACTGGTAAGAAAGAGCATGCAATTTACTATTTGAGCAAGAAGTTCACTGATTGTGAGACCCGATACTCTGTACTTGAAAAGACCTGTTGTGCTTTGGCCTGGGCTGCCAAGCGTCTTTGTCATTATATGGTCAATCACACCACTTGGTTGATATCTAAAATGGACCCAATCAAGTACATCTTTGAGAAGCCTGCATTGACTGGTAGAATTGCACGATGGCAGATGTTGTTGTCTGAATATGACATTGTGTACCGCACTCAAAAAGCAATCAAAGGTAGTATCCTTGCTGACCATCTGGCCCATCAACCGATTGACGACTACCAACAAATTAAGTTTGACTTTCCTGATGAAGAGATTATGTATTTGAAGATGAAAGACTATGATGAACCCTTGTTCGGTGAAGGCCCTGATCCTGAATCTCAATGGGGTTTGATTTTCGACGGAGCCGTTAATGTTTACGGGAATGGAATTGGAGCAGTCATCATCACTCCCAAGGGAGATCACATCCCTTTTTCTGCAAGACTGCGTTTCGAGTGCACAAATAACATTGCAGAATATGAGGCTTGCATCATGGGTATTGAAGAAGCTATCGACTTGAGGATCAAGAACATCGACATATATGGTGATTCAGCTTTAGTAATCAACCAAATCAAAGGAAAGTGGGAGACTCACCACGCTGGTCTCATTCCTTATCGAGATTATGCTAGACGATTATTGACTCTCTTCAACAAGGTGGAGTTACATCACATTCCTCGTGATGAGAACCAGATGGCTGACGCTTTAGCAACTTTGTCCTCAATGATCAAAGTGAGTCACCACAATCGAGTGCCTTCGATTAGTATCCGTTTCCTTGAAAGGCCGGCCTATGTGTTTGCAGCTGAAGCAGTTTTTGATGATAAGCCGTGGTTCCATGATATCAAAGTGTTTCTTCAAACTCAAGAGTACCCTCCTGGAGCGTCTCGCAAAGACAAGAGAACCCTAAGAAGATTATCTGGTAATTTTTTCCTGAATGGGGAAGTGTTGTATAAAAGAAACTTTGATGCAGTGCTACTCAGGTGTGTAGATCGACGAGAAGCAGACGTATTGATGTACGAGATCCATGAAGGCTTGTGCGGAACTCATTCCAGTGGATATGCAATGGCTAAGAAAGCGTTGAGAGCAGGCTATTACTGGACCACTATGCATGCAGATTGTCACCTTTATGCCAAAAGGTGCCACAAGTGCCAGATTTATGCGGACAAAATTCATGTACCTCCGTCTACGCTCAACGTCATTTCTTCCCCTTGGCCTTTCTCTATGTGGGGCATTGACATGATCGGCCGAATCGAACCAAAAGCTTCTAATGGGCATCGTTTCATACTAGTGGCTATTGATTACTTCACTAAGTGGGTTGAAGCCGCATCTTATGCTAATGTGACCAAACAAGTGGTGGTCCGTTTTATCAAGAACAACATCATTTCTCGCTACGGTGTTCCTAACAAGATCATCACAGATAATGGTACAAATCTGAATAACAACATGATGAAGGAGCTATGCAGCGAATTCAAGATTGAACATCACAACTCTTCTCCTTATCGTCCTCAGATGAATGGTGCGGTTGAGGCTGCAAACAAAAACATTAAGAAGATCATTCAGAAGATGGTAGTCACTTACAAAGATTGGCATGAGATGTTGCCCTATGCTCTATATGGATATCGCACCTCTGTGCGCACATCAACAGGGGCAACCCCCTTCTCTTTGGTATATGGCACGGAAGCTGTGCTCCCCGTGGAAGTTGAAATCCCGTCTTTGAGAGTCTTGATGGAAGCCGAATTATCAAAAGCAGAATGGTGTCAGCAGCGGTATGACCAGTTGAATTTGATTGAAGAAAAACGCATGACTGCCCTGTGTCATGGACAGCTATACCAAACAAGGATGAAACAAGCGTTTGATAAAAAGGTTCGCCCTCGCGAGTTCCAAGAAGGAGATCTTGTGGTCAAGAGTATCAAATCCTTTCAACCAGATCCCAGGGGCAAGTGGGCACCCAATTACGAAGGTCCTTATGTGGTCAAGAGAGCTTTCTCCGGTGGTGCTTTGATTCTTACAACTATGGACGGTGATGAACTCCCTCGTCCTGTGAATTCTGATGCAGTCAAGAAATACTTTGTCTAAAAATATGTAAAAAGAACAGCTCGGCAGGTCGAAAACCCGAAAGGGCGGCTTGAACCAAAAATGAGCGTCTCGGTGGACTGAAAACCCGAAAGGGCGGTCCAGGCAAAAATTAGAGGCAAATAAAAAAAGTGTTATCCTGATAGGTTGAAAACCCGCAAGGGCGATCTATGCAAAAGTTAAGGATTTGTGACAAAGTAACTGCATCAGAACGAGCACTACCCGTTCAAGGCACTGTAGCTGTCACAATTTCTCCAAAGTGAAGCATCTAGGCGGCGGAACTTGAAGTTGTTAGGGAATGTAGCAGTTATTCATGTTCAACGTATCTCACAATATAATTACCATTTTCCAAAACTTTGTAATCCGTGGAGCCATGCCTTTGGCCGGTTACCACTCTTCTAAATCAATTTGAGCCTATGCTTTTTTGGAATTCCTAGTTATTTCTATGTGTAGTTTTCTCTTCTATTGTTAATATTAATACTTGAAGCAAAAAAAAAACCTTGAAAATACTTTGAAAAAAAAACTCCTTTTTACATTTTCTTGAAGAAAAAAAAAAAAACAAACAAAATGACAAGCATGTTATCTCAAAACTCTTTTATCACAGGAACGGGTGTCGATTTGCGTCTCAAGAGCAGTTAGATTCAGCAGTACGAACCTAGTCATCGCTTCAAAAAATATATATACATGTAAAAAAAAAAAAAAAAGAGAGCTCGCTAAGTCGAAAACCTAAAAAGGCGGCTTAGGCAAGAATGAGCATCCCGGTGGATTGAAAACCCGAAAGGGCGGTCCAGGCAAAAGTTAGGGATTCAAAATAAAGAAAGAAAAAAAGCAGGACTAGTGAAATGTACCCATGAGGGAGGGCTTAAGATTGATTCGGAAATGGCGACTTCTGCCAGACTCTTGGTTAACGGGTTTTATTCCCACGAGGATGTTTACTTCATACTGGGCTTCACCCTGGCGATGACTTGATCTCTCTCCAGCGTTACTATCTTCAAGGAAGTTTGCCGAGTGTTTGTGTTTGCGACTTGGGTTCGACTTTCACCTCAGCCGTCCAGTTTTGTCTCATCAAGTTGTCTACCGTCACTAATGCTCATACATACATACATACATACATTTATACCTACATGCATACACAGTCACATACATTCGTATATTCATGCATTCACAAGCACACGCGTTCACTTTCATGCACATACATACATACAGAAGTCATCTACACAATTGCATTGACTACTCTGAGTCTTGCTTCAACACAATCCAAAAAACAAACAAAACAACAAAAATATCATCTCCAGTGTATCTAACCCTAAGATATCACCAAGTATACACTTCCACAAACCGTCAGTTTACAAAATACATTTCTTTTTCCCCAGCATCTTATCAAGTTTTACCTCTCCAACACTACATTTACCGCTTTACCCGTGTCTTGCTCTCCAACAATGACAGCAAACACCCACACTACATTTACCGCTTTTCCCGTGTCTTGCTCTCCAACAATGACAGCAAACACAACCCTACATTTACTGCTTTTTAGCCGTGTCTTGCTCTCTAACAATGACAGCAAACACAACCCTACATTTACTGCTTTTTATCCGTGTCTTGCTCTCTAACAATGACAGCAAACACAACCCTACATTTACTGCTTTTTATCCGTGTCTTGCTCTCCAACAATGACAGCAAACACAACACTACATTTACCGCTTTTTATCTGTGTCTTGCTCTCCAACAATGACAGCAAACACAACCCTACATTTACCGCTTTTTCCCTGTGTCTTGCTCTCCAACAATGACAGCAAACACAACACTACATTTACCGCTTTTTCCCTGTGTCTTGCTCTCCAACAATGACAGCAAACACCAATATCGCATTTACCTTTATCATTTTCAAGCTTTTGTCTCCCAGTGAACTTTGGCCCCCAGTCAGGTCATCGTCACCATATCGCATTCATAACACCGCACTTAACAGTGCATTCACAACATTGCATTCATAACATTTTGTAGTTAATACGGATCAAAAATGGTGTATTCTGATATTTAAGTCTCCTCGACCCATCAGTCTGAAACTTTCGTTTTCAAACCGGTGGCGAAGAAACTTAAATAGGGGCATCTGTCATACCCCATTTTTTGACCGTTTGATTTCTTTTTATTCGCCTTTTCGCAAATTTGTGTCCATAAATCTTTTTTATCTATTCGTTTTACAGCGTTTCACTGCTATTTTCTCATTTTTACTCGCTTTTATAGACTGAGAAGTCTCGTCATTTCAGACGAAATTTCGGCAGAGAGGTTACTTTGAAGTACCTCATTTGGTTCCGAAGGGACATTTTTTTTTATTTTTATCTTTTAGTTACTATTTTTTTTTTATCTTGTTTCTTTCTTACCTTTTATTTTACCCTTTTTATTTTATTTTATTTTATATTTTCGTTTTCCTTTTATTTATTATTGTTATTATTTATTTTTATTAGTGTGTTATTTTTTTTAGTCCAATTTAAGTCCATTTTTAGTCCAGGCCCATATACCAGTCCAGCCAAGGGCATTTTTGTCCAGAATCTTTTCTCAGCCACAACCTAGCTGGTCACTATTTATAGAGCTGTCCAATCAATGATTGTCTCAGACACACAGCCCAAGAACACTGTAGCAGCCGCACCAACAAATCCAAAAACCCTAAACCACAAATTTCCTCCTTTTTACAGAATCAAATACACAAAAAAGAACCAAAAAACATGAACATCATGAACAATGAAATATTTCGAGCAACATAACCACAAATCCAAACAACACATACGGATCTGTTCAAATCATAACAACACAACACCATAACCCAACTTCCTTTTTCGGATTCTAAACAAAACACAACAATAACAACAAAATCATACCATCCCAACACATTTAGGCCGAAACCGAACCACAACAGCAGCGGTACCACCGGCCGAATCAAAGAATAAAGGTGGTGCTCTCTCTCTCTCTCTCTCTTTTTCGTTTTTTTCCTCTCTTTTTACTCAAAATCCGAAATTTGAAACTTAGATCTAGGCCAAACCAAAACGTATTTTGAAAAACTAAGCCCGGATTCTTTATCTACGTGAAAAAGGATGTTAGAAAAGTTAAAAAGTTTTCGAAAATATGCTTTGTTTATTTCCGGCACGGTGGCGCCGCCGGCAGACCACCGCGCCGGACATCCTTTCTCGCCGGAGATGAAGGGTCTGTTTTTTTTCTTTTGGGTTAGAGAGAGAAGAGAGCTAAATGTTAGAAAGAGAAAGGGAATGAGATAATGAAAAAACCGGTCCTCTCCTCTTTATATAGGGAGTGAACCGGACCGGTTCACTTAAAAAAAAAACCACTTCCCTCTCTCTCTCAACCGCAGATGCATCCCAGCCGTTGGATCTATGATCCAACGGCTGCTGTGCTCTTGTTCCCTCTGGTATTCCTATGTGTATGATGTTCTGTTTTGCCATGCTCCTTCATGTGATTTAACCATCAGATCTGAGATCTGATGGACTGTATTTTACCTGGCTTTATTTCTTTTTATTTATTTATTTTGGATGGCTGTGATATTGTTTTATATGATGAAATCTGGACTGTTTGATGCATCAAGTGATCCAGAATCAATCTGGCTGAACTTTTTTTTATTTTATTTTCTTTATATGTTCTTGCTATGTTATTATCGATTTTAGCCTTTTAAATATTTGTTTTATTTTCTATAACTTTGTTTTATTTCTATACCTTTTTTAAAAATCCACAAAAAATATCATTATTTGTTTATGTCTTTTATTTTGATATGTGTTTATGTTTTTGTTAACCATAACATTTTTAGCTCATTTTTTTTATTAGTGTATTTATCTTGCATATTTATTTTTGCTATGTTTGCATACATATTTATTTATTTTCTATCATTCATGGTTTATTTATCGCTTGCATTTTAGTGAAGTACTTAGGATTAGAGGTAATTTAATTTCTTTCCGTATGTTTATTTTTCGCAAGACTTTAGCATGTATTTAGGGACCATGTAAATTATGCAATAAAATATGCACCGACACACACACCGACACTATCACACACTTTATTTATTTATTTTACCGCTTTATGCCGTTGCTGCGATCAAGGACCAAAAAATGAATTAGGGACAAAATTAGGTTAATAAATGGACTCTCAATATTTTCTTAAAATCAAACTATTAGTAATTTTAGGTTCATGTTAAACTTGAGGATTTGCTTAGGATCCAACGTCCTTTGTGAATTTCTCGCTTTTTATTACCTCACGCCGTTACGTATAGTTTTTTTTTAGTTTACGCTTAACTTAGAAAAATCAAATTTCCAAAAAAAATCAAATAATCAAAACTCCAAAAATATTTTCTTAACAAACCTTGGAAACAAACCAAGTGATCTTTTTCCTTTTATTTTCTTAATCAAATGCTTAATGAATTTAATTCTCATTTTAGACTTTATTTTCATAATTAAAATTGAACCAACCTCACATTATTTTTCTTCCTTATGCCTTGAGGCCTCTAATCTCCTTCTTAAAACCTTTTTTCAAAAATTGTTAAAAACAATCCAATTCACCAAAAGAAATTTTTTGAGGTGAACTACATGATTTTGATCCCTTTTTCTTTAAGGGTATGTAGGCAAAGGATTTATCCTTCCAAATCAATAAAAATAACAAAAACATACATCTTCTCCCTCCATTCTTTCACTTAGATTTTTAGTCAACATTTTTTTACAAATAATTAAGCGAATAATTAGCACAAGTTTAGTTTAGGTGAGAGGCTCCTTCGGAGTACCGAAGTCGATTGGGGTGCTTAACACCTTCCCTAGTCGAAACCAACCCCCGGACCTTAATCTCTAAAAAGGGTTTTTTACTCGTTTTTTTCCCTTCCCGCGGATAAAAATTGAGAGTTCAAAGATTGACGGTTCAAAACCAACCAATGGATTGACACCCGAAAATCACGAGCACACAAGGATCTGATTGTGTGATGGAGATGAAGGTTGGTCAGAAGCACTAAGGAGTAGGTTTTGTGTTGGTTCAGAACCTGAGACAGACACAGAAAGTTCAGACTCTGTCACTAGGACAAACTCCTCAACAACTGTCTCTATAACATATTCTGGAATGGTCATTTGATGAGTTTGAGCTTGGGTTTTGGTTTGGAGAGTGGTTTGTTTAGGGTTATTTTGTTGAGCTGGTTTTGGTGGTTGTTGGTTAACTAAATCAATCTTTTTAGGGACTAATTTAGTGGCTTTTTGTGGAGTGATAGGGATTTCACCACCTAAGTGTTTTTCTAAAGAATGTAGGTTGGAAGGTGAACCAGGATGAGCTTGGTCAGAGGTGGATGACTTCTGTATTGTTGAGCCCATTATGACCTCAACAAGTCAAGTAGTACTAATTGTTGGGTTGACCCGGATTGGTGTTTGGTTTGGGTTTGATGAAGTGGAACTGTTGGGTTTAGGTTTAGGAGAGGGTTTATGTAGGTTGTATTTCTGACTAAGAGGTATGTTGTCTAGGTCAGAATCAGTTGATGATGATGGTGAGGTGTTGATGGGGGGGGTCTGGAATCTGAGTTTCTTGGCTGAGAGATGAGCTTCTGATCTTTCAGCCTCTGAAGCAACAGACTCTGGAACAGGTCCTGAAGCACCAGCTTCTGATGTTCCTTGAGTCTTCTTCAAGATCTCCTGAGCTTCCTTCACAGCGTCTTGCTCAACTTCATCAGCAATTGCCTTAACCTCAGCAAGCTTATCCACATAGAACTTGTCACAGTCTCCTAGCCCAACAGCCTTGAGCTTTGCATCCCTTTCTGCAATGTATTGTGCATCTTTCTTCTTCTTGTCTGCAGTCAGCTTATCAACATGTTCCTTAGCTCTTTTGGCCATTTCAGGAGTCACAATGAACATTGGACTAACAATATCTACACCACCTGTGTGTTTCTTACTAGCTCTTTGCTCTTCTGCATCCATTTCTTCAAGAGCTAATTTAGCTGCTTCAGCGGTGATTGAAGAATCTTCTTTTCCTCTTTTTCTCTTAGGAGTAGAAGCAGACCCACTGTCGTAGTTGGTTGCTTCAGACCTAGCAAGCTTATGCTTTTTGGCCTTACCATCAGCATCTTCAGAGTCAGTATCCACCTTGGTCATTTTGCCCTTGACTCTGAGAGAAGCATCATCAGAAGCGTCAGGGATGACTACATCTGAGAGGTTCCGCCTGATTCCTTGGCATGTGCAACTATGTATCCAGTCAAAACTTTAAGATTATCCTTAGTTGAGATGCGAGGAAAATCCCCCATCAGTCCTGATGGAACTGAGGATTCTTTCAGGTCCTTCTCGTTGGAAGAGAATTTCCCAATGATCTTCATATTCTGCAGAGTCTTGCCATTGATGATCTTCCTAGTAGTAGTTCCAAGATTGAATTTCTTCAGAGTCTCTATCAATCCTCCTTGATAAAAGATCTCAGATAGCAGCATTCCACATGGTACTTGCTTTCTTTTCCCTTTGATTCCTTCTTTGATAGCCCAGCACAGATGATGCATGAGGTATCATGGAAGATTAATCGCTTGATAGGCAGCCAAGAAGTACAAAACCATCTTGTGGTCCAGACTTGGTTGGTCAGACCCTCCTCCCTTCTGAAAGAAGCAGTCAGTGCCAAACTTCAGGAGTGTAACACCCCAATTTCCCGTCTTAAAAATTTCATTTAATAAACACATAAATCAGAGTACATCTCAAAAAGGAGTGTCACATTTCATCTTGAAAACAAATTAGATAATAAATTATCCTTCGCAAAAATAGTCATTTATAGCAGCGGAATTCAAAAGTCACATCTTCATAAATAGTCTTGGCTCAAAGCCATCCAAACGTCTCAAAATATTTAAGTCTCACACCAATAAAATCTTAAGGTCATCATTTATTCATGATACATAAAGGAATAGACCCAAAATAAAGACCCCATCCCGTTACATATCAGAGCAATCCTACGTCACACAAGACTCCTCACATCATCGCATCTAAGACTGGTTACCTGCACTTGCCCACAAGGCGGCAATTCCAGCAGAAGGGGTGAGATTCACAACAATAATATTAATGAATAAATCAAATATCAAGATTAACAACATAATCCAACACATAATCAGGTTGTTATAACACATCGTACATCATCATAAACATCTTTAAACACATACATCAACGTCTCAAACATCGTCTCATAATATGTCAACAATTGACTCAACTAAATGCAACTCTTAACGTCTCAACATCATGCATGTGGTACCATATATTTGTAGCATTAATATGCTTCACCGTCGCTTTGAGCAAATGCTCCACCGTCGCTTTGAGCATAAAGCTCCACCGTCTCATAATTATGCAAATGCATGGACTCGTCGTTTAATAATTATTTTCAACTTCTCAAAACATCATTCATAATGCAAGACTGACACATGCAGTTATAACAGTTACATGGCAGATCATCATCTCATTAATCATATACATCACAACGCATAATATCATCATAATCACATAAGTCATATTCAAACATCACTTATTATCAACAATACATCATTTATCAACATCATAAAGGAATCATCAGCAATCCTCATTACGGATTACATCTAAGGATATAAAACATCTCTAAATACTACCCCAATGTCTCCTCTCAAAGTCTCATGCGAAACAGATCGCAAAACGAACACTCAGTCCTGAACCATCTAACTCGCCACGGCGAGTGATCTGCTCGCCACAGGCGAGTACTCACAACAGCTTACTCGCCAAAGGCGAGTTGGGGGCGAACTGCAGGCGAGAAATCCTGGGTGCTCTCGGCCTTTTTGACATTTTTCACCAAAATCTCCGTTTTAAGGTTTTCTAAATTCAATTTGGCTAAACCAACTTCACAGATCATCTCTATAAATAACAAGGCACTCAAAAATGTCTCAAGTTTGGCAAAAGTCCTAAATTTTAAGGGACAAGCTCGCCACGGCGAGCTATACTGCTCGCCTCGCGAGCAACCAAGGGTTACTCGCCACGGCGAGTGATCACTCGCCACAGGCGAGCGATCTCAGAACCCACACGGGTTCAGACCGAAACTCACCAAAACATCCCCAATCTCTCCAATCAAACCTCTAATTCATCAGCAATGTTGTCCTAGGGGATAATCTAGGTTCTGTATCAAGTTTCTACAGCCTTACAACACAATCTCTCATCAATTCATCAAAAATCATCACAACCCTAATTCACAAACTCATCTCAATTCTTCCCAACCTCTAGGCTAATCAATAACAGATGATTTAACATTAAAATTACTGAAGTTAGGCTCACCCTTACCTGGAAAATTGTGCAGAAATGCAGCCTAGCTTCTTCTCCCCTCTTGAACCGTTTTCTTTTCTTTTCCAAAGTCTGTAACGCGTACTCCTATTTCTCTTAACCTACTTCTCTTATATACTCCCTCTCAACTTAATTAATTCTATCTCAACCCTCACAACTCTTCTTATTTATAAATATAACCCCCATCTCTTAAAATTATCTATTTTTCCAACAAATCCATTTATTTATCAAATAAATATTCATATAAACATCACTTATATTATTTTATTAAACAATAAACTAATATCTCATCACACATCACAAATACGTCAAATAATCATCAAAATCATATAATATATAATAATATAATATATCATCTAATAAAATAATTAAATAATTAAAGAGGGCGTTACAACTCTCCCCCTCTTAAAGGATTTTCGTCCTCGAAAATTTACCTCTATCAAACAACTCTGGATAAGATTCCAGCATCTTACTCTCTAGCTCCCAAGTCAAGCTTTCACCCGTCGCTCCGCCCCAAACAACTCTAACGAGAGGTATCTCTTTGCCCCTCAGCGTCTTCGTCTTTCGATCATCAATCCTCACTGGTAAGGTCTCAACCGTAAGGTTGTCCCTAACTTGCACATCATCACTTTGGATCACATGAGACGGATCCGGAACATACTTCCTCAGCTGAGATACATGGAAAACATCGTGCAAATTCGATAAGTGTGGTGGTAATCCAACACGATATGCCACCGTCCCAATCCTCTCTGAAATCTGAAACAGACCAATAAACCTCGGAGTCAACTTCTTTGACTTCAACGTACGTCCAACACCCGTCATAGGAGTCACTCTTAGGAACACATGATCTCCCTCTTGGAACTCAAGGTCCTTCCTACGCTTGTCATGGTAGCTCTTTTGTCGACTCTGCGACGCTTTCATCTTCTCTCGGATAATTCTCACCTTCTCAGTAGTCTGTTGAACGATCTCCGGTCCTAAGACCACTCTTTCACCCGACTCAAACCAGCACAACGGAGTTCTGCATCTCCGACCATACAAAGCCTCAAAAGGTGCCATTCCAATACTCGAATGGTAACTGTTGTTGTACGTGAACTCTATCAATGGAAGATGACTATCCCAAGTCCCTCCCTGCTCAAGTACACAAACTCTCAATAAGTCTTCCAACGACTGAATCGTCCTCTCCGACTGACCATCTGTTTGCGGATGATAAGCCGAACTCAACTTTAACTGAGATCCCAAAGCTTCTTGCAAACTCTTCCAAAATCTAGAAGTAAATCTTGGATCTCTATCTGATACGATGCTCGAAGGAACACCATGTAGCTTCACTATGTCTCGGATATAAATCTCTGCCAACTGAGCTACAGGAAAGGTAATGTTAATCGGTAGAAAATGAGCCGATTTCGTCAATCTATCAACAATGACCCAAATTGCATCGTTCCCTCTAGGAGTATTTGGCAAGCTCGTCACAAAATCCATGGATATACTATCCCATTTCCATTCTGGCACATCTAAAGGTACCATCATACTAGTCGGTTTCTGGTGCTCAATCTTCGATTTCTAGCAAACCAAACAAGAATACACAAATTGTGCCACGTCACGTTTCAAACCAGACCACCAAAACAACTTCTTTAAGTCATGATACATCTTTGTAGCTCCCGGGTGAATACTCAAGCTACTTCTGTGACTCTCTTCAAGAATCATCTTCTTAATTTCTTCATTGTCAGGAATGCAAATCCTACCTCGGAATCTCAACACTCCTTGATCATCGACCTTAAAGTCACCATCCACAGTCTCATTATTAGCAATCAACAAGTCTACAAACTTGACATCTTCTTTTTGTGCCTCTTTGATACTCTTCAAGAAATCATTGTCAGTTCTCAACATTCCCAGTTTTATGCTCTGAGGTGTCCTTTCACAAACCAAGCTTAAATCTCTAAACTGTTCCAACAACTCAAATTCTTTCACCATCAACGCAGACATATGCATAGTCTTCCTACTCAAGGCATCTGCAACCACATTGACTTTACCAAGATGGTAATTCAAGCCAAAATCATAATCTTTAAGTAACTCAAGCCACCTTCTCTGCCTCATATTTAATTCCTTCTGATCAAACAAATACTTCAAGCTCTTGTGATCACTGAATACCTCAAATCTGGAACCGTACAAATAGTGTCTCCATATTTTCAATACAAAGACCACAGCTGCCAACTCTAAATCATGCGTCGGGTAATTCTTCTCATGAATTCTCAACTGTATTGAAGCATAAGCCACCACTTTACCATCTTGCATAAGAACGCCACCTAAACCCAGCTTGGACGCATCACAATATACCACAAAAGGTTCGTCTGACTTCGGCAAAATCAAAACTAGAGCCGTCGTCAAACGCTTCTTCAGCTCGTTAAAACGATTCTCACAATGCACATCCCATACAAAAGACTTACCCTTACACGTTAACTGCGTTAACGGAAGAGCCAACTTGGAGAACCCCTCTATGAATCTTCGGTAATAACCAGCTAAACCCAAAAAGCTTCTAATTTCCGTAACCGACTTAGGAGTCTCCCATTGCGATACCGCTTCAACTTTTGACGGGTCGACCGCAATACCAACGCTAGAAATAACATGACCAAGAAAACTTACTTCCTTTAGCCAGAACTCACACTTAGACAGTTTAGCATAAAGTTTCTTTTCCTTCAACACTTGCAAAACAATCTTCAAATGTTCAGCATGTTCTTCTTCCGTCTTGGAGTAAACCAGATTATCATCAATAAATACGACCACAAACTGATCCAAAAATGCATGGAAGATGCGATTCATATACTCCATAAACACTCCAGGTGCATTGGTAACTCCAAAAGGCATGACTTTGTACTCGTAGTGACCATAACGGGTCCTGAAAGCCGTCTTCTGCATATCTTCATCTTTCACTTTGATCTGGTGATAACCTGACCTCAAATCTATCTTGCTGAAAACACGTGCACCCACTAATTGATCCATCAAATCGTCAATCCTCGGAAGTGGATACCTATTCTTGATAGTTACTTTGTTCAGCTGCCGGTAATCAATACAGAGACTCATACTACCATCTTTCTTCTTCACTAGCAACACCGGCGCTCCCCAGGGTGAAACACTCGGTCTAACAAATTTCTTTTCAAGTAAATCTTCCAACTGTTTCTTCAACTCTGCTAACTCAGAAGCAGACATACGATAAGGTGCCATCGACACCGGCTTCGTTCCAGGAACGAGATCAATAGAAAACTCAACTTCTCTCTCTGGAGGCACATCAGGAATTTCATCTGGGAAAACTTCAGGAAAATCGCATACCACTTGTAGTTTATCAATCACCGCTTGATTCTCTAAAGATAAAGAAGCCATCAACGAAAACATCATCATCCCATCGCGTTCTAGTTGCTTCAGCTGCTTAGTGGATAGAAACTCTGCGCCCCACTCTTCTTCGGCAGAAGAAAAATGTACCGTCTTGCTAAAACAATTGATAAGAACACGGTTGTACTCTAGCCAATTCATTCCCAGAATTACATCCATACCGCTTAAAGGCAGACAAACTAAATCCATCACGAAATCTCGGCCAAACATAGACAAAGGACAATTTAAACATACGAGAGAAGTAGTCACCGAACCCTTAGCTGGAGTTTCGACAACCATATCTCCGTTCATATCAGACACATCAAGACCCAAAGCAGAAACACAGTCTAAAGCAACAAAACAATGCGTAGCACCAGTATCAATAATAGAAACTAAAGGAGTATTATTAATATAGCAAGTACCTCTGATCAAACGATCATCATTCTCAGTCTGAGTGTCGGTCAATGCGAACACCCTCCCAGCGGTCTTATTCTTCTTTGGTTGCTTACACTACGAACCAATATGTCCTTGCTCATTGCAGTTGAAACACACAACATCATCAAACTTGCAGTCATTAGTAATATGCCCTTTTTGACCACAACGGTAGCATCTCTTCACATCAACAGTACACGCATTACTCTTGTGGCCTTTCTCGCCACAAGTGAAGCAAGTAATCTCAGCAGGAGCAGTCTTCTTCTGAGGCCTTCTCTCATCATTCACTCTCTGCTTCCCTTTATCTCTAGGGGCATCATAAGGTTTAGGGCGACTCTGCTGGCCCTTAGCTTTCCTATCATTCACTACCTTGTAGTGAGCCTTAGTATCCTCTTCATAAATTCTGCAGCTACTCACCAACTCAGAAAAGTTGCGGATCTTCTGATAACCGATAGCTCTATTGATATCAGCGCGCAACCCGTTCTCAAACTTAATGCATTTTGAAAACTCAGCAGTCTCAGGGGTATAATGCAGGTTGAACTTAGCCAACTCCACAAATTTGGCCGCATACTCGGTCACCGACATGTTCCCTTGCTTAAGCTCTAGGAACTCTATTTCTTTCTTCCCACGAACATCTTCTGGAAAGTATCTATTAAGGAACTCCCTCGTGAAAATAGCCCACGTAACCACAGCTCCATCTTGCTCCAAAATGGGTAGGAGACTAACCCACCAATCGTCAGCCTCCTCTGCTAGCATGTGCGTACCAAACTGCACCTTTTGAGCATCTTCACACTGCATAACCTGGAACACTCTTTCAATCTCCTTGAGCCATGTTTGGGC
The DNA here is from genome assembly GCA_958299785.1 of Medicago lupulina. Classification (NCBI taxonomy): domain Eukaryota; kingdom Viridiplantae; phylum Streptophyta; class Magnoliopsida; order Fabales; family Fabaceae; genus Medicago; species Medicago lupulina. Next base: position 55,188,993 of record OY283140.1, read on the forward strand.
TCCATCTGGATCATAACGCCCCTTGAAGGTAGGCGGGTGATTCCTCAGAAACGTCTCTAGCATCCTCGTCCCGTCGTTTCCACCAGCATTGTTCTGATTGCCCACAACATTAGCCATTGCTTCCAAGGCAGCAGCAAGGGCAGCATCGTTTCTACCAGCCATCTTAGTTCTCTGGAACAAACATACGTTAGAATAATACAAATATAGTATTCTAACTCTAAGACAACGTCGCTCGACTCTCTACTTGGCCAGACGGACCGACCTGCTCTGATACCAATTGTAACACCCCAATTTCCCGTCTTAAAAATTTCATTTAATAAACACATAAATCAGAGTACATCTCAAAAAGGAGTGTCACATTTCATCTTGAAAACAAATTAGATAATAAATTATGCTTCGCAAAAATAGTCATTTATAGCAGCGGAATTCAAAAGTCACATCTTCATAAATAGTCTTGGCTCAAAGCCATCCAAACGTCTCAAAATATTTAAGTCTCACACCAATAAAATCTTAAGGTCATCATTTATTCATGATACATAAAGGAATAGACCCAAAATAAAGACCCCATCCCGTTACATATCAGAGCAATCCTACGTCACACAAGACTCCTCACATCATCGCATCTAAGACTGGTTACCTGCACTTGCCCACAAGGCGGCAATTCCAGCAGAAGGGGTGAGATTCACAACAATAATATTAATGAATAAATCAAATATCAAGATTAACAACATAATCCAACACATAATCAGGTTGTTATAACACATCGTACATCATCATAAACATCTTTAAACACATACATCAACGTCTCAAACATCGTCTCATAATATGTCAACAATTGACTCAACTAAATGCAACTCTTAACGTCTCAACATCATGCATGTGGTACCATATATTTGTAGCATTAATATGCTTCACCGTCGCTTTGAGCAAATGCTCCACCGTCGCTTTGAGCATAAAGCTCCACCGTCTCATAATTATGCAAATGCATGGACTCGTCGTTTAATAATTATTTTCAACTTCTCAAAACATCATTCATAATGCAAGACTGACACATGCAGTTATAACAGTTACATGGCAGATCATCATCTCATTAATCATATACATCACAACGCATAATATCATCATAATCACATAAGTCATATTCAAACATCACTTATTATCAACAATACATCATTTATCAACATCATAAAGGAATCATCAGCAATCCTCATTACGGATTACATCTAAGGATATAAAACATCTCTAAATACTACCCCAATGTCTCCTCTCAAAGTCTCATGCGAAACAGATCGCAAAACGAACACTCAGTCCTGAACCATCTAACTCGCCACGGCGAGTGATCTGCTCGCCACAGGCGAGTACTCACAACAGCTTACTCGCCAAAGGCGAGTTGGGGGCGAACTGCAGGCGAGAAATCCTGGGTGCTCTCGGCCTTTTTGACATTTTTCACCAAAATCTCCGTTTTAAGGTTTTCTAAATTCAATTTGGCTAAACCAACTTCACAGATCATCTCTATAAATAACAAGGCACTCAAAAATGTCTCAAGTTTGGCAAAAGTCCTAAATTTTAAGGGACAAGCTCGCCACGGCGAGCTATACTGCTCGCCTCGCGAGCAACCAAGGGTTACTCGCCACGGCGAGTGATCACTCGCCACAGGCGAGCGATCTCAGAACCCACACGGGTTCAGACCGAAACTCACCAAAACATCCCCAATCTCTCCAATCAAACCTCTAATTCATCAGCAATGTTGTCCTAGGGGATAATCTAGGTTCTGTATTAAGTTTCTACAGCCTTACAACACAATCTCTCATCAATTCATCAAAAATCATCACAACCCTAATTCACAAACTCATCTCAATTCTTCCCAACCTCTAGGCTAATCAATAACAGATGATCGAACATTAAAATTACTGAAGTTAGGCTCACCCTTACCTGGAAAATTGTGCAGAAATGCAGCCTAGCTTCTTCTCCCCTCTTGAACCGTTTTCTCTTCTTTTCCAAAGTCTGTAACGCGTACTCCTATTTCTCTTAACCTACTTCTCTTATATACTCCCTCTCAACTTAATTAATTCTATCTCAACCCTCACAACTCTTCTTATTTATAAATATAACCCCCATCTCTTAAAATTATCTATTTTTCCAACAAATCCATTTATTTATCAAATAAATATTCATATAAACATCACTTATATTATTTTATTAAACAATAAAATAATATCTCATCACACATCACAAATACGTCAAATAATCATCAAAATCATATAATATATAATAATATACTATATCATCTAATAAAATAATTAAATAATTAAAGAGGGCGTTACAAGGAGCATCCTGTCTTTATCATTCATGTCCACCAACTTAGTTGCTGGGTTTCCTTTTAGCAGTAGATTAGTGTAACTATCCAACAAGGGTTCCTTCCTGCTGACGTTCCACATAAATCTGCCTTCAGGAGCCACTTTGCATGCTCTTGCAATAACCTCTTCTGTGATGGTTATAGGAATACCCATCACTGCAGATCTGATCTCTAACCTCCTAAAAGGTTCAAGACCCATTTCTTTTCTTGATTTTCTTTTCAGACTTGGATCCCTTGCCACAACCTGTCTTTCTTCTAAGATAGCAGCTTCTTGATCGTAGACCTCAGCCCTTAACCAGAAATCTTTAACCAAGTTTACATATGTTGGTCCATTCAACATACGAAAGTAACCAAACATCTATTGTGCTGAAATCAGTGCTTCCATGTCCATTTCGTTTCGCTTCAGAGATGCGAAATCCACTGGTGATTCTATTTGAACCTTAAACGATTCAAGCGGAATAGGCATCGTCTTTGGTTTGATCAAGTATCTGGACCCTGTTCCGAGTTGCATGCCAGAACCACTTGTTGAAGTTGCCATTTGAAGAAGTTGAAGGTTTAGGGTTTCTAGTTTGAGAGAAGAGGAAATCTGATTTTTCTAAGTAAACTTCTTAAAAACTTGAAAGTGTAGGAAAGTGAGTGAGTTGTGTGTGACTGATATATATAGTGAGTTTTTTACACCAAAACATTTCACATTCAGGGGGGACACACAGACACACGCATTAATGACAATATAGAGGCGCGAAAATATTTGTTTAAGAGAATAACTATCATTGCCCTTTCAGTGTTATTGCCCAATACAGATAGACCACGTCAGAGAACTACAAAGTAACTGTTGCGAATAAGGGGGCTAGGTGTCACTAGACTTAACTTCCACCTTTTCCTCTTCCGCATGCTATCAGAGTCAAAAGATTCCTTCCCAGAGTCTGAGAATTTTTCAGGGGCTGAATTTCTTCAGAGTCTCCAACAGAGAGTCTGATACTCAACAGCTTCTGATAAATTTCAGAGTCTGATTTTTCATTCAGAGGCAAGCATTACTCAGTGACAAAATGCATGTTCAAATTTTTCTTTATAAATTTAAATCTTTCAACAGTTAAGGGTTTTGTAAAGATATCAGCCCATTGATGATCAGTATCAATGAATTGAATATTTAAAACTCCCTTTTGAACATAGTCTCTGATAAAATGATGTTTAATTTCAATTTGCTTGGCTCTTGAATGAAGAATACGATTCTTTGACAAACAAATAGTAGCTGTATTATCACAATAAATTGGAATACAATTTTCAGTTATTTGATAGTCTTCTAACTGATGTTTCATCCAGAGTAGTTGTGTACAGCAACTAGCAGCTGAGATGTATTCTGCTTCTGCTGTTGACAAAGCAATAATTTCTTGTCTCTTGCTAGCCTAGGATATCAGATTATCACCGAGGAATTGACAATTTCCACTGGTTGATTTTCTTTCAATCCTATAACCAACGTAGTCAGCATCACAGAATCCAACTAGCTTATAATCTGAAGATTTCTTATACAGAAGTCCAAGATTAGTTGTTCCCTTCAGATATCTAAAGATTCTCTGAACAACAGTTAAGTGAGATTCTCTAAGATCTGATTGAAACCTCACACACAAGCATACACTGAACAAAATATCAGGTCTAGATGCAGTGAGATATAACAGAGAACCAATCATACCTCGATACAACTTCTGGTCAACTTTAGATCCTTGATCTTCTTTGCTTAGAGTGCAGGTAGGATGCATTGGAGTGTTCATCTCTTTACATTCTTCAATCTTGAACTTTTTCAGAAGTTCCTTGGTGTATTTGGATTGATGAATGTACACTCCATTTTTTCATTGGTTGATTTGAATTCCCAAAAAGAACTTCAGTTCTCCCACCATGCTCATTTCGAATTCATCCTGCATCATCTTAGAAAATTCCTTGCAAAGAGATCCATTAGTTGAACCAAAAATAATATCATCAACATAAATTTGCACAACTAGTATGTCTTTCTCAAGAGTCTTCTTGAATAATGTTGTGTCAACTTGTCCTCTTTTAAAATCACTTTTAAGCAAGAAATTACTTAGTCTGTCATACCAGGCTCTAGGAGCTTGTTTCAGACCATACAGAGATTTCTTTAACTTATAAACATAGTCAGGATGTTTTAAATCCTCAAATCCAGGAGGTTGTTTCACAAACACTTCTTCAGAGATGACACCATTGAGAAATGCACTTTTAACATCCATTTGATACAAAGTTATGTTGTGATTTACTGCGTAGCAAAGAAGTAACCTGATTGCTTCCAATCTTGCAACTGGAGCAAAAGTTTCGTTGTAATCAATGCCTTCTTGTTGGATGTACCCTTGAGCAACAAGTCTGGCTTTGTTCCTGATTACTTCTCCCTGTTCATCTAGCTTGTTCCTAAACACTCATTTGGTTCCAATAATGTTCTTGTGTTCAGGCTTAGATACAAGATCCCACACATCATTTCTTTTGAATTGATTGAGTTCATCTTGCATTGCTAAGATCCATCCATCATCAGCTAGTGCTTCATCAACTGTTGTAGGTTCTATCATGGACAACAATCTCAAAGCAGACTCTTCTGGTCTGAAATGTGATCTAGTTCTACTGGGACTTTCCTTGTTGCCAATGATTTGATCCCCAGGATGAGAAGACTTGCATTTGAATGAGTTTCTGGAATGGATAACTTGCTGTGAATCAACGTGAGCTTCTTCAGAAGCTTCTTCAACTGGTACATCAAGAGCTGTTACAGCTTCTAGAGCATCATTCAACTCTAAAGTCTGACCAGGTTCTGAGTAATCATCAGACTCTTCTGAACCTGCAATACTTTCATCCTGCTCTGGAATTTTACTTCCAGGCTCTTTGTCATCAAATTTGACATGCATAGATTCTTCAACACATTGTGTTTCTGAATTATACTCTATATGCCTTATACCTCTCAAAGTAACCTAAAAAGATTCCCTTTTGAGCCTTTGCATCAAATTTTCTCAGATAGACTTTGTTGTTTAAGATGTAACATGTACATCCAAACTGATGAAAGTAAGAAATGTTAGGCTTCCTACCTCTAAAGAGTTCATATGCTATTTTGTTCAGTATGGGTCTGATATAGATCCTGTTCTGAACATAACATGTTGTGTTTACTGCTTCTGCCCAAAAAAGTTTTGCCAGGTTGTTTTCATGAATCATGGTTCTTGCCATTTCTTGTAAAGACCTATTCTTTCTCTCTACAACCCCATTTTGTTGTGGAGTTCTAGGAGAAGAGAATTCATGAACAATTCCATGTTTTTCACAAGATATTTTGAATGGCTCATTTTCAAATTCTCCCCTATGATCACTTCTGACTTTTAAAATTTTCAGTTCTTTTTCAGATTGGACTTGAATGCAGAATTTGGTAAACACATCATATGAGTCATCTTTAGATTTAAGAAACTTAACCCAACTCCATCTACTTTAATCATCAACTATAACCAATCCATACTTACTCACATATAAGGATGTAGTGCTAACTGGTCCAAATAAATCAATGTGGAGTAGTTCCAAGGGTCTGGAAGTAGAAACAATGTCTTTTGAATTGAAAGAAGTTTTAACAATTTTTCCCTTCTGACATGCACCACAAAGTGCATCTGAATGATAGTCAATGTCTGGTAAGCCTCTGACAAGTTGTAACTTGCTAAGTTTAGAGATTAATCTCCAATTAGCATGTCCCAACCTTCTGTGCCATAGCCATTTCTTATCACTCATTGATAAAAGGTAATATACCTTCTGATCAGTCAGTTTTGAAAAATTAATCTTGTATACATTGTTTCTTATCTTTCCTTTGAAGATTATGGATTGATCATCTTTGTTGATCACTGTGTAGTTGTTCTTATCAAACAAAACATCACCATTATCACAAAATTGACTTATGTTAAGTAGGTTATGTCTAAGTCCATCAACAAACCACATATTATTAATAGAGATTGAAGAATTACCAATTGTTCTAGTACCAATGATTTTGCCAGTTTGGTTTCCTCCAAATCCCACAGTTCCTCCCTCTTTCATGGTCAGGGTTAGGAACATAGACCTTTCTCCCGTTATGTGTCGCGAGCAGCCACTGTCCAGGTACCAGGACTTCTGCTTTTCGCTTCCTTTTAGACATACCTGCCACATCAACAATGTCTGACTTAGGTACCCATATTTTCATGGGTCCTCTTGGGCTAGTCCTAAGAGTTTTGAAATTCCTTTGTGTTTTCTTTCTGAAATTGTCCTGCTTTGTCTTCTTCCAGACTCCAGGTTCAAAACCTATAGTCTTAGAATGTGACTTAGCAAAGACAATTTCCTTCCTCTGAAATCTAGGCTTTTAAGTTTCAGACTCTATTTTCTTCAGAACCTGTTTATTCGGTTCTGATCTTTTCAGGATCTGTAACTTTGGAGCTTTTGATTTTGAGTTGTTCATAACCTTTGTCTTTTGGTTCTCAGGTTTTGACTTAGTCATTACCTTTGAACTTGAAGCTTTAGGTTCTGAATGAGACGTTGTTTTGACCTTTTCAGATTTAGACACAAAATGAGTTTTCAGTCCCTCTTTGGTTTTATCAAAACAAGGTTTCAGGATCACTTCACCAGAGTTTCCTCCTGCGAAGCCAATTCCCTTTTTGTTGTTCTGATTGATACTATAAATCATGGATGCAATTTTGGTTCTATCAATTCCTGTGGTAATAAACTCTTGAAGAGCAGCATCCTCCTCAGACAAAGGTTTATTATCACCTTTCTCAGTCATTGTTTTTAAATCATTATTTTCTTGTTGTAAAACATCCATCTCCATCTTAGTTAATTTGTGGAGTTTCAGCAACTTAATGTATCGTTGCTTAACTTTCCTCAACTCAGTGGATTGGTTTTCATAATGACCAAGAAGTTCCTTGAGAGAATCAATTAATTTAGATCTAGTGAGTTTAGAATATACCTCAGTTTTATTTTCAGAGTCTGTACAAGATTCAGCATCAGATGATTCTTTTTCATCTTCAACAGTAGCCACCAAGGCCATGGCTATATTTGCTTCATCTTCAGCATCATCTTTATCAGACTCAGACTCATTATCCAGATCTTCCTAAGTTGCCATCAAACTCTTCTTGATTTCCTTCTTGAATTTGTTGGATTTAAAGACTGGCTTCTTAGATTTCTCTTTGGATTCGCAATGAAGTGTCCAGTCTTTTTGCAGTTGAAACAGCCTTTCTGTTCTTCTCTTCTAGAGCTCTTGTGACTACTGCCTTTACTCATGAATTTCTTGTTCTTCTTAGCAAGATATTGTAGTATGTTGGAAAGCATCGCCATCTCTTTAACGATTTCAGGGTCTTCATCAGAATCTTCAGATGTAGATTCTTCTTCAGACTCTAATGCCTTCAGAGCTTTAGTTGACTTCCCTCTTGACTTAAAAACAATAGACTTAGGCTTCTTGACAGGTTCATGCTCATTCAGACCAATCTCATGACACTTTAAAGAGCTTATAAGATCTTCAACACTCAGAGTGTTTAAATCTTTGGCTTCTTCAATCGCTGTCACCTTTGGTCTCCACTTAGCAGGTAAGCTTCTCAGAATCTTGTTCACATGATCAGACGCCACGTAGCTTTTCTTCAGAATTTGAAGCCCAGAAACCAGAGTCTGAAATCTTGAGTACATAGTCTCAATGTTTTCATCCTCCTTCATTCTAAACAACTCGTACTGATGAACGAGCATAGTAGCCTTAGCTTCTCTGACTTTCTTGTTGCCCTCATAATGTGAGCACAATGAGGTGAACATAACCTTCGCTGTAGATTTGTCACTCATCTTTAAGTACTATTTATGAGGCAAGGCAGCCACAAGAATGCCTCTAATCATGTGATGTTTCTTATAAAGCTTTTTCTGTTCAGCAGTGTGAGCTTTCCTATCAAGAGCAATACCTTCTTCATCCAACTTCAAATCTCCAACACCTTCTTCAAGAATATCCCACATGTATAAAAGGTTTGGATGAGTTGGAGAGTAAAATGAGAACACATGTATTTTACTCATGCAATCCCTACCCCACCCTCTCTCTCCCCTCATCTCTCTCGCATATAGTATAACTTCACGATGAGAGATGCGATTTAGGGTTGTTGATGTTCTTCTAAACCATAGTCGTGAGGCTACGATTCCTTTTTAATATACGAAGCCTTTTTAATTTGCATATAAGGCCTTTTGGCTCTACTTTCCCCTTCATTTGAAATGGATATTTTGAAGTTTCTAAACGTGGCGCCTTTGCAAATCCGTCCTAATAGTTGGGCGTTTATACATGGTTTTGAGATTTTCTGCAAGGCCGAAGGTTTGGAGCCTTCTGTTGGCGTCTTCCTTCATTTTTATGGGATAAAAGATGTTAATAAGGGCACTTGGATTTCGATAAGTGTTCATCCTGGTAAGAAGCTTTTTCCTCCATATGCTTCAATTTTCAAAAAGGAATGGCGGGATTCTTCTGCTAGGATAAAGGGAGCGTCTGGATGCTCAACGGCTTCAGTGATGGTAGATGGGAAGCCTAAATTTCCTTTGTGCTGGACTACCACACCGGCTGCTATGATGGGGTATGATTTTAGTATGATGACACCGTAAGAGCAAGATATTGTGTGTTACTTGGAGAAGTTTTTGCTTATGGATATTCATGATCTCTTTAACAGAGAGGGAGATTCTAGGAGTCTGGAGGAGTACTTGCATTACTGTTTTTAGTTGTATATGTACATTTTTATGAAGGTGATAAAAACACAAGAAGGGGGGGTTGAATTGTGTTTTCAAAAACTTTTCTTTCTCACGAAATAAAACTGTTCTCAGGATTAGAGTCTGATAGAGTTCAGAGTCTGATTAGAGTTCAGAGTCTTAATGCAGCAAATAAAGAGTAAGAGTGCAGAAAAGAAAGAAGAACACAAACAATTTATACAGGTTCCTTCCACAAACCGGAAGTAGTCCTGTCCCCCTTGCACTTCCAAGGAGAGTTTCACTAAAATGTAATATCAAATTACAAGTTGCTCAAACACATAGTAAGAGACTTCTCAATGCTCAAGGACAACTCCAAGAGACTTCCTTTGCTCAATCACACAAGAAAGAGACTTCTATGCTCAAGGACACCTCCAAGAGGCTTCATTTGCTAAATCACAAAATAAAGAGACTTATCTCAACAATTACAAAGAATTGAAAAGAGTTTTGAATACTTGATATACAATCAGGGGTATTCACAAAACAATGCAAACAGAACAGACTCTGTTTTTCTAGACACTTAGGAATTCTAAGATATGAACTTTGGTAAGAATTCTCTAAGTTGTTGATGTCTATTTTGCGACGCTTTGTTCAGAGAAAATGTATTCGTCTTTTCTTTCATTTCTCGTATGTATGTGTGTGTGTTTCTTCAAGTCTTCATCTCTATTTATAGAGGATTTGAGAGACGTTGGAAACTAGCCGGTACATCAACTTGTCTTGACTGAAGCTTTGATTCTTCACCATTGATCTTTTGCCCGATTTGATAATTGTCCTATGAAGAAACAATTTCAAATCCATTCCAATAGAGAAGGAACATTGTCTGCAAACATTACTGTTATTCTTGTCTTGTAAAGGAGACAAGATGCAGAGATGGTGGTTGCAGAGGCCTGCTCAGAGATAGTGGTTGTACACTTCGTACCATGTACTTTGTCAACGCTCTTAATGTAACACCCCGTTTCCCAAAACGACGTAATAATAATAATATAAATAAATAATCAGAGTTATTCAGCATACAACGGAGTATTACACCACTTTCAAAATTATTTAAATAGAATATAAAACTATTCAATATCAACGAATCGTCTTTATAAAATTCTGCAGCGGAAAATCTTTAAATTAAATCAACATCATTAATCATCTACAACAAAATCCTTGGCTCAAAGGCCTCAACAATTTAAACATCATCCAATAATTAAAAATCCAACAACATGTTCTTCAAAAGAAATGATACATAAAGGAATACAAGAAAGATAACGGTTCCCCATCCCTACTATGTATCAGAGCCCTAGACGCAAGAGCTAAACAACACTAGTCTTCGTTCCCTGCACTTGCCCACAAGGCGGCAATTCCAGCAGAAGGGGTGAGTTCACAAATCAAAAGTAATATATAGATATATGAATCATCAAAGTAAATTGAAAACAACAACAAATAATAACAACCAACAGCAACATTATCATCTCAACATCATAATCTTGATTCATCTTTGATTTACAACAACAACAACAACCCTTGTGGCGACATCTCACCAGCAACAACTCCAACAAGACAACTCACACCTTACAACAACTATGCAAAGACCTCAACTGCTGATGCAATATGCATGTGGTACCATACTACGCGCGTTGAATGCTAAGCATTCCAGGGCAATAAGCCCCCAACAGTTGGATGGTTAAAGCATCCCAGGGCAATAAGCCCCCAACAGGTGAATGATAAACATTCCAGGGCAATAAGCCCCCAACAGGTGAATGATAAACATTCTAGGGCAATAAGCCCCCAACAAATACATATGAGTATGAATGACTCTATGGTGTATATCTGCATACAACCCAACAACATCTAATGGTGCATATCAGCATGCAACCAACAACAACTTCTTAGAACATCAACTAATGTGTCTAACAACCAAGACACCCTTCCCAACTGGATAACACCACTCAACATCATCAAAAGCAACTCAAGTTTAGCAAAATATAATTATTTTCATGTAAACATACATTAATCCATCTTAACCATCTTCATATATAAGTTTTATCATCTAAACAATTCTTAATAAATCCAATAAACAAGTTAGGAAGCTTAGGTTTGGGTTAGGAGCACTTTGAAAAATCACACAAAATGGTCGCACAGGACCCATCTCGCTTAAGCGAGCAGATTCTCGCTTGAGCGAGTCAAATGACGAAAGTTTGGGTTTATCTCGCTTACGGTTCGCTTGCAGTTTGCTTAAGCGAACAGGCTATTTTCTAAAGTTCTGGGCAAAATTGGCGTCCCTCGCTTAAGCGACGGGAATTTCGCTTAAGCGACGCAAATGACGAAAGTTGGGATTTCGCTCGCTTAGCGTTCGCTTGGCTCACGCTTGAGCGAACGGTCAGTTCTCAGTTCTGGGTAACTACTAGGGTAGCTCGCTTAAGCGAAGGAAAAACTCGCTTAAGCGAAGCATCATCTGGAATTCAGAAAACCTACGATTCTCAAACCTCTTTGTTATCCAAAAACCCAATTTTGATCCCCCAATCGCCCAAAATACATCATTATAAGGTTTATAGGTTCAATATACAACAAAGCATCAGAAACAAATCATAACAACATCATCAACAACATAATTCAACCACAATGAGCAATTTATCATATTCTGAACCCTAAACCAAAAACCACCAATTTCAACTCAAATTTCATGAAATCATATACATATACATTAGCAATTGAAAAGTAAACCCACCCTTACCTTAATTCAGCAAATTCTACAGCAAATGGATGAATTTCCCTCTTCCTAGTTCTTCCCTTGGCCTCTTCTCTCTTTCTCCCAAAAAGCTTACTTTTGTTTTACTGATACGTACAAATTTCTTTTGTCTGACTAACTCTAATTCCTTACCAACCAAAACATAACATCTATTTCCCTTAACTCCTCACTTAATCTCCTAATTAAAGTGTAACCCCTCTCCTTAACTCTATTAATTCTAAATAAATCCCCTTTTTCTAAAATAAATATTATTTCTTCTATTTCACTTAAATAATAAAAATCATTACTAATTCTCATATAATAAAATATAATAAAATAGCAACCACCAATAATTCACATAAATCAACATAAATAATTTTAAAGCACATAAAATACACAAAATCAACTAAAATAAATAAATAGCAACTAGGGCGTTACACTTAAGCTTCTGGTGAAGTAGCTTCTGATGAACTTGCTTCTGATGACGTGGATTCAGGAGCTCTTTTCTTCAGATACACTAAGCTTCTAATGATGTAGCTTCTGATGACCTTACTTCTGATGACGTGGATTCAGGAGCTCTTTTCTTCAGACGCACTAAGCTTCTGATGAGGTAGCTTCTGATGATCTTCCATCTGATGACGTCATCTTCAGGAGCACTTTCATTCAGACGCGCTAAGCTTCAAAAATAAATTCCTTTGCTCTTTGATTCGTTCAACCAGAACCTTTATGAATAAGACTTTTAAAAATGGTCTTGCACACTTAAACAAATGTTTAGCATATCCAATTGACAATTTTAATACCTTGTTATCATCAAAACTTAAATGGTGATTATGTGAAACACCCTTTGTTTCAACATTTTATTTTTTGTATGATCCGTCATGATCTCTTCATTTTTACTGTTTTGCTTTGTACAGAGCCAATGTTGCCGTTGTTTGTTCGTGAGAGGAAGAAGTATTTGGCCGATATGAAGGCCAAGAAAGCTGCTGAAAGGTATGCTACCAGCGACCCTTCTAGCGTACTTCATAGGAAGATCAAAAGGAGGGATATTGTTGGTAAGGATGATGGTGGTGCGGGGAGTTCAATGATGGACGTCGACCATGTTGAGGTGGTTGGCGATGACGAGCTGGTTGAACAATTAGAGTCGCCTAAACATAAAAAAATCTAGGGGTGGTAAAGGTGGCGAGATGAAGCGGATTTTGATTGCTGGCGAGCAGAATGATGAAGATGATGGCGGAGTCCTTTTGGCACATGGATTTCGACTTTCGTAGATATTGTAACACCCCGTTTTCCCAACATGTAAAATAATACATAAAATCAGAGTATTCAACTTAAACAGGATGTCACACTTCTTTAAAACATAAATAGAGTAAAGTTACTATTTATTTAAAACATCATATATCGAATCTTCAAATTACATCACACCGAAAAAACATTTCATTAATTCAACGGTATGACAATACGGCCTCAATGAAAACAACTTATTAAAATTCATTCCAAAGGTTCAACAACATAATTCAAAATAATACGTAACAAATGGAAAACAATGCAAGGATCCCCATCCCGTTACGTATCAGAGCAACCCTAAGACGACGCGTGAGAGAGTCAACTCATATCAACAGCTAGTCCTGGTTATCTGCATGTTACCCACGTAGGGGCAACATTCAAACAGAAGGGGTGAGATTCACATTCAATAATAATAAGCATATAATTCATCAACATAATTTAACAACATAAATAACAACAATTAACAATGTTAATACTTCACATAATTCTTCAATAACCACTTATTAAATTATTGACAACTTGACGACAACGATAATGCTTCAACAACGACAACAACACTTGACAAATGCAACGACGACGACTTCAACATGCATGTGGTACCAATCAGAGCATAAGCCCTCAACATTTAGAGTATAAACTCTTAGGGCATAAGCCCTCATCATTAGAGCATAAGCTCTCAGGGCATAAGCCCTCAACATTAATGATTATGCATGGACTCAGCAACCAATGCAACTTCAACAACTTAGACAACAACTTACAACTTCAACAACTTACAACTTTGACAACTTAGACAACTTACAACTTTGACGGCATCATCGTCATAAATTCATATAAAAACGATCATAGGAGATTTGCATATCAATTCAAAGCTACTGGAAAGGTAAGCCAATTATCAACAATTTACATGTTTATAACAAAGTTCAAATCAAAGCAGAAACAACTGAAAACGGCACAAGAATACAACACAGGCAGTCTGAAACTGCACAGCTCGCGAGGCGAGGACATCTACTCGCGGTGGCGAGCACACAACAAGAGCAACTCGCGAGGCGAGGAAGGTTACTCGCCTAAGGCGAGCATAACTAGGTAGCTACGGCTTTGTGACCTTTTTCACCCAAAAATCACAATTTTAACTCGCGAGGCGAGGAAGGTTACTCGCCTAAGGTGAGCATAACTCCTCAATTTTAGAATCATATAACCCATTATTAGAGAAAGCTAGTCCCACCCTTACCTTAGATGATGAAATCGCAGACCACAACTCTTCTTCTCTGTCTTCTCACTTTCTCCCTTTTCTCCCAAAAGCTTGTTTTACGTAAAAACTATTCTGACTCTTAGTTTTCTATTTTTATATCCTTAACCAACTCTCTTAATTCCACTTAAGTCCACTAAACTCCTCTAAATCCTAATTTAGCCCCTCAAGTCTAATGATTCCATTTTAGACATATTCTACTAAATTAAATAAAGCCACTTAATAAAATATCAACACACCACATAATCAAATAAATTATATAATTATACTCTAAACTCAACAAAATAATTAATTAAATAAATAGGGCGTTACATATATTATATACAAGTTTGGTTGCTTTCATTTCTCATTTTCTTTGAGTTATATATTTTAACGAGTTTTCTTGTTCATCGTAGGTATATGGAGGAGAAAGTGCCGCTAGCGAAAGTACATCGTAGGTATATGTTAAAGCCAAGTTTAGCGACTTGGTGGCGGATGCGGGTATCTCTGCACTCTGCGTCTTGTTGATGGTGCAGTCTATGGAGAAGAAGCATGGAGCCTTGGAAACAAAATACAAAGATGCTGCCGAGGACGTGGAGAAGTGGAAACATAAAGCCACTAACTTGGAGGCTAGGTTGAAAGAGGCTTTGAAGGATAAGAAAGCAGCTGAGAAAGCGACTATTGATATGAAGGTTGAGAAGGAGGCCGTAGAGCTGGAGAGGGATTTGTGGAACGAGAAAACTGCGGGTGATGAGAAGGAGCTCACCGAAGCGAAATCCGTTGTTCAAGAGAGTACAGAGGTGCTTGCCGAGTATTTTGACAATGGTTTTGAGTGTGCTAAAGCTCAAATTCTACACTTCCATCCTGACGCCGACATAGCTGGTTTAGATGCTTTCAAGATCCTAGTTAATGGCGAGCTAGTGGATTAACCATAACTTGTTCCTCTTTTTAATCTATGATATGTATGGCGATCGGTGCCATGTATTATTTTATGCTACATTTTGTAAGGCGGGTTCCTATGACTATCTGCATATTTTGATTTTATTTTATAACTTGTTGATGGTAATTTATCTTGCTCGTTGGGCTCTTTTCGAAGGAAATATATTAAAGCTTTGATTTTAACTTCTTCACATGCTTTGTGTATTCCACACTACTTTGCTTTCATTTTAAATTTGATTCTGATTTTACAACTCGTCCCCTCTATGAGCGACTATCGTAGATGTAGGTTTTGATTTGCTTGTAGAGTTAGCGGTGAGTCATATGTATTTTGCTTTTTCCTTTGTTCTAAGTCTTTTAGCGTAGAAACATGATCAGATCCTGTAACACCCCGTTTTCCCAACATATAAATAATATATAATAAATCAGAGTTCATCGCAGACAGGATGTCACATTTCGTTCTTCAAAAATATAAATAGAGTTAAATTCGCTATTTATTTAAACATCTGCTTTCAATAATTCAAAAATAATGTTGCAGCGGAAAATATTCAACGTTTTAATAAAAATTTGGCACAAAGGCCTCAACATCAACAACGTAATAAAATTCCAAATCCAATGTGGTTCAACATCAACTTAAAAAGAAATACGTAACAAGGAAAACAAAAAATATAAATATCCCCATCCCGTTACGTATCAGAGCATGACTCCTATGACAACACGAGGAATCAACTCACATAAGCGGTTACTCCTGGTTATCTGCACGTTACCCACGTAGAGGCAACATTCAAACAGAAGGGGTGAGATTTCACATTCAATAATAATAAGCAACAATTCATGTAAAGAATTAATCAATACAAAACAACAACAATTCAACATTAAGAATACTTCACATAATTCCAACAACAATCATCATTTACCTCCATTCAATAATGCATCAACAACAACATCGACAATGCAACAACAACGACTCAACAATGCAACAACAACTACTCAACAAATGCAGCATAATTATGCATGTGGTACCAACAGAGCTACAACTCCCTTCGCTAAAGTCATAATTCGACTTGTCAGGCTACAACCCCCTTCGCTTAAGAATAATAGAGCTACAACTCCCTTCGCTAAAGTCATATTCGACTTGACAGGTTACAACCCCCTTCACTTGACAATGCTTATGCAATGACACAACTTAAATGCAACAACATCAACATCATAAAATCATATTAAATCAACCACAAAAGATTTGCACATCAACTCAAAACCACTGGAAAGATAAATCAGTTATCAACAATGTTCATGTTTGTGTCAAAGTCCGACTCAAAACAGAAACGTGTGAAAAAGACACAAGAACGCAAAACAGGCAGTCTGCTACTGAACAACTCGCGAGGCAAGGGAAAACATGAAAAGGCCAATTTTTAACTTCCCAATGCCTAAATTTGATTCTAAAAGTTGTCTAATCATTTCTAAACATGAAAAGGCACTCAAATTCATATAAACCTGACCCAAAACATCATTTCTACAAAATAACTATTTTCTACTGAACAGCTCGCTAGCCGAGGGAAAACAGGGAACTACTCGTCAGGCGACTAAGATCACTCGCTGGGCGAGCGATGACTTCTACTCGCTGGGCGAGTTTGAGCACTCGTCGTGGCGAGCGACGACACACAGGTTTGCGAACAGACCTCTGTTCTCACTCCAAAACCCCAATTTTGACAACCCAAACCCCAAAATTGATAGGAAACATTACCTACTGTTATTGTACAACCTAGACATCACTTTCTTACATTAATTCATGGAATTGCATACACTTTTAACGAATTTTATTGAATTTAAACCTAATTTTCTATAACCTCAAAACTCAACAACAACAACAACAACAACATGATTAAACTCTTTTCAGAATCATATGCTTAAGATTATAGAAGGTTAGTCCCACCCTTACCTTAGATTGGTTGAACTCTGAAATACAAGCTTTCTCTTCTCTGACTTCTCACTTTTCTCTTTTTCTCCCAAAAATTGTTTTCACGTGTTCAGACTCTCTATTCCCTACCTCTTATATTCTTAACCTAAATAAATTATCCTTATTCCAAAACTGCCCTTACTGCCTCATTATTCTATTTAAATTTTATTCTTTCACTAGAAATATTTTTATACACTACTAATATTACTAAGACATAACACAAAAACCCACACACCGCAATTATTCAAATTAAATATATAAAAAGACACTAAACTCGATAAAATAAAGGAATAATAAAAATAGGGCGTTATAGATCCCCGTAAAGGTTGACACGACGTTCAGATCCGCGTGGGTTGATGCAAAAGTTCAAAGCCTCACAGGGTTACTTTTTAGAACTTAAGTACTTCAATTTATTGTTATTTAATTTCAGGAACAAATATGGTAAAAGATTGAGTCTTGGAGCAAAAGAAAGGGTTTTAGAGCATGTTTAAGGAAAGGAAGGATCTGGAGCATGGTCCATGCCAAGCCGAGCACGACTGTGCCATGTTCCAGCTGTTATGTTATGTTATTTTTCAGACATAAAATCCCATGGGTTGCTTGCTATGTAATGTTTATGCCTTTTCTTAGGGTTTAAGTTAGCTTTTAGGCTATTAATAGAGCAGCCACCAGACTTATTGTTCATCTTTTGTTGGAAATTTTATGTGACAACTATTTCTTTGAATAAAAGTTCTTACTTTTCTTGTTTTTGATTATTCTTGTTCTTTACTTTCAGCTATTTACTTTCATGTTCTTCTCCTTAATCTCTATGTCTACGATGAACATGAGTGAGTAGACTTCTTTGTCTTGGGATTGTTGGATGAGTCTAATGACCTAATCCTATCAAACCAAGCCTAGAACCCTAATTTTATGTAACCCTATTTTCTAATCTAATCTCATTGTTCTTAATTCTAATTTCAAATACTAACCGAAGTATTGTAACGCCCTACTTTTAATATTTAATATTTTATTAATTTATTGTATAGTGTATTATTATTTGATTTATAATATATATTTTGATGAAATATGCTAATATGTGTTATTTGGTGTAAAAATATATTTGTTATCTAGTATAGAAATATATTTGTTATTTTGTGTGGAGATATATTTGTTATTTGGTGTATTATTATGATTATTGTTAAGTGGGGGAGAAGTATAATATTATTAGAAATAATAAGATAATAGGGAAGAGAGTAGTTTTTGGTGAGAAGAGTAATTATAAATTAGGTTAAGAGTCAGTAAGAGTTTAGAAAACATAACACGTTCAATTTTTGGAGAAAAGAGGAGAAAGAGGAGAACTCAGAGAGAACCCTAGGAAAGAAGAACGTTGTTGTTGATTTCAGAAACCAATCTAAGGTAAGGGTGAGACTAACCTTCATTAATATCAAGTTGTAATTCATAGAAATTAATCGTTGTTGTAGTTTTTAAGAATTTGGGAAATTAGAATAAAATCAATAAATATGGTAGAAAATGTATGAATTTCATGAATTAACGTAGAGAAGTGATGTCTAAGCTGTAGAATAATCATAGGTAATGTTTCCTATCAAATTTGGGGTTAGGGTTGATGAAATTGGGGTTTATGGGGTGAAAACTGGTTCATTCCCGTAGGGTTGTTTGTCGCCTCGCGAGCTGCACAGTTACAACATCGCCTGTTTCGCGTTCTTGCGTCTTTTTCACCCATTTCTGTTTCGAATTGGCTTTTGGTGTAAACATAAAAGTTGTAGATAATTGAGTTAGCTTTCTAATGGCTTTGGATTGACTTGAAAATGTTTTGTGAATCTTGAGTTATCATAAAAACACGCCAAGTGTGTTTTGGAAAAACCATCCTCTGTTTCGCATTCTTGTGTCTTTTTTACCCGTTTTTGTTTTGAACTGGCTACTGGGGTAAACATGGAAGTTGTAGATAATTGAGTTAGCTTTGCAGTGGCTTTGGTTTGAATTTAAAATGATTCTTAGTTTTTGAGTTATGATGAAAATACTCCAGGGAGGTCTCAGTGAAATTTTATGAAAATTAACCCAAAACTTATGGATTGTCCCTAAACTTCAAGCTTGTGTACTATGAGTTTAATTCAGGTGTTTATGAGTATTTAACCTATGTTTTAATGGATCTAACTTGGTTTTATGTGAGTATATTTGACCTTTAGCGATGGGGGCTTATGCCTTGATGGTACCACATGCATATTGCATTGTCGAGTCGATGTGTTGTTCAAATGAGTTGTTGTCGTTGCATTGTAGAGTCGTCATTGCATAATATAAATGATGATTATTGAGAAGTTGTTGCTGATGATGTTGCTGTTGTTGTTGATGTTGTTGCTGTTGTTGTTGATGATGTTGTTGTTGTTGTTTTACTTTTATTAAATGATGATTTATGTGATGTTTAATTAATGATGGTTGTATGTATTGTTGATTACCTTTTATGAATTGTTACCTTCTATTAATGAATGTGAAATCTCACCCCTTCTGCTTGGAAATGTTGCTCTTCGTATGAGTAACTTGCAGGTAACGAAGAATAGTGCAGTTGTGAGTAATCTCCGTCGTGTCGTCTAGGATGCTCTGATACGTAACGGGATGGGGATTGTTTTATTGCATGTTTCCTTGTTACGTATTTCCTTTTTAATGATGTTGAACTATTTTCATGAGAACTATTTAAGATATTGATGTTGTGACCTTTAGGAGCCAAAAGTTGTTATAAGATGTTAAAAACTATTCCGCTGCATGATTATTGGATTTTTATAAAGACAGATTGTTTTAATAAATATTACTTTTATTCTATTTATATTGTGCAATTTTGTAAGTTGAATGTGATGCTCCGTTTATGATGAAAAAATCTGATATTCTTTATATTTATTTTATGTTGGGAAAATGGGGTGTTACAATTGGTATCAGAGCATGTCGGTCCGTCCGGCCAAGTAGTTGAGTCAAGTAGTGTCGTCTAACAGTTAGAATACCGTCATTGTATTGTCCTAATTGTTGTTTGTTTTGTAGTGAACACTGAATTAAGATTGTCTGACTAAAGCTACATTTTCGAGGACAAAAATATTTTAAGTGGGGGAGAGTTGTAACACCCTACTTTTAATATTTAATATTTTATTAATTTATTGTATTTTTAGTGTATTATTATTTGATTTATAATATATATTTTGATGAAATATGCTAATATGTGTTATTTGGTGTAAAAATATATTTGTTATCAAGTATAGAAATATATTTGTTATTTTGTGTGGAGATATATTTGTTATTTGGTGTATTATTATGATTATTGTTAAGTGGGGGAGAAGTATAATATTATTAGAAATAATAAGATAATAGGGAAGATAGTAGTTTTTGGTGAGAAGAGTAATTATAAATTAGGTTAAGAGTTAGTAAGAGTTTAGAAAACATAACACGTTCAATTTTTGGAGAAAAGAGGAGAAAGATGAGAACTCAGAGAGAACCCTAGGAAAGAAGAACGCTGCTGTTGATTTCAGAAACCAATCTAAGGTAAGGGTGAGACTAACCTTCATTAATATCAAGTTGTAATTCATAGAAATTAATCGTTGTTGTAGTTTTTAAGAATTTGGGAAATTAGGTTAAAATCAATAAAGATGGTAGAAAGTGTATGAATTTCATGAATTAACGTAGAGAAGTGATGTCTAAGCTGTAGAATAATCATAGGTAATGTTTCCTATCAAATTTGGGGTTCGGGTTGATGAAATTGGGGTTTTTGGGGTGAAAACTGGTTCATTCCCGTAGGGTTGTCTGTCGCCTTGCGAGCTGCACAGTTTCAGCATCGCCTGTTTCATGTTCTTGCGTCTTTTTCACCCATTTCTGTTTCGAATTGGCTTTTGGTGTAAACATAAAAGTTGTAGATAATTGAGTTAGCTTTCTAATGGCTTTGGATTGACTTGAAAATGTTTTGTGAATCTTGAGTTATGATAAAAACACGCCAAGTGTGTTTTGGAAAAACCATCCTCTGTTTCGCATTCTTGTGTCTTTTTCACCCGTTTCTGTTTTGAACTGGCTTTTGGGGTAAACATGGAAGTTGTAGATAATTGAGTTATCTTTCCAGTGGCTTTGGTTTGACTTGAAAATGATTCTTAGTTTTTGATTTATGATGAAAATACTCCAGGGAGGTCTTAGTGAAGTTTTATGAAAATTAACCCAAAACTTATGGATTGTCTCTAAACTTCAAGCTTGTGTACTATGAGTTTAATTAAGGTGTTTATGAGTATTTAACCTATGTTTTAATGAATCTAACTTGGTTTTATGTGAGTATATTTGATTGATGAATATGATGTTATATGGTGTTGTTCGTGATTTAATATTGAATTATGAAGTTGATGTTGTTGTTTTAAGATGGTGTGTTGCATTTGAGTCGTGTCGTTGCATTGAGTCGTGTTGTTGCATAGCATAGTCAGCGATGGGGGCTTAATGCCTGACAGGTCCTTTTATGACCTTAGCGATGGGGGCTTAATGCCTGACAAGTCCTTTTTGACCTTAGCGATGGGGGTTTAATGCCTGACAGGTCCTATTTGACATTTAGCGATGGGGGCTTATGCCTTGATGGTACCACATGCATATTGCATTGTCGAGTCGATGTGTTGTTAAGATGAGTTGTTGTCGTTGCATTGTATAGTCGTCATTGCATAATATAAATGATGATTATTGAGAAGTTGTTGCTGATGATGTTGCTGTTGTTGTTGATGTTGTTGCTGTTGTTGTTGATGATGTTGTTGCTGTTGTTTTACTTTTATTAAATGATGATTTATGTGATGTTTAATTAATGATGGTTGTATGTATTGTTGATTACCTTTTATGAATTGTTACCTGCTATTAATGAATGTGAAATCTCACCCCTTCTGCTTGGAAATGTTGCTTTTCGTATGAGTAACTTGCAGGTAACGAAGAATAGTGCAGTTGTGAGTAATCTCCGTCGTGTCGTCTAGGATGCTCTGATACGTAACGGGATGGGGATTGTTTTATTGCATGTTTCCTTGTTACGTATTTCCATTTTAATGATGTTGAACTATTTTCATGAGAACTATTTAAGATATTGATGTTGTGACCTTTAAGAGTCAAAAGTTGTTATAAGATGTTAAAAACTATTCCGCTGCATGATTATTGGATTTTTATAAAGACATATTGTTTTAATAAATAGTACTTTTATTCTATTTATATTGTGCAATTTTGTAAGTTGAATGTGATGCTCCGTTTATGATAAAAAACTCTGATATTCTTTATATTTATTTTATGTTGGGAAAACGGGGTGTTACAAGTAGCGAAAGAAGAAGGTTAGTATTGGACATGTGAGATTAGACAAGGTTTTCGAAACATGAGAATAGTCTAGAAAACCTTGAGAATTTAAAGTTTTGTTCTGAATGGGTTTCAACAACGATCAACCATGAGAATAGGCGTGGTTGTTGTTGAAACACACTCATTGATTTCGAGAGAAACCTTGATATGCTTTAGAGAAACCGGTCTTTAGAAATAGGTCTAACATAAGATTAGTATATAGGTTTGGATTGTGAAAGATTTGTCATTACGATGAACCAATAATCCCGAGGTGCTTTTTATTATTATTTTACATAAACCAAAATCCAACTTTTAAAACCTTTAATCACAACAACTCCTTGTTGGAACGATACTTTTTATTAATTCGATAAAACCATGCACTTGCGGATTTTACACATTATTTTACATGCACAATCATTAAACTTTTCAGACTTCAAGTGCAACAGTCTCTTCCCAACAATCATGTTATATACACTGAAATTTTGGCGCACTAGCAACAGAATGTTCTATGCGATGTTCCAACACCAGACACAGATTACGGATGTTGAGTGTAATGTTCAGAACATTGTGCTAGTAGTAAAAAAAATAACAAGGAAAATAAAGAATAGAAAAATAGAAAGGCACAGAGAGATTGTTGACCTAGTTCGGTGACAAACTCACATAGTCTAGGGGCTACCAAGTCAGGAAAGAAATCCACTAGTGTAGTCCTTATTCAAAAACTCTCAGCAAACTCCTTGTTTACACTTTATGACCTAGGACCTACCCGTCTAGACTTCAACCTAGGAACTCCTAGATCTGAGATCCCATCTCACTATCCTATGGTCAGTCACAGCCCCTGTGACCTATACACACTAGTTTACAAGTCAATAAAAGTCCTTAGTGTAACGACCTATTTCTAATTAAGCGATAAATCACGCAATTATAATAAATAATTAAGAAATAGACGTTACGTCTTCGAATGATCCACAAAAGTCATGCATAAAATATTTCAACATAAAACATCACAGTAGAATATCACAAATACCTCAAGTAGCAATGTCATTATCTCATAATTACATCCAAATATTAAAATAATTAAATCCCAACATGAGGGCAAATCTCAACAACAAATAAGGATAATTCCAAGCAACATAAAAGGAAACGCCGTCCTAGATTAGAGCCTATCTAAGACACAAAAGCGAAATAAACGGAGGAAGCTCCCGCTATCCTCAAGCAACTCACCAAGCAATGCAAATCAACTAATCCTGCATGTTGTCTACCCATTCATACAAATAGGTAGGCGGTCCACCACAGACCACTGGGGGTTAGCTTCACATCAATCATAATCAGAAATTATAAACAGGATTAAACATGCATTAAAGAATTACATATTTCGTAATGAGCATTATTATAACACATCTTCACACATTTACCAAGTCATCACCAATAACTCTTGCATAAGTACATAGTTAATCAATTGTAACTAATCACCAAGCACCAAGCACACAAATACACCAACATGTAATTCACATCGAGCACATAAACAATTATGACTCATCCTAAACATGCAAAGTGCCTAGACCGACTCTAGACACGTGTGGTACCAAATCACCTCCGAGGTCGTCGCCCCTGATGCCAACTAAACATCATAATCACCCCGGATAATCACCCCGCATAATTGAATACATAGTATTCGTCACCAACATGGATATGAAATCCAACATCAACAGTGTGTGGACCTATGACTCAACAACAACATTGCATATTTTCATACCACTTCAACAATCCACACCAACATATTCAATACATGCTTACACCAACAATTCAACACCAATAGCATGTAAGAAAATTCACCAACAACATATATGCACATAACATATATAAACACCAACAACATTGTCATAGTAATTCAACAACTTCATATAATTCTCACAATTCAAGTAAAGGAGAAAATACACCACATTATGCCAAACATCATATTCATTCGTCAAACTATCATTCATACAACCTTATATATTCAGATCAAACCATTCATGAAAGAATTTTTGAGCCTACCACTAATTGGAGACCTTTCATAGTAAAAAGAAAAGAATTGAGGCCTAAAGCCCTTATTTGAACCGCCTATCTCTTGGTCGACCCTGATTCTGAAACACTTGTTTAACTTTTTTTTAGACCATTTCTTTTCTCATCCTATGAGTTTCACGAGCGTCCTATGTAGTTCGGATTATAGAATCCGAACGGCAGGAAAATCCCATAAATCCTCTAAAACACATGTTGAAATATTTCGGACTTTAGAATGAGAATATGGCGCGCGAAAAACTCATAGGATAGGAAAAGTAATGACCATTTTTTATGCATCTTAGTTCATTCTTTGCCCATATAATTAAATATGAAAAAAATGATAACTAGTGCCCTAAAGACATTTGTTAAGAAATTTAAAATAAAATACTACCTTAAAAATATTTTTTATTTAAATTTCATCATAGTATCTTTAGAATACTTGATAACCTGACCCTTTTTGTTAAACATCCGAGTTCATTCTTTGCACAGATAATTAATTACGGAAAGAAGCAAAGTCTGATCCAGGTATATATGACTCAAAAAATTGATTAATTCCAATGACAGCACTAAGGAGGGAACATTGCGTTCAAACTTCCATATAATTCCATAATGTAATAAACGAAACGTACTGTATCAACTAATTCTTACTTTTAAAGAAAAAAATAAAAATATGTCACGTGTCAGTTATGTTCTTGACATGATAGTTGAGACGTTTATAAGAAAAGGGAAAACTATATCCTTGAAGTAATGTTGCTTGTCACTTATTCATACATTAATACATTAATATGTATGTATTGGTATAGCTACATGATCTTTCTTCTAGACATGTAAGTTTAAATTATGCCCTCTTTCTTTCTCCATTTTCTTTCTCTAATATTTGGGTAATACATGATGTGAACATACCCAATATAGTGTGAGGAGTTGTTTGTTACATGAGTTTTTCTTTATACAATGAAGCCAATCAAGTTTGAACTTATAACCTCGCATACTACGCAAATCCCTTGGCACTAGACCAATGCTAGTGGTTTTGAGTTTTTCTGCATATTTGAATTTTGATATAAATGATGATATTTTGGATACATAGTTATTAAATTATTGCTTTATTTTGATGAAATATTAAATTATTACTTATTTATGATCAATGAATAATACAAATTAGTTCTCAATTTTTTTAACAGAGAAATTTCTAAAACATATTAAGAATAATGCAACAATTATACTATTATAACTAAGAAAGAATACTCGTGTATTCGCACATTTTCGCTCATTTTTACATTGTAGTTAAGGTTGACAATATATTAAAACAGAAAATAGAAAATATAGTATAAAGTTTTAGAAATGTGTAATAAAATATATTTTATTTTTGATAGGAAAATCTTAGTAGTTAGTAACTAGTTATTAGTATATTACATTTTCTCGAGGATATTTAGCTCAAATCAGATTCGTTATTAAAAAGAGTGTAATGAATTTTTTTTAAGAAGTTAAATTAGTCCACTGAAATTGACACCGAAGATAATCAAATCTAAAACTTTGAAAGGAATACAATTCAAGGTCCTAAGTCAACATCATCAGATCAATCCAAGTGGGTCAAAGTGTCAGTGAAGTTGTTGTTCACATACATGTAAAACTTATTCAGTCAATAAACTTGATCATTTCATTGTGCTTTACGAGCCTTCTGCTAGTTTATCTTAAACCTTGTTAGTTGATAATCTAGGTGTGTCTTTTGTAAGGAAGTAGTGAAGAAACATTTTGAACAGAATATGAGGTGATTGGTTCGAGTCGTAGGTTTGTTGTCTTTTTGAAGTTTAACTTTCATTGTGCAGGTTTATCCATTGCATAAAACCATAAACCCTTGCAAATATTATTTTGCCTTCAATAATTTTATTTTCGAATGATAACTGTTAGTAATTAATTGTTAAATTAATACTTGTGTTTGAGTTTGAACTCAGAACTTCCAACACTGTATCAGCTGGTGATTAAGGTTCTTTAATTAAAATGTAGATTTTTTTTTTTCTTTTTGACTTTTTTTCTTTGAATAAGTTTATTTCTTTTAGGGGAAGATTATTTGAGAGTTACTTCATCCGGTCACATTTATAAGCAAAAAAGTATTTTTTTAAGTTTATTGAATACATAATGTATTTGACTTATATATAGACCAAATACATTAGATATTGAATGAATCTAAAAAGTATATTTTTTTATTATAGATGTGACCGGAGAGAATATTGCGGAGCCTATTGCTCTATTTTTTTTATTATTAATTACTAACGGCACTACATATTTGTCTTTTCACTTCTTTTATTGTGTTAGTGCATATCAATTGCAAACAATAGTTTTTATATAATTTAAATTTTGATTAAAATTATAAGGATACATATTTTATACTTTCGTATTGTAACAAATTGTACTTATCATTTTCAATGAAACATATAATATATCAATTATAACATAAATTTTTATATTTTTGAATGACACCAACAATATTGCATTCTTATATGAAAAATTATTGAAGGGAATAATTAGAAGTGAAAAAGTTACCCCAAAACCATTTTATATATATAGTATAGATATATAAATTTAAATATAAGAAAAATTTATTAACTTTTTTAATGACAACAACAATATAACATTATTATATCCCTAAAAAAAAACCTTATTATAGGAAAATTGTTTAAGGGTGTAATTGGATTAATGAAAAATTCAGCACAAATCTCATATTCTCTTTATATAATATAACAGGTTTTTGCTAGAAGACACCCATGAATGTATCTTTTAGCAATTCACACCTCAAGGTGTGATTATTCACTTTTTAGTTATAACTTGCTAAAAGACACCTTCATAAAAGTTAGTTGGTGTCTTTTAACAAATGTCTATTGAATAACTTGCCAAAAGACACCTTCATAAAAGGTGTCTTATGGCAAAACCCATATATAAAATATAGATATAGATATAGAAGTATATATTTTTTAAGGATATAATTGAAATAATGAAAAAGTCAATTCAAAATCCCCTATTATCTTTATATAGATATATATAATGAAAAAGTTGGCTTAAAATCCCTATTTTCTTTATATATAACATCGATGTAGGCTAAATTACACCGGAAATCCTTTAAGTTATTTAATTGTAACAAATTCATCCTTATGGTTTTTGTATCACTTACGTCCTTTATGTTATTTAATTTTAACAAGTTAGACCTTTAAGTATTGTTTGTAACACTTGAGTCTTTTAAGTTATTTAATTGTAACTTTTAGGTCCCAAATAACTTACATTTTTAAGAATAAAAATCCTTCAAATTGCTACGGTTAAATAATTAAAGGACCTTGTTGGTACGAAAGAAACTTAAAGGATCAACTTGTTACAACTAATTTACTTAAAAGACCTAAGTGGCAAGGAAAAAAAACTTAAATGAACAATTTATTACAATTTAATAACTTAAAAGACCATTGGTGTAATTTAACCTATCGATATATTTCTTTATATAATACACAATCAATCAATTTTTAATTTCATTAGAAGAAATATTTTTATTTATTTTGGTAAAATATATTTGTATAATTTTATTTTATATGAAAGGTCTCATTTCAATTTTCTCATTAGGGCTTCAAATATGTTGGGTTGGCCTTGTGTAGTGGATGTCAACTACTGTGCAAGTAAATGTATGTGGATGAAAAATCTTTCACATAAGAGAGGACATAATGTTAATGACTCACACTTAATGAGAAGATTGTTGTTGTAAATGTGAGGTTGAAAGTCCCGCTTTGTTTGAAACATTAGAGGTTAAACACTTTGATAATTGAGGGGATTCATAAACTCAATATCTTATAAGATTTTAAATTAATTAAATACGATATCTAACTCACTTGTGTGATTTTTCTTAATCCAATATAGACCATCCTTGACCCTCCACATAATTCCTAAAATTAACTCTTATCAAATTAGTACTATATATATTAAACGAACTTGAAGTTTGATATGCATATCTCGAGAACAAAATAAAATAGAGCTCTAAGATGAAATCTTCACAAAAAATGGCAACACACTTTTGCCGATCTTTTCTCTTTGGACTTTTATGCATTGCATTTGTCCTGGCTTCGGGTAAGAAAATTAACAAACAATATTCTTTATTTAAAGGAAAGTTTTTGCTTAATTCAACAATTTGTTATAATCTTGTACATCGTTGTAACCATATAAATCTATAGCTTAAAATGAGTTTTGAAATTGTGAAATTTAATTTTGTAGCAGGACCAACACCACCAAGTTTGAACCCTTCAGGAGTTGTTAATTGCCTTGGTCCGGTGCCATGTGATCTATGCCCCGAAAGGTGCATCGCACTCGGAGCACAATCCTATACTTGCGGTCTATTCACTTGTTGTTGTTTCTATAATTGAAATAAATTGCATTATATTATATACTACTATTATAAATACTTATATACTTTTCTTAAGATCGAATAAACTAATAAATAAGAAACATCTGCCATATTGTGATATCTGATCTCAGCAGATGAGAAAGTACGTGGAAAACTTGAAAGAAGAAGGACCACTGAAACTTGAGAAAGTATTGTGTGATATCTGATCTAAACACAAGCTAGATTACATAAGAGTTAATTTCCTTGTACCATATGTGTAAATCAGTTGATATCCAATGAAAAATTACTATTTCACGATATCACAATACTTTAGTAACAATTTTATTTTATTTTTTGACAATTTTAGTAACAATATTTAAAAACTAATGGTATGTTATGAAATAACAATATGCCTTAATGGTTTTGCAGCCGAAGCCTCCTATCTTAATCGGATTAATGTAAGGGTCCGAATTGGAATGGTAAAAAAATGATTGGCTGGGAAAAATTAATTATACAATATAGAAAGTCACCAAAATAATTGTTCTCAAAAAAAAAAAAAGTCACCAAAATAATTTAATTTTTTATTATTTCACGACCTATCAGAGAACAGAGGAAACAACCTTTTTTTTTACATCAAAGAAATTCATTCATTGATATAAGTAAAAAAAGTACAAATCGTATTTTTATTTTTTTTTGGTCGGGAGAGATTAATTACAAGTTGCATTGTATCCTCTCCATCCAAATAAAATGTCACAAAATGAGATGACGTCGGGGGAAAAGGTTTCCACTTTGAGTCATCCTTTATGCCAAGAGTGCTATTTGCTGGACTTGTTGCTAGATTTCACTTTTGGGTGAGTTTGGTGTTCTTCATGTGCGTTTTCCTTTTTGAATAATCCATGAGAAAAATTGGGTTTGGTTTTTTAAACTCATAATGTTGTTTTTGGATTTTGAAAAAAGAATTTTCAGCTATCGAAAATATTATTAGGTTGACCAACCACGACGTTCCTAGGATAATACAACCAAGATCGTTGTTTCGATTTACTACTATATTGTTGAAAATTGTTCTAAAATTACACGTTTAATATGCTATTACGTCCACACTTATATGGTAATGTGACCACTGAAAACTGTTATAGAATTGCATTTTCAATATGACTATTATGTCCACACTCATATGGTACGTACTATGACCAACTCGGAATCTAAGGGATAGAAAAATGAGATGAAGAAAAAGAATTTGATAAATCAAGAGCAGAGAGGGGGGGGGGACCCTAAAATCTGTAAAACTTGTAGGACTTTCATTATTTGTAATTCACACACATTAGTTTAAAGTCATAAGACTTGGCGTTACTCATCAATTTTTCACCAATACTAACTAATGAGAAATCCATGTTTTTTTTTTGTTTTGATCATAAACCTAACTTTATTCGACATGAGATTTCTCTCGACTGGGTGGAAGATTCTTGAAATCCAATATGAAACTTCTCTAAATCATATCACGACTAACAAAACACAACACATATTCATCGATTGATATTTGTTTAATACAATTTATCACAATTTATATTAACAAAATCCAACATGCCTAGCTTCAAATTTTGTTGATTTATTCTTTTGTGGGTCTGGTTTATGACCTCCCACTCTAGTTGTATTTTTTTTTTGAATGAAATTTTGATAAATTTGTTGTGCCAACCAAATTAGAATCTGTATAACTATTGTGATGTTTTTACACGTCATCTTTATTTTTAGGGTTAAATATGTTTTTAGTCCCTATAAAATCACAAGTTTTTAAGTTTAGTCCTTATAAAATTTTAATCCCTTATAATTTAGTAGTTTGCAAGAATAGTCCCTATTTTAAAAACTTTTTACAAAAAATGGACACTTTTAGTCCTCCAAAATAGTCCCTATAAAATGCAAATATAATCTAAGAGTGAATAAATTTTTTATAGGAACTAAACTTAAAAGCTTGTAATTTTGCAGGGACCAAAAACATATTTAACTTGTTTTTATTGTTGATATAATAACAATATCGACTTATACAAACAAAAAGGAAATTTCATGATTTTATATTAATTTAATCTGTAATTTATCTTTCAAAATTGTATTACATTTTTATTAGTTGAAACTTACTATCGGTAGTTCAGTCACCTCTCCTTCAATTCTAATGGGTATTGTTATGTCCGGTGAGAATGGCTGAGTAGCAACGGCGGCAGAGAATACTCTGGGGTGACGTTAACGGCTTCTGACACGGCGGCAATGAGTCTTTGCGGTGAAACAAAAAATGTCTGCAGACACGTTAGCACTCTGACGCTCAAGTCAGTAATGGAATTGAGAAAGAGTGTGTAAGAAGTGTTGTGGAAAATGATGTGTACATTGAGGGTGAAGCAAGTTCACCCTTATATAGGTGCATGTTGGTCATAACCGTCTCCGGAGCGGCTTGTAATTAGGAATGGAGCAGGTATTAGCCTACAATTTCGACAGGCTCATTTAATGCGGTCAACATTGGTTGATTTTTATCTTTGCAGGAATCAAAGTCTTTCTCTTCAAACTTGAGGATTTCGACGAAATGCGGATTCAGCGTGAAAGGGTCCAAAAGCCCCGGAGTTCGACGAGATGTGAGTCAAGAATGCAAAATCGTCGAAGGCAAGCAGTTACTGTTGAGGCGGGAAGATTTTGAACTTCAAAAAGAAGCGATTTCCTCAATGGAAACATGGGAGACAAGCGGTTTCCAAATGGAAGGAGCGTTGATTGTGGAGTTAGGTTCTTTCCAGTTATTTTGCTATGTATAAATAGTAGTTTTCCATATGAAAAACGGGTCGAAAATCACTTATAGAAATTCTAAAACACTCGAAGTGCCGGTGCGAGAGAAAAGAGTTATACAGAATGTATGTGAAATGATTTCTCGAACCACCTTTATTTTCAATGCAATGCAATTTATATTTTCTTTAAGTTTATGTGTTTTAAACTTTTAGCCTTTTATTTTGCATTTAATGTGTTTCCTTTTGTTTTATTCTTTTTTTGTCGAAAGATGTCACACGGTCTCATCTTGTTCATAAAGCAACCTATGAATTTGATGAACGCACACTCTTTTTCTGGAAAAACTTTACACAACATATCCTAGGATTTATGGTTTGATCTTGCTTGTAATAACCAAAATCACCGATAAAAAAATTATCATGCCCAGTGGAACCCTGTTTGTGCAAATTTTGAAAATAACTTTCGTTTTTTGAAACATTTTTCTAACTTTTCTTGTAAAAATTGTTTTTCTGAAAACTACAAACCATTTTTGGTAAAACTTTTCCTGAGAAAAACTCTTGTTTGAAAATAATGACTAAACCCACCAGTAATGGTGCTTCTACATCATCATAATCATCGCAGTCCGCTTCACAAGCACAATCTACACATGCATCTGCCTCTACAGTGGGTGCTAGTGTATCAACAAACGTGGGGGAAACCATTGCCATGTCGGTTTCGATGGAAATGGGAGTAACCGCTAGGACAATAACCGCTGCAATGACAAGACCATAAATGGGAACCCTTGTGTCTCCATTTAGCGCTGGTGTACTTGTGTCTACTAATCTCCCTGCCTCTACTAACCCTCAAGTTAAGACTAGATTTGAAGATAGGTTCACGAACGTGAAAAACCTTTCTAGGGAACAATCATATGGTATGTCAACTTCAATGATGGCTAATTTGCATAACAATGCTTCAGCGTGTTGGAACAAAATGTGTTTAACATTACCCTTAAGAGTTTTGATGATAACAAGGTATTAAAAAATTGTCAATTGG
This sequence comes from Medicago lupulina, assembly GCA_958299785.1. Lineage (NCBI taxonomy): Eukaryota > Viridiplantae > Streptophyta > Magnoliopsida > Fabales > Fabaceae > Medicago > Medicago lupulina. Next base: position 55,221,692 of record OY283140.1, read on the forward strand.
ATTTGCTAATATTTGTTCAAGTGTACAGGACCATATACAAAAATTTTGAGATCATTAATAGGTTCTGGAAGAACAAAAGAGAGCAAAGTAATCAACAAAAAGGAAGCTTAAAAGCATCTGAAGAGAACGGCTCCTAAAGTCAAAGTGCTCCTAAAGTGATGACGTGTCATCAGAAGCGAGTTCATTAGAAGCTGGAGTTCATCAGAAGCTGAAGATCACCAGAAGCTGCAGTTCGTCAGGAGATGCAAACTTAAAGCTTCAAAAGCTGTTCAATGGATCCAATGTCGTCTAAGCATTGCAGAAGAGTGAAAAAGAAGAGCAACAGCTAATTCAAAACGATTCAAAGGCATTGGATGCTTGTTCTTTTGTAGAGCGTTGACAAAGTATAATTGTACGAAGTGTACAACCACTACCTCCACTACACAGAGTTTGTCTCTGCTACAAGACAAGGATAACAGCTCTGCCTGCAACAATGTTCCTACATACACGGAATGCATTTTAAATTGATCCTTCATAGGACAACAACCATATCAGGCAATGGATCATTGGTGATTGATCAAAGCTTCAAACGACTCTTTTTGGATGTGCTGGCAATTCACAACGTTCATCTCACACCTCTATATAAAGGAGTGAAGACTTGAAGAACGATAAGACTCAACAACAATTTGAAAGCGCCAAAACTCTGTCAAAATTGTTCAGCATCCAAAAGTTCACTTAGAATTTCTTTTCAAAGCTCATATCTTAGAAATTCTAGAGTCTTAAGAATCTATATATGATTTGTTTTGTGAGCACCTCTGATTGTATATCAAGTGTTCAGTGTCAAACATTTTTCTTTGTAATACTGTTTGATTAGAAGTCTCTTACTTTTGTGCTTGAGCATAAAAGTCTCTTAATTGTGTTCACGAGCATAGCAAGTCTCTTGCAGTTGTGCTTAAGCATTTGAAGTCTCTTGCTAAGTTTAGCAGTGAGCATTTGTAATCAGATATTACATTTTAGTGAACTCTCCTTGGAAGTGCAAGGGGGACAGGACTACTTCCGGTCTGTGGAAGGAACCTGTATAATTGCTTTGTGTCTTTCTTCCTTCTCTCTCTCTGTTTTTATCCGCTGCAAGTTAGTTATGAACATCACTTTAGAAGTTGTTCTTGAACTTCTTCTGATCAGTGTATTTCAGCTTAGGAGAAAACGAAAAAAATCCTAACACAATTCAACCCCCTTCTTGTGTTTTTCTCCCCTTCAATTGGTATCTAGACCCTTGGTTTTGTTGATAACACTTAACAGTGTAACAGTCCAAGATCTAAGAAAAACATGTCTGCTGAATCATCTGTTTTTGGCTCTAGTGGTAATCATAATGTTGTACCTTATGATTACAGTGATAAGAAAGCCGACTCAGGAAAAGTTCCAAAGTTCAATGGAGATCCTGAAGAGTTCTCTTGGTGGAAAACCAACTTCTACAGTTATATCATGGGCTTAGATGAAGAGTTATGAGATATTCTGGAAGATGGAGTTGGTGACTTGGATCTTGATGAAGAAGGAGCTGCTGTAGACAGAAAGAAACATACTCCTGCTCAAAAGAAGATGTCCAAGAAGCATCACAAGATCAGAGGTTCACTTGTTACTGCTATACCTCGCGCATAGTATATGAAGATGAGTGATAAATCTACTGCAAAGGCTATGTTTGCTTCTCTTTGTGCAAACTATGAAGGTAGCAAGAAGGTTAGAGAAGCTAAAACACTTATGCTTGTTCATCAGTATGAGTTGTTCAAGATGAAGGATGATGAAAGTATTGAGGAGATGTACTCAAGATTTCAGACCCTAGTCTCTGGACTACAAATACTGAAGAAAAGCTATGTTGCTTTTGATCATGTGAGCAAGATAATAAGAAGTCTGCCTGCTAGATGGAGACCAAAGGTTACTACTATTGAGGAAGCTAAAGATTTAAACACTTTAAGTGTTGAAGATCTTGTTAGCTCTCTCAAAGTTCATGAGTTAAGTCTTAATGAACATGAGTCTGCTAAGAAGAGGAAATCTATAACTTTACCATCCAAAGGGAAGTCATCAAAAGCTCTTAAAGTCATAGAATCTGAAGAAGAAGAATCACCTTATGGAGATTTTGATGAAGATCCTGTTGAGGTGATGGCTATGCTCTCCAACATACTGCAGTATCTGGCCAAGAAGAACAAGAAGTTCTTGAGCAGAAGGAACAATTACAAAGGCTCTAGGAAAGAAGATCAGAAGGGTTGGTTCAACTGCAAGAAGCCTGAACATTTCATTGCTGATTGCCTTGATCTTCAAAAGGAGAAATCAAAGGACAAGTCAAAGAAGTCAACTTTCAAATCAAACAAGATCAAGAAGTAGATCAAGCAGAGTTTGATGGCTACTTGGGAAGAATTAGACAGTGAATCTGAATCTGATAAGGATGATGCTAATGAAGGTGCAAAGATAGCTGTTGGGCTAGTAGCTACAACAACTTCAGAAGTTGAACTAGAATCAGACTTAGAAGAAGAAAATGAGTTATATTCTAAAATTCCTAGAGAAGAACTTATTGAGTCTCTTAAAGAGCTTCTTACACATTTTGAACTAAGAACCAATGTGTTGAAAGATTTAAAAGAAAAATATGTTGATTTAATGAAACAACAAGAATCAACTCTATTGGATCTGAAAGCTTCTAAAGAAGGACTTAGAGGCTTTGACTTCATTTGTAAAACCTATGAAGACAAGCTCAAGTTCTTATGTCAAAAGCAACAAGAAAAGTATAATGGAAAACCTTTAAGCAACCATGAAATTTCTCTTGAAGATTTTATTATGTCTGGTATTGACAGAAGCAGAGTTGCTTCTATGATTTATAACATTTATAAGAACAATGGCAAAGGGATTGGATTTTCAGAAGGAAAATCTAATGAAACCAATCTCAAAGCATGTTGTGAATGTATCAAGGAAGGATTGAAAACCATCTTTGTACCTGAAGGTGTTAAAGTTTAAACTATGGTTCAGTCAGAACCTGAAGCTTCCAGCTCTAAGGCTATGATTACTTCAAAGCCAAAGACCTCTAAGCCTAAGGTTATGACAAATTCTGACTCTAAGACCTCAAAGATCAAGATTCTAAAGAGATCAGATCTTGTTCCTCAGAGTCTTTTGAAGCCAGAATCTGGTGTCTTGAAGTCTAAGTTTCAGAAGAACAAAACAGTTACTGATTTTGGGGAATCAAAACCAAAGGATTTTCGAAGTTGGCACTTCCATTGACTCAGTTGACCTGTAAAGGTAAACCTTTTGTGTGGAGTACTCAGTGTGAGAGTAGTTTCAAAGAGTTGAAGCAGCGGTTGACGACAGCTCCAATTTTGATTTTACCGAAGCCAGATGAACCTTTTGTTGTGTACTGTGATGCGTCCAAGTTGGGCTTAGGAGGTTTTCTTATGCAGGATAGCAAGGTAGTAGCTTATGCTTCGAGACAGCTGAGAATTCATGAACGGAATTATCCTATGCATGATTTAGAGTTGGCGGCTGTGGTCTTTGTGTTGAAGATTTGGAGGCATTATTTGTATGGTTCTAAGTTTGAGGTGTTTAGTGACCACAAGAGTTTGAAGTATTTATTTGATCAAAATGAATTGAATATGAGGTAGAGAAGGTGGCTTGAATTGTTAAAAGATTATGATTTTAGTTTAAATTACCACCCCGATAAAGCTAATGTGGTTGCAGATGCCTTAAGAAGGAAGACATTGCACATGTCCGCTATGATGGTAAAAGAGTTTGAGTTGCTTGAGCAGTTTAGAGACTTGAGCCTAGTTTGTGAGTTGTCACCTCAGAGTGTGCAGTTGGGTATGCTGAAGATTAATAGTGATTTCTTGAACCGTATCAAGGAAGGCAGAAGGTTGATGTTAAGTTTGTTGATTTGATGGTTGCTAGTAACCAAACAGCAGATGGTGACTTTAAGGTTGATGACCAAGGTGTGTTGAGATTCAGAGAAAGAATTTGTATACCTGATGATGATGAGTTGAAAAGGTTGATTTTAGAAGAAAGTCACAGGAGTAGCTTAAGTATTCATCCGGGAGCTACAAAGATGTATCATGACTTGAAGAAGTTTTGGTGGTCAGGGCTGAAGCGTGATGTTGCACAGTTTGTTTATGCTTGTTTGACTTGTCAGAAATCTAAGGTTGAACATTAGAAGCCTGGAGGGTTGTTGACACCGTTAGATGTGCCAGAATGGAAATGGGATAGCATCTCCATAGATTTTGTGACTAGTTTACCAAACACTCCGAGAGGGCATGATGCCATATGGGTTGTTGTTGATAGATTGACGAAGTCGGCACATTTCATTCCAATTAATATCACCTTTCCTGTAGCTCAGTTGGTAGAAATTTATATTCGGGATATTGTGAAGTTGCATGGAGTTCCATCAAGCATTGTGTCGGATAGAGATCCGAGGTTCACTTCGAGGTTTTGAAAGAGTTTGCAAGAGGCCTTGGGTTCAAAGTTGAGATTGAGTTCGGCTTATCATCCGCAAATAGATGGTCAGTCGGAGAGAACGATTCAGTCGTTAGAAGATTTGTTGAGAGTGTGTGTACTTGAGCAAGGTGGAGCTTGGGATAGTCATATACCATTGATAGAGTTCACGTACAACAATAGTTACCATTTGAGTATTGGTATGGCACCGTTCGAAGCTTTGTATGGTCAGAGGTGCAGAACTCCTTTATGTTGGTTTGAGTCGGAAGAAAGTGTGGTGTTGGGACCAGAGTTAGTTCATCAGACTACGGAGAAGGTGAAAATGATAAGAGAAAAGATGAAAGCATCGCAGAGTCGACAAAAGAGTTATCCTGACAAGCGTAGAAAGGACCTTGAGTTCCAAAAGGGAGACCATGTGTTCCTGAGAGTCACTCCTATGACCGGTGTAGGTCATGCGTTGAAGTCTAAGAAGTTAACTCCGAAGTTTATTGGTCCTTACCAGATATCTGAGAGGGTTGGAAGAGTGGGTTTGCCACCACATCTTTCGAATTTTCATGATGTGTTTCATGTGTCGCAGCTTCGGAAGTATGTAGCGGATCCTTCGCATGTTATTCCAAGAGATGATGTACAGGTTAAAGACAACCTTACGGTGGAGACTTTACCGTTGAGAATCGAAGATCGTAAGGTGAAGCAGTTGAGAGGCAAGGAGATACCTCTAGTGAAGGTTGTTTGGAGTGGTGTAACTGGTGAAAGTTTGACTTGGGAGCTGGAGAGTAAGATGCAAGAGTCTTATCCGGAGTTGTTTGCTTGAGGTAATATTTCAAGGACGAAATTCTTTAAGTTGGGGAGAGTTGTAACGCCCTAGTTGTGATTTTATTATTTTTGGTTGATTTTAAGTATGATATATGATTTAATATGATTTATATGATTATTCGGTATGTTGTATTTTATTATATAGTTATTTTTATTATTTAATAGAAATTAGTGAGAGATAATAATTATTTGAAATTTTGGAGTTTATGTGAATTAATAGAAATTATTGGAGTTAGGAGGGGGTTACATTTTAATTATAGGAATTAAGGGGAGTTAAGTGAAATGAAAAGGGGGTTAAGGAAATATTGGTGAGAATAGGAAAAGAAAGGCAGAAACATTTTCACGTACAGTAAAACAAGAGTTTTGGGAGAAAGAGGAGAAAACCAAGAGCAAGGAAGGAGAGCCAAGGGGAGAGTCAATTGTTGTAGAGTTTTTGTTCATCTAAATTCAGGTAAGGGTGAGGCTAACTTTCAATTAATAATATGTATATGAATTCTGAAATTGAATTGAAAATGGTGTTCTTGAGTTAGGGTTAGAAAATTATGAAAAGTTGCTAAATTTTGTGAATTGTGTTGTTGAATGCATGTTTCTGTGTTGTTTTGGATGTTGTGCTGTATATAGAACCTGTAAACCTTTTTGTAATTCATTTTGGGTGATCAGGGGATCAAAATTGGGTTTTTGGATGAAAAAGGGTTAGAAAATTCGTGAACCTTTGAACTGCCCAGATGAAGCTTCGCTTAAGCGAACTGACCGTCACTTAAGCGAGCGACCAAGTAGCTGCCCAGAATTGTAAAATGACTGTTCGCTTAAGCGAGATCCAAGCGAACTCTAAGCGAGCAAAATCCTGACTTACGACATTTAGATCGCTTGAAGCGAGCCACAAGCGAACCCCAAGCGAGCAACTTCCTAGCCTACGGCTTTTTGTTCGCTTAAGCGAAATGGCCTTCGCTTAAGCGAGATAGGTTCTGTACGACCATTTTCTGATTTTGCTTCGTGCATTAGGATATTAATCTGAGCATCCTAAAATGTTTTCTTGATTTATTTAACCTTGTTTATGAAGTGAATATTATAAATGAAAGTGAGGCTATGTGAATACATGCATATATAAATAAATATAATTATATATGCTATGTAGTTGATTTCCGTTGTTGATGTCGTTGTGTCGTTGTCGTCTAAGTTGTGGAGTGTGTCATAAATAAATTAGGCACAATTGTGGTTGTCGTTGTCGTTGCTGTTGTTGTTGAGTTATATGCAGATATACACAATGAGTCATTCATACTCATAAATTGTTGGGGGCTTATGCCCCGGAATGTTAATCATTCAACTGTTGAGGGCTTATGCCCTGGAATGCTCGTTCATTCAATTGTTTAGGGCTCATGCCCTAGGATGCTTTAACCATCCAAAACTATTGAGGGCTCATGCCCTGGAACGCCTTGTCATTCAAACGCGTAAAATGGTACCACATGCAAATTGCATTAGTAGTTGTCGTCGGTGCATAGTCGTAGTCGCTGTTGTTGGTGAGTCGTTGGGGTCGTAGTTGTTGATGGTGTCGTTGTTGCCGTTGTTGATGCTTTTATCAAGTAAATAAGAATTGATGTAGCTGTTGTTGATGATGTTGCTGCCATGTTTATATAAGATTAATGATGCCTGTTGTTATGAATGTTGTTGTTTTAATTCGATTGATGAATTATATATATATATATATATATTATTGTTGTTGTTGTTTGTGAATCTCACTCTTTCTGCTTGAAAATGTTGCTCGTATGAGTAACTTGCAAGTAATGAAGACTAGTAGGATGTCTGGCTCAAGTGTCTTAGGGCTCTGATACGTAACGGGATGGGAAACGTTGTTGTGTTTATTCATTCCTTTATGTATCAATTTTAAATATGTTGTTGGAGGTTTTATGTTGTTAAACAATATTTTGTTGTTGAGGCCTTTGTGCCAAGATTTTGTTGGAGGTTGATATTATTATGAAGGAAGTTTTCCGCTGCAAATTATGAGATTAAATGTTGTTGAAAATAAATAGCATATTTTCTATTTATGAAATTCTCAAAAATCAGTGTAATGCTCCGTTTGTTGATTTACTCTGATTATATATATTAATATTACGTTGTTGGGAAACGGGGTGTTACAGACAATGTCACCACGCTTGAACTCAGCTATCGTGTGACCTTTCTTCCCACATCGGAAGCACTTCTTCACATCCCGATCACAAACGTTACTCTTGTGGCCTTTTTCACCACACTAGAAGTAAACAATCTCCGTAGGAGCATCTCTCCTCTTCGGCCTCCTCTCATCATTCAGCCTCTGCTTACCCTTATCAGCTGGGGCACTATACGGCTTCGGACGACTCTGCTGTCCCTTACCTCTACTCTCACTCATCACCTTATAATGAGCTTTCGTATCCTCTTCGTAGGTCCTACAGCTGCTTACCAACTCAGAGAAATTCCTTATCTTCTAATAACCAATGGCCCACTTTATATCAGCACGCAGACGATTCTCAAACTTAATACATTTCGAAAATTCAGCAGTATCAGGAGTGTAGTGAGGATAGAACTTAGCCAGCTCCACAAACTTGGCAGCATACTCAATTACAGATATGTCTCCCTACTTCAACTCCAGAAATTCAATCTCTTTCTTACCTCGGACGTCCTCTGGAAAATACCTGTCCAGAAACTCTCTTCTGAACACAGCCCAGGTCACAGCAGTACCATCCTGCTCTAAGACAGGTAAAAGACTCACCCACAATTCATCTGCCTCTTCAGCCAACATGTGCGTACGAAAATGCACCTTCTGCACCTCGCTGAATTGCATGACTCTGAAGATTCTTTCAACCTCTTTGAGCCACTTCTGAGCTCCATCTGGATCATACCTTCCTTTGAATGTTGGGGGATGGTTCCTCAGAAAAGTTTCCAGCATTCTAACTCCATCATTACCAGCACCAACATTCAGTTGTTGTCCTACAGCTTGAGCAACAGCTTCGAGGGCAGCAGCAATAGCAGCATCATTTCTTCCAGCCATAACGAAATTCTACATCGCAAGCAACAATCAGAACAACAAAACAGTGTAAGGTTAATACACGACACTATGTGGCTCGACACGACTCTACTACTTGGTCGGACGGACCAACCTGCTCTGATACCAATTGTAACACCCCGCTATCCCAACAACTAATTATTAATATAAAATCAGAGTAAATCAACAAACGGAGCATTACACTGCTTTTCAAAAATTTCATAAATAGATTAAAAATACTATTTATTCAACAACGTCAACAACATAATATTGCAGTGGAAAAATCTTTTAAAACATTACATCCACAACATATAAATCTGGCACAAAGGCCCCAACATAAGAAATGTGCAACATTTATTTTCAAATGTAACTCCAACAACATGCTTCAAAATTTGATACATAAAGGAATGAAAATACAACAACTAAATCCCATCCCGTTACGTATCAGAGCCCTAAGACACATGAGCCACCACTTCTACTATTCTGGATCACCTGCAAGTTACCCATACGAAGGGCAACATTTTCAAGCAGAAGGGGTGAGATTCACAAACAATAATAATAGAATTATAATTCATCAATTGAATCTAACACCCTAAATATCAAAAAAATACTTCCATATAGATAAATTTCAATAATCAACAACGTTATCATCACTTTCAAACTCAACTAACAACAACAACAACCACAATGACAACAACTCGACCAACGACAACGACTATGCAACGACACAACGACGAACAACAACAATGCAACAATGCACATGCATGTGGTACCATTTAACGCGTTTGAATGACAAGGCATTCCAGGGCATGAGCCCTCAACAATTTGAACGGTTAAAGCATTCACAGGGCATGAGCCCTCAACAATTGAACGACAAGGCGTTCTAGGGCATAAGCCCTCAACAGTTGAATGATGAACATTCCAGGGCATGAGCCTTCAACAAGGTATGAGTATGAAAATGGACTCAAAACTGTGTATATCTGCATACAACTCAGCAACGACAACGACAACTACTAACATGCATAATCAACTATGACATACTCCCCAACTTGGTCAATTGTGACACAACAATTCACACGGCAAAATTCATCAACATAACACAATTCTCATAAATCAATCCAATTCATATATCAAGAAGTTTTTATAAGGTTTAGTGCATATACAGAGGTTATACAATATAAAATAAACATTTTGGAATGCTCAGACGGGTCCCCTAATGCACGAAACGAAGATCAAAAAGTGGCTGACAAAAGCCCAGCTCGCTTGAGCGAGGGCCTGCTCGCTTGAGCGGCCTAAATCATGTAGCTTCAGGTTTTGCACGCTTGCGGTTCGCTTACGAGCTCGCTTGTGGCTCGCTTGAGTGTGCGGTCTATTGCAAATTCTGGGCAGCTAGCTTGAATGCTCGCTTAAGCGACGGGTTGCTCGCTTAAGCGACCATTCATCTAGGTAGTGAAAAAGCTCTCGGATTTTCTAACCCTATCTCATCCAAAACCCAATTTTTAACCCCTGATTACCCAAAACGTGTTCTAACATATGTTTACAGGTTCAACATACAACAATGCACAACAAAGAACACAAAACAACAACATCAAACAACAATTCAACTCATTTTCATCAATTTTCAAAAGACAATCATTAACCCTAACTCAAGAACAATACATTCAATCCAATTTCAGAAATTATATATTAAGATCATTGCTAGTTAGCCTCACCCTTACCTGAATTTCAGATGAATCAAAGCTTTACAGAATCAGGTTCTCCTCTTGCCTCTTCTCCCTTGTTCTTGGTTTTTTTTCTCCCTTTCTGACTTTCTTTCCTAACTCTCCCTATTATTCCTTAACTCCCTTTTCATTTCACTTAACTCTTACTAAATCCTATTAATTAAAATGTAACCCCCAAAACTCCAATAAATTCTATTTCTCACTATATTTCTATTAAATAATAAAAACATATGGAGTAATAACTCTTACTAAATCCTATTCATTTTCATTTCACTTAACTCTTACTAAATCCTATTAATTAAAACGTGTTAGAGTAATAACTTTCAGGGCATAAGCCCTCATCATATGGAGTAAAGCTCCCATCGTGTTAGAGTAATAACTCTCAGGACGTAAGTCCTCATCGTGGTGGAGAAAGCTCCCAGGGCCATCAACCCTCATCTTTTTTTTAGAGCAAAGCTCTCAGGGCCATCAGCCCTCATCTTTAATGACTATGCATGGACTCATCAACCAATGCAACTCAACAACTTAGACAACATCTTATAACTTCATCATCTTGGACAACATCTTACAACTTGACATCTTAGACAACATCTTACAACTTGACATCTTAGACAACATCTTACAACTTGACATCTTAGACAACATCTTCATAAAATTCATATAAAATCAATCATAAACAACATCTTATAACATCATATTTATCAGTATATATATTCATATAATAGCTCATTAATCAAAGATATTCACATCAAACCAAAGTTAGATTCATTAAAACATAGGTTAAATACTCATAAACACCTTAATTGAGCTCATAGTACACGGGCTTTAAAGTTAGAGACAATCCATAAGTTTTGGGTTAATTTTCATAAAATTCAACTAAGACCTCCCTGGAGTATTTTCATCATATCTCAAAATTAAAGAACCATTTTCAAGTCAAACCAAAGCCATTAGAAAGATAACTCAATTATCTATAACTTTCATGTTTTCACAAAAAGCCAGTTCTGAACATAAAGTGACTCAAAATTAAAGAACTTAAAGTTTGTTGAAGTTGTCAAATCGGAGTACGATTTGAAAACTCGGAGTACGATTGTCTAGGTCAAAATTAGCATTTTCATTCGTAAATAATTGGAGTACGATTTGGCAAAATTGGAGTACGATTTGACACAGGCTGTTACGATTTTTACACCATTTTTCACCCCAATTTTCAATCACCCAAAGCCCAAATTTGATAGGGAACATTGCCTATGATCATACTAAGACCTTAACATCAATTTAACACAACAATTCATGGGACCTCAAGCTTTCCTCTCGTCTTCTCACTTTTCTCCCTTTTCTCCCAAAACTGTTTTTACGTGAAAACTATTCTAACTCTAGGTTTTCTATTTTTATAACCTAAGCCAACTCTCATAATTCTATTTCAGCCCCACAACTCTAAATATTCTATTTTACCATCAAATCTTATTCTATTTTTAACCACAATCTATCAAATAAATAATTAAAGCCACTTAATAAAATATCACATATCACATATTTAAATAAAACATATAATTAGACTCTAAACTCGTCAAAATAATCGAATAAATAAATAGGGCGTTACAACAAACATGCTGAAACGTCCTCTCATTTTTTCCTTGAATGTACATTTGCGGCTTCTGTTTGGAGATGGCTGGGTGTGAAATTAAATTGCTCCATTTCGCTGCAATCATACTCTTCTCTTCTTGAATGCATTCCGCATAGATGCAGCTCCCAAGTGTCAGATGTTTTTGCAGCCGCTATAATCCACACGGTACACACTATTTGGTTAGCTAGAAATACAATCCGGTTCAGCTCCTCAAGAATTAATTTGCATAATACTTTGGAGAAAGTATCAACTTTGGTGACTATGTCTGGTGTACATTCTACCGGTAACTACGTTGTGGGCGATGTTGCATTGCTGAATAGTCTATTGATTACCCCATCCTACCGGCGTGTCAGAGGTATTGTTCCAGTCATTTGGAAGCCCCCTATCTTCACTTGGGTTAAGGCGAACACTGATGGCTCCGTTATTGCTTCTAATTCGTCTTGTGGCGGAATTTTTAGAGATCACGCTGGTGCTTTTCTTGGCGGTTTTTCTAGTAACCTCGGTATAGGGACTGTTTTTGAAGCGGAGCTCACAGGTCTTATGCTTGCTATAGAATATGCTGCTAGCCACAATTGGTCCAGGTTGTGGTTAGAAAGTGACTCATCCAGTGCAGTTCTTTCTTTCAAAAATCAATCAGACATTCCTATTCGTTTCCGAAATCGTTGGCATAACTGCATGCAGCTTGGATTATCTATTATTTGTACTCACATATACAGGGAGGGAAACTGTTGTGCGGGTGCTTTGGCGACTATGGGGCATGATTTGCTCGACACTACTTGGTTCCACATTATGCCGTCATCTCTTTCGGTTGATTTTACTAGAGATAGAAATATGTTGCCCAACTATAGATTACCGTAACCATTTCTGTCCTTTTTCTGTTTTGTTTTCTTGTTGGTTTTGAGGGTATTGGCTTAGTCCCCCCTCCTTTGAACATATTTTCTTCTCTTTATTAATATTATTACGTATTAGGAAGGCGGTAAAGGATGGGAGTTGTTGATCGGTGCCAACCTAGTTGGGATGCTTCAACCTCTCCCTAATACCCAACCTTTCTGTTTGCCTATCAAAAAAAAAAAACTTTAATAATTATAATTATAATAATAAATGAAAAAACAAAATTTAAAACTACAGTTATACATTTATCGATTAAAATAGTAAGTATTATTAAAATAAAAAGGGAAAACCAGTGCATTTCATTTTATCGCAGGTTGATGTAATTTGTTGATTTGTCTTTAATGTCCAAGATCTATCTTTTTACCACTAGACCAAATATTTACAAATGTATTACATTAATATATATTTTTTGTTGATTTTAATTTTTTTTATTAAATTTTATCTCATTCTTATGAGTGAGTGTCCATGATTTTTCCTAAAAATAAACTTACATGTGAAAGATGTCTACAAGATAATTGTAGAATTGCAAGTTTAAAAAAATTGGTCAAACCATCTGTGATTATATATACTTGGTGTTGTTATATATGCTTTTGCATCCACGCCTACATGTGTTTACAGGATGGGTCGATTTTCATTGTAATCAATTACCCGATGTAACACCCATACTAAATTGTCTAGAATATTTAGTATATGTATTAAACTTAGTACTAGATACATTAAAATTTACAACAAAAATTTATCCGATTGAATAAATTTCTAATACAAATTCGTACATCCAATAAAATACAGCATCTAACAAATATTTATCTGATACAAATCATGTATATGCAAATAAATCGTCTAACTTCCTTCTGCTGATCTCTGGCATGAAACTTTCTACTTACGCACAACCTGCTTATCTGAAAATAAAATAAAGGGATTCGGGTGAGACATGATGTCTCAATGAGTTCCACATATCCTAGGCTATAGGCGATCTCGGGGAATCTATGATCACCATCTGTCTCTACATATAACTGATCTAGGATTTACTGTGTTGTTCTGCATATCTTAGCGATCAGGGGAATTTCTAAGATTACTAATGGTATACTGTCATAACTTCTGCCTTAATTATAATCATATCATATTCATAATTAAGTTAGAAAGTTAGGTTGAACAAACAATTATTATCTGAGTTCATTTTACGGAATGGACCCGAGTGGAGTAACCTCGAGTACATTCACTCTAATAAACTGGCTAAATTCCTATTTGAGGCTAGAGCCGGACTCCTCTTGTCATTGTGCAGGTTCCCTTTCGGGCTGGACCTATCCAGAATAATCTTAAGCTTTTCTGAGCCACAACTTATCTGATTATAATTGTCTGAATGTAATTTTGTTTTCTACATTGTATAACCTATTTGTTCAGGCTCTGATGATGTGCTGATCAAATTTCACTCCCCGGGATTAATAATATTTACACATAAAACAGTGATATATATATATCTGACATGTCTCTGTAATAATTTCTGATTATTCTCTATTTGATGCTTAATAATAAGCTACTCATATTTATAAATTATGTCTCACATGAATGTACATGATGTTACTCGTTAGCTTAACTTGGTTTGCCTTAAAAATAAATGTTCGGGATTAAAGGCAAGTCCGTACTCATTTCATCAAGGTTGGGAATAAGTGAATTGGGCTAAAAAGCAATTTTTAGAGTTTTCAGCACTGTGTAATCGATTACACATTACTTCTTCCCTTTTAGAAACAAATTTTAAAACAATGTAATCGATTACACTGCAGGTATAATCGATTACACCTGGCAGAATTCAAAAATCAGCTTTTCCAAATGGCTTTTCATCCCAATTTCACATACCAACTTGCCTCTAGCCTAGAGGACTCAGAAAACATATTCAACAAACATGGCAATCCAAATTAAACATCACAAGAACACATATAAATTCATAGGGTACTAACATGAAATCTATTTAATTAAGTTGTCTTCTCACAATAGCTTATTCTACCCAAGGGAAGCTTTTCTAACTAAAATGAACTCACCTCATCATATTCCGAACTCTTGAACAATATAAGCATCAGTTGAGTACCAGCTACTTCTCTTCACCTTTGCCTCTATTCGGTCCTCCAACGAACAATCCAAAATTGCAACAGTTTAATTGATCAACAACATGAATCTCGGTTCAACACCAATCATACATCAGCCTTCATACTTCAAAACCATCTGCATACTTCAATACATGACCAAAATTCGTGAAACTGGTACCAACAAGTCCGGAATTTCGTTAGCTTTCCAAAGCATCAAAAATCACTGTATTCCAAGTTACAAGGAGACAGTTCTTACCGTTTTAGTGGAGCTCTGTCCCAATTACGGGTTTCATCTTCTTAAAACCAATCTTCAAGCTTCAGCCCTAATTTTCTTTTCCTCACATCTTGATTCCAAGAATCCATTTCAAACATACATAACAGCTCTAAAACCACTTATACAACAACTTAAATTCACAACTTAATCACTTATGACAGATTTTTCCCAAAAAAAGTTAACTGACATCATATGGCTTCTAGAGATTTCAATTTCATTCCAAACTCTACCCCATATATCCAAACATGTTTGAACAGCTCTTGAACAATCCACACAACAATATAATCAATACCAAGTGATGGGATAAAACCGCAAGTACACGGTCTTATCGGAGTAGTAATAAAGAGACTATCGTTCCGACAGGGAGTTGATCAATTCAATCAACTTAGAGTTATGATTAGAAGAGAAAATAGTAAATTTAGGGTTTTAAAATGTTGGAAGAGAAAACAATATAAAAGAGAGCCTTGGGATTATTGGTTCATCTTAATAACAAACCCTCCACAAACCGAAGCTTTAACCTTAGAACTTTATGTTGGACCTAATTTCTAATCACCGGTTTCCCTTTAGCCCCTTACTTTTCCTCTCAGCCCAGTAAGAGTTTACTCCTAGCAATCAATCATATTTTGCTGAATTGATTACTAGGAGATGCATTAAGGCTGTGAAACTACTTCGCCCAAAGATTGCAAAGACTATTTTGCTGCCTTTGCAATCTCTGTCTAAATTCACTTGTTCCAATATCAAGACTCGACTTTCGCTATATGAATTGATATTTAGGATAATGGATTAATAATTATCAAACCCTCAGCTTTCGCGTCCACAGTTTGATAATGACTAATCCATGTTAAAGTGGTGAATTTAGATTAGAAATTAGGTTTACATAAGGTTTAGGAAGAAAGCTTGGTTTGTTTTGGATTATGTCATTAGACTATCCAACAATCCCAAGACAAGAGAAGTCTACTCACTCATGATCATAGTAGACAAGGGGAAGAATAGAGAAGACATAACAATAAAATAAAGAGAGAAATTATTATTAGAAAGACAATTGTCACTATTGTATTCCAAGAATAAGATGAATGTTTGTGGTGGAAGACTACTCTATTTATAGCTTACAATTGACTTAAAATCTAAGCAACTATAATGCTAGAGTGTCCCACAAGAAACTGTAGGCCTAAACTACAAAACAGAGTAGCTTGCAGGAGAAGAAAAAGCAGCAAAAGGGATCCTGAGAGGTGGCACGGCCGTGCCACATTTGGCATGGGCCGTGCCAAGCTTCTGACTTGGGGGCGTCGTATTTTTGTGCTAAATCTTGTATTTTTCCAGCCCGAATCAACTCCTAATCCTCTTTCTTTTGCTTCAAGACTGCTCCACCCAATATTCGTTCCTGAAATATATTTTATTGAATCTTAAAGTAAATTGCTCAAAAAAGGAAATAACAATAATATAAAATAAACTCAAATCTAAATAAAACAAGATTAAATATTATTTAGAATAAACTAATTATTAATTCATTAAATAGCTCAAAAGGAAATAATAATAAAATAAAATAGACTTAAATCTAGATAAAACGAGATTAAATATTATATAAAATATACTAATTATTGACTCATCAAACTCCCCCACACTTGGATCTTTGCTTGTCCTCAAGCAAAAGGCATAGACATTGTAGCATAAAACAAGATTATGTATGACAATTCAAATGAAGCTCATGTCTCCTAAAAAAAAAAGTTTTTATTTTTAATGTACACTAATCACAAACTCAAGCAATTTTTTGTATTCTTTATTCAACCCAACAATCAAGTTCTAAGTGTGTGTGTGTGTGTAGTTCATCCCTATTTTTTCTCCTATATAAACAGATATTATGAGGAAACAGGTTCCAACCTTAAGACTAAACCAACCAAGAAAGATTCTTTCTTTATTTCGTATAAGAGAGATGGGAGTATTTGTGGTCATTTTGACCTTTTGCCTTTTGCACAAATTTGGAATTTAAGCACATTAATTTAAGGGAACAACATCTTCACGTAGGAAGTCGGAGGGCCTACCCCCTTCCCCAATCTAGATTCAATGGTGCCCCTTAAAACATCATCTTCACGTAGGAAGTCGGAGGGCCTACCCCTTTCCCCAATCTAGATTCAATGATGCTTTTATTTTTCTCAAGATAACATCACCTTCGCGTAGGAAGTCGGAGGGCCTACCTCCTTACCCAATCTAGATTCAGTGATGCAACCTCGAAATATATTTTTTTCTTTTATTATTTTTATAAGCTCCCCCACACTAACTTATACTACTTTTACTCTGAAAATCATTAAGGGTTAATTTACCTTAAGAGTCGGAACGTGCTCCTTAAAATACCTATTCATACAGTTGCTCAAGGGATGCAACTAGTGTTTTTCTCATTGGAGAATTGTTCACAATAAAACAAGATGTGGGTTTATCAACAAAACTTAAAACACAAGAGTTCACTTTCATGTGCAAGAAACTACCAATTTAGAGGAGACAAACAAAAAACTTATGTCATAATTTTACACTAAAAACAAGCTACTTAATCATGCCTTTCGCAATTAAACAAAACAAAAGAATAAAGTTCAAGCGAGTTTGGGAACACTACGACTCGAGACACTTTATTAGGCCCCCCCACACTTGGGAGAAGCATTGTCCTCAATGATTCAAGAAAAACACAAATTTAAAGGGAAAGAAGGATGAAGAAGAAGAAGAAGGAGGAGGATGATAGGTAGAGAGAGAATAGAGATAGAAGGGAAGAGAGGAAGAGGAAAGCTCACATTTTATTGAGTTCCGTAAGGAGGAACTTGGAGGTTGAAGTGTTGCATCATCATCCGGAGCATGTGATTGTTCTCATCATTAACCCAATTGCCTCTTTGGACATCGTTCCTCAATCCGGTGATTTCAACACCTTGCCTTTGTTTCTCGGTGCTTATGCAGTCAACCTCCGTTTGCATCCATGCCCACCGGTTGTTTTGATCATTATAGTTGTCACCCGCATCATAGTCATGGTGCTCCTCATAGGAACTTCATTCTTTAAGATTGCTTACTGGTTCTCGACTGCCTAAGTCGAGGCTCTAGAACTCACTCACCCTTAGATCTGCATTTCTATTCTTAGTCTACTATAAACCTGAACATGTCATAACTTATGACTATCCTCTGCCGGGGTATGATTATTGCCATGAAATCCGGATTCAATAAAGCGTACGATGTTTGCATTGTTATGGCTTAATACCGAGTGTTTCTGTTTCCTTTCAAAAGTCATGTACGTTAAAAGTATGTTAAGCATGTTCCGGATGGCACTGATGCGTTAGAAAACGGTTTTTCGGACAAGCTGCCCTGGCCCAGCTCGCTTAAGCGAAGTTCCAAGCGTGCTGTTCGCTGAGGAGTTCGCTCAAGCGAACTGGTAAGCGAACTGGGCTTGCCATCCTGTGTGTTGTTCGCTTCAGCGAACAGAGCTTCGCTTAAGCGAAGTTCATCCATAACAGACCTGCAGAAAATCGTATTTTGATGCAGAAACACTAGATTTCGAGCCATTAAGGCATGCATAAGATCCAGAACACATAGGAAACATCAAAGCATTCATTTATGCCAACAATCAACACAATCTAGCAGATTCTAGCAGAAAGGGGGTTCTAATTCATATTCAAAACCTAACTTAGAATTTAGCTACAACACAATTTCTCACTAAGATTCATACATACCCAAGGGGAGGAAACTATCTAAGAACTCACCAGCAACAAACAGAGTTGATTCCAAGCTTGCTAGCAACCAAAGCCCTAACTTCTTGATTATTGATTCCCAAGTTCTAAGCTTGTGCCCTTGCATGATGTTGCTTTGCTTACTAGATTCCATACTTCAAGTTTGATTCACCAATTGCATAAAACTTGGAGAGATAGATGGATTGGAGAGGAAGAGGGGCGGTGGAGGAGTTAGAGAGAAGGAGGAGAAATGTTTGTTCTTACAAGTTAGAGAGAGAAGTAACCTTGCTCAAATGAACATTTCTAGCCCAACATACTTATATACTCCTCATGTGCAATTTCTGAAATGCCCTTTATCCCAGACGTGCTTAACCTGTCTCTGATACATAAACCCGATAACACTGATAATGCATAAAAACCATTCTCTGCCATACTTGAATTCCATGAATAATGTTCTCTAACATACTTCCGACTTATGCATTCCCAAAATGACGAGCTGGGTATTACACTCTACCCCCCTTAAAGAAATTTCGTCCTCGAAATTTAGAGACCACTTAACAATTACTCAGTTCCAACGTAACATCTTTGAGTAGTTCCCCAAATCACCAAAACTGATCTTCTCAGAGTCAAAGCTATCCTCGCTACGTGTCAGACTAGTTATTTCGGGTCCGTAGTCTACCTGCTTGATAGTAGCCAATCACCACACTAACTCGAACATATCCACTAAGTCCGCACAACCTCGATTGATAGATTGATGAATCAATTTGCTGAAACATCTGAAAGGCTAATGTAACTTGTACCCAATTCTCTTAAGCATTGTTGTTAATGAAAGACGTTCGTATGTCCCATGCATTTAACTTGAAAAGCTTGGTTGTGATGTCCCCTTATGTTGTTAGAGATCGAGAGTTTCAATCCGTATTAAACAAGTGGTACTATAAGCCCAAAAGTTAGACAATGATAAAACTTGGTGTGTCAATTTCGCCAAAATTTCGTCGATAGCGAAATGGCTCTGTCTTGGCCACCAAAGTTCCATTATTTGCTAACTGACTTCGGGGAATTTCGTTGATAGCGAAATCATCTAGCTATTAGCGAAATTTTCTTCGTACCGAAAATGAAGAAATAAAATTTTCATATCCTTCTTTGACCTCTAACAACTTAAGACATCAGGATCATCCAGAAAACATAACTTAATTAAAATAATTTGCATGGTCATAAGAACATCATCCAAATAACAATTCATATACCCAAGGGTCTAAACGAGCATACTCTTAACCCAAGTTCTTTCAAATTCTTCCAAGTCTCAAGAAACCCTCCATACAAAAGGACTCCATCGAGCATACATATAACCGACATCCTCAAGATCACTATTTGTGCGCTGCTTACACGGTCACAAGATCTTTCTTACTGGACTTCTATACGAAACTCTTGTCTTCCATTAAAATCCCCTAAAAACTTCCTTCCTTGTCTCAAATCCAATGCAACCGAACTCACGGTAACCCAAGGGATCTGACATGAGAGACAAAGTCGAAATTGCCGATACACTTAACATTCAAAGGTAGTCTTGGTCCACATACCCCTCTAGCGCCGAATCCTGATAGTTAATGACGATACTTGTCTTGAGGTTGCATTTTAGAAATCTTTAAGCGCAAAATACGGGTCCTTGGAATGAAGTTTTATAAAACCTTAAAAGAGTATTTCAATCCGCACCCAATGACCGTACTTCGGAACCACAGGATGAGTCACCATATTATTTAAAAAGAAAGTCGTACAACTCATCCGAAACTCGCCATCATGAGTTGGTTTCGAAGTTTGTACGTCTTAAGTGAGCTTACTCGCACACGACGTGCGTCATTGGTCTTAGAAATGTGAAAACATCTTATTTTTAAAATAAACTTCGTTTCCAAGTCCCTTGATGCACTTCAACTCTAAGAGTCGTAGAAATTCATGGTTTACATAATAATAGCAAATATCGTCATTACTTATCAAGCATGGCGTAAGGCGTACGAGTTACTTCGTATAAAATCTGATATCTGAATCTCGCTTGTAACCATTCCCATACCTATGTATTCATCACCAACCGCACACAACTCGTCCGGCTCTCTCATGTCGTTCACCGTTAGGAATATGTCATTGTCATTCATGCTTCTTACATATAAAATCTTATTATGCATTGTACATTATTTCCTTGACCTTGAGGGTTCATCGAAGTTATAAAAGTTGCAAAGAATCACGCTGGACAGCATTCTGGGCTTCAAAGAAAATTTTCAAAATGTGCTGTCCAGACGTCGTTCGCTCAAGCGTACCCCTAAGCGTACAGTTCGCTCATGAGTTCGCTTAAGCGAACTGTTAAGCGTACGGTCCATGTTAATTCTGTCAGGAACTCGCTTAAGCGAACAGGGACTCGCTTAAGCGAAGTTTGTCAGTGCAGAATGCAGAAAATCATGATTTTAACATAAAAACCTCAATTGTTAAGTCTTAAGATGCACAATACAGTTTCAGTGTTTGAAAACAGTTTTTAATCAATGCATGACAACAATCCACATATTTCTAACGATAATTGGCACAAAGGGTACTGGAATCCCAAACAAGTTCACACCTCACAAATGCACAACATCAATCCCGTCAAACCTTCATCACATTCTGCTGCGCTACTCTGATTTCCTCATTCTAGTTCAACCATAACTGTTCACCCATCGAAACGAGTGGATCTTAGCATTTCTCTTGCTACACGTTTCTCATTTCCATGAATCCTTCTTACGAATCTCCACCGAAGACTCATCAAATACTCGTACATGCTTTACTTGAACATTCAGCATTGCACCTTCGTATTCTCGTATTCTATGTTTTGATTAATCGTACCATTGCTTGCTCGTTGATTTCTTTCTCAAGGAAGTCTTCATATTACTAGCATACGGGTCATTGGCGTCAACGATTCTTCATTACATAACGAACCTGGGCCCCAGACGTCACCATAGAACCACGGAACGAGTTGACAACACATATGTGCCATCAGACGTCGCTCCTAGTGAGTTCAGCACGCTCTGTGCGAGACGTGTCAGACCGGGACCTACAGAATCACTTAGTCAAAGAATGTCAACCCCAATCACTCGCATGCTCATAATTATTTTCAAACTTCGCTATCGAAATCCTTCATCGTATCGAGCCTTAGCAGGTTACTCAATTTAAACATAGATTGAGAAATAGTCAAGCTTCACAAGATCCGAAGATCATGTGGTCTCGCATAGATTTTCCTCACCTTAATCCCTTGCCTCAAGTATTTTCCTCTGATACGACTATTCCGCCTGCCGGAACCTTGAAACTCTAAATCCAAGCTTCTCCTTAACTCTTAGCACGTTAACCTATAATGTTACCTCGAATTAAATCGATCCCGTTAATGGTTGTCTATGCCTTTTTCTTTTGGAAATCTTAGGATGTGATGTGCATTCGATACTTGATATCATAAAAGATTTTCATCTCTTAAAAGACTGTGAAGACAACTCCCAGTAGTCACTGCGGACGTTAACAACGAGTTAAATAGTTTTGAGAAGGTTGAAATTTCGTCCCCAGACTGGCTATTGGTGAGTTTCTCCAATTATGCGTTTCTAAAACATTTCTTTAAAAAGAATTATCTTGTTTCGCAAGTAGTCCGATGCACATTGTTCATCTCCAACATTATAAGGAAAATAATTAACAACATTTGCATGACAAACATTAACGTCAAACGGTACAATTCACGGTAAAATCAGAAATCAACACCTTCGTCATTTAACATAAGACCACAACTCCTTCCGCTACAATAACTTGTCTTGTTATTCTGCCGATTCGATCGACGCTCCAAACGTTAGAACCTTACACATATGATGATCCCTGAGCGCTTACTGATTCCGTCAACAAATGCTAGCTTCTCCATTCCGAGATCCTCTTCAACTGATAAAATATCGAACTTGTGTTCCCGGAGGAAACTAACTTCGGCTACATAATTCTTCGGTCACTCGCCAGCACAGAATAATTCCTACTTTTACTTGCTCTAAGTCCATCTCCGATGCATACTTCGTTCCTCCTAGGTCCTATTCAGCTCTCAGGTATCTGTCCTAACCGTCGAATGCTAAATTGAGTTGATCAGGCTCAACTAACAACGACAACTAGAACATTTACCCGGAACCCAACGGTCCCACTTCCTTAGTTGAAACTTAATGACCCAAGGCACGATCTGAATCGACCTGCTCTGATACCAAATGTAACACCCATACTAAACGTATCTAGAAAGTTTAGCATGTGCATTAACTTAGTACTGGATACATTAAAATTTACAACTTAAATTACTTCGAATGAATATTGTATACAACAAATTCACGTTCGTACATAAGAGATACCATACAACAATCCAAATATTATGAAAGTACATTCTTGAAATCCTTGCGAACATCCTGCAGCGGGTACGAACGAGTCCTTGCTGAATATCCATCCGGCGATAAACTTGCTCAACTGCTCTGCTAGTCTGAAACAAATAAGGATTGGGATGAGACATAATGTCTCAGTGAGTTCTCCTAACCCTAGGCTATAGGTGACTTCGGGGAAACCTATAGTCACCACGTGTCTAGGACGCTACCTGACTGATGGGCGTCGTGCGTGAGGCTTACATAGATGGTCGTGCAAAGCTAAAGCCGTCCTAGGGTCATCTTATTTTCTTCCTTCGTATCACGGCGGTCAAGGGATCCTAGGACCGCTAACTCAAGACGCACTAAACGCATCAAGACATAGCCTAACATATTCGTGACACGGAACTAGACCGGACGATTAGGGAAACTAAGATCGTCGTCGGTACACATACTTAACTAGTTCTACTATCTAGGCTATCAGTATCTAACCTCGTAGCGTATACATAATCGTAACATAAACTTCATAATCAAAAGCATTTCATTAATAAGGTCTTAAAGATTAACTAAGTTGATTTTACGGAAATATAGTCGAGTGGAGTAACCCCGAGTATATTCCAAAACATAACCGATGAACCTAGCTAGGGAACATCGGACTCCACCATGTCGTGCGGCTTCCTTACGGCTAAATCATCCACCTGGTGTGAACCTCCGGTATCCCATTCTAGCATGGATAGTCAGAGACACGACATGGCCTAGCATAAAACATATTTTTGTTCATAGTCCAACATATCATAAACATTGGCATAGCATAACATAAGCATATGGATCTTAAACTAGCTCGCCACTCGGCGTCATATCATAACAGATACCTAGGAACTTCATTCTTTAAGATTGCTTACTGGTTCTCGACTGCCTAAGTCGAGGCTCTAGGACTCACTCACCCTTAGATCTGCATTTCTATTCTTAGTCTACTATAAACCTGAACATGTCATAACTTATGACTATCCTCTGCCGGGGTATGATTACTGCCATGAAATCCGGATTCAATAAAGCGTACGATGTTTGCATTGTTATGGCTTAATACCGAGTGTTTCTGTTTCCTTTCAAAAGTCATGTACGTTAAAAGTATGTTAAGCATGTTCCGGATGGCAGTGATGCGTTAGAAAACGGTTTTTCGGACAAGCTGCCCTGGCCCAGCTCGCTTAAGCGAAGTTCCAAGCGTGCTGTTCGCTGAGGAGTTCGCTCAAGCGAACTGGTAAGCGAACTGGGCTTACCATCCTGTGTGTTGTTCGCTTAAGCGAACAGAGCTTCGCTTAAGCGAAGTTCATTCGTAACAGATCTGCAGAAAATCGTATTTTGATGCAGAAACACTAGATTTCGAGCCATTAACGCATGCATAACATCCAGAACACATAGGAAACATCAAAGCATTCATTTATGCCAACAATCAACACAATCTAGAAGGAAGGGGGTTCTAATTCATATTCAAAACCTAACTTAGAATTTAGCTACAACACAATTTCTCACTAAGATTCATACATACCCAAGGGGAGGAAACTATCTAAGAACTCACCAGCAACAAACAGAGTTGATTCCAAGCTTGCTAGCAACCAAAGCCCTAAATTCTTGATTATTGATTCCCAAGTTCTAAGCTTGTGCCCTTGCATGATGTTGCTTTGCTTACTAGATTCCATACTTCAAGTTTGATTCACCAATTGCATAAAACTTGGAGAGATAGATGGATTGGAGAGGAAGAGGGGCGGTGGAGGAGTTAGAGAGAAGGAGGAGAAATGTTTGTTCTTACAAGTTAGAGAGAGAAGTAACCTTGCTCAAATGAACATTTCTAGCCCAACATACTTATATACTCCTCATGTGCAATTTCTGAAATGCCCTTTATCCCAGACGTGCTTAACCTTTCTCTGATACATAAACCCGATAACACTGATAATGCATAAAAACCATTCTCTGCCATACTTGAATTCCATGAATAATGTTCTCTAACATACTTCCGACTTATGCATTCCCAAAATGACGAGCTGGGTATTACAATGTTCTTCACTGATATGAATCATATCAGAGGCAAAAGAACAACTCGAATCTGTTAAAACACTGGAATGAAGTAACTCAGGAACTCAATGATATTGGAAGAAGAGTAAAATATTATTTCTAGTTTAATAATGTACAAAAATGGTTTTGTTTATAACATTGAGGAAAAGCAGATGAAAAGGTGCAGCATTTTTCTTTCTGCACGTGTCTGTTCAACCAAACATGGTG
Source organism: Medicago lupulina (assembly GCA_958299785.1). NCBI lineage: Eukaryota > Viridiplantae > Streptophyta > Magnoliopsida > Fabales > Fabaceae > Medicago > Medicago lupulina. The sequence goes on from OY283140.1 coordinate 55,246,897, forward strand.
CTTTTGTAAAAAAGAAATAAGCCTTAATAATAGCCATGTTCAAGAGATATCAATGGAATGGCGGTTACAAAATATAGAGTTAATAATATGTTACAAAACCAAGTCAAACAATAGAGTTAATAAGAATATGATAATAATTTTCTATTAAAATATTTTTCTATATTTCTTAATTAAAATATGGAACACAATATTTGAAACTTTTGAAATATAATCAAAATTTACAACAATGCTAATATTGCTGGATGACAGAAAAGTTACAGTAAAATAAGCATAAGAATGGACATAATAGACATAAGAATATGTCTTCCACAAAATATGTCTTTCCACAAAATAGACATAAGAATAAATCTTCTTAAAAACCATTTACAATACTTATATTTTGATCAAGCATGCCTCTTTCCCAATCATGCACGACTTGTTTTGCTTAAAGATTAAAAATAGAATAGTACTTAATTGATTCAGACTTATATTTCATACCAATAGAAATAGTAGAAAACTTGCATAGCCTTAAAATGCGATCCAGGGCCTTTTAATTCTCCTTTTCTTGCCTAGAATGTTCATTTATTGGTTAAACTCCCTACATCCCTATTCATTCTAAGACCAAGATGTTACCTTTTTTTGGAAAAGATACAATTAAATGGATTTTTGTAGGATGGGATACCAATCTCTAGATCATGTTTAGCTCCTTGAATATGTATGAGTTTGCTACAACTATCTTCAGGCAGCAAGAACATCATAGGGAAGCTTGCTAGTAGCATGGTCAACAATGTCCTAATTAAGAGACCAAAGACAAAAGTTTAAAACATAAAATTTACTACTGCCACATCATTTTGGCACCTTATACTCAAAACATGGTTCAAAACAATTGTTGAGTTAGAAGAGTAAGATGTGATGAATGTCCACTTCAATAAAAATCAAAATATCAGATTATTTTCTTTTTTTAACAGGTTAATGTTAGTAAGTTAGTGGTTATGTTAGTTTTCAGGATTTGAACACTAGACTTCTTGCTTAAAATACCTTCAGGGTCACTTAGCTCACCAACCAAGCTAAGGGATTATTTTCTAGTGTTCATTCATTCTCATTCTCACCAAATACAAAATCCCATAATTAATTTAAAATTGAATAACTGAAAGGATGTAAACATCAAAGGTACCTCAAACAGTTTGTTTATATTATCCGCTGTCTTTGCGGATGTCTCTATAAAAAACATTATGTTCTACTCTGCATAGTCCATGCCATCCTTCATGGAAACAAAAAACATACTATATCAGGAAAACAATTCATTGTTTTTTTTAGTAGATAGTTATACTATTTAGGGTTCACTACAAGAAATTTGTCATATAGCAACGGTCACTTTTAACAACCGCATAAAAAAGAGTTGATATAGATAAAATTTAGCAACTGATGTTTCAATACCCCGTTGCTATAGGTTAAGAAACACTCTTTCTTCAACTATTTCTCCTTCTCCTTCACTTTTTTCAAAAGAATCTTCCACTCTTTCTTCTTTTTGAATATTCATAGAGTCTTTTATTTTTGCCATCAGATTTGTTATTCTAATTTGCATTACCTCAATAGCAACCTCCCGCTTCTCGTGAAGATCGGCTTTGTTACCAACCAATGTCATCACTATATCAGGGATTCCATGTTTTTGTAGCTCCTAAATATTTACATATATTTCAGCTGCTAAAACGAAACTTACAGAAATAGTAGAAATATATGCATGTATCGGCATGTATGCGTGCTTGCGCATGTGTGAGCATTGGCACTACATCAAAAGATAGATGTTGATTATGAGTTTGTCAAAGACAACTATTACCTATTTTCTATTATTTTGATAACGTTTTCAACAACATATCTTGTAATGAGAATGATCGGATTTCTTTCGACTCTAACAGAAATCAATAAATGCAATCTCACGTGCATAAGGAGCAATGAAGGAAACCGGTTTATTTCAATCTCTGTAGGGGCAGAAAGTTGATTTTTTAACGTAAAAGTGCACAGAACAGGAAAATATTGGTGCTACTTCACTGTGATTAATAAGAGGGTTTGGTGAACAATTCTAATTCTAATAATAATTTGGCAATCTCATATTTATTAAAGTTAACCCGTCTCCCAATTTTTAACCTAATTCTATAGCGTGATTTTACTATATTAATGCTAGATTTAAATCGATTCTTTTTTGGTTCATTCTTATCAAATATTCTTTCCTATTTCTTTGTGGTTTATATCTTATCAAATACTCTTTCCTATTTTTTCGATGTCTTCCTAATTTTTTAGAATAATACCATCTTCCCTAATTTTTTGTGGAATATTAATTCTGACTTTAACTCTTTCCTAATCATTTCGTACTTTTATGGAAAGCAATAAACTCTAATTTTAAATACCTAATTATTCTGACTAATTTCCCTCGACACTAATAGTCAACTTATTTTCCTAATTGAATGGAAACAATAATTATTCTTAAGAAAACAAAATTGTATTTTTTTCAAATCAATAATATTCAAAACGCTAATTTCCCTCAATGCTAATTGTAACACCCCGTTTTCCCAACATAAAAATTTCTTAATAAATAATAATCAGAGTATTCACAACTTAAACGGAATGCTACATTTTTTAAAAATCGCAATGGAATAAATAATAATTTATCCTTCAAAATATTTCAATAAATTCTTAATTCACTTCGCAGCGGAATTTATTTCAAAAAATCTTAAACAACTATGGCACGAAGGCCTCAACACAAAATCTCATCAAAATGGTTTAGCTTCATGTTCATAAAATCTCATAAATAAATATGTAAAGAATAGAAAACATAAGCAAAGTTCCCCATCCCGTTACGTATCAGAGCACCTAGACACGTGAGGAGTCCACTCACATCAACAGCTAGTCCTGGAAATCTGCACTTGCCCACAAGGCGACAATTCCAACAGAAGGGGTGAGATTTCACAAACATCAAACTTAAGCATACAATTCATCAATTACACTTAACTTAAAACATCAACTAATTACATAATCTTCAACAAGTACAATCATAAAACAACTCATCATAGTTCATCATATTCATCAACAGACATAATCTCAAACAACTCATCATAATCATGTATAGAAACGTCTTAGCATCATCAAATTCATCATATAGAAAACATCATCAAATTCATCATATAGAAAACATCATTGCATCATCAAGTTCATCATGTTAAACAACAAATGCATTCATAATTATTTCATCAAGACTCTTCTTCAACAACTCAACATCTTAGACAACTCGACACGACTATGCAACTTCTTAACATCTTGACATCTTAACATCTTATATGCATGTGGTACCATCCAGGGCATAAGCCCCCATCGCTAAAGGTCAAATAGGACCTGTCAGGCATTAAGCCCCCATCGCTAAAGGTCAAATAAGACCTGTCAGGCATCAAGCCTCCATCGCTAAGGTCGTAGAAGGACCTGTCAGGCATCAAGCCCCCATCGCTGACTATGCTATGCAACAACACGACTCAATGCAACGACACGACTCAAATACAACGACATCATCTCAATACCACAACAACAACTTCATAATTCAATATTAAATCAACCATAAAAGATTCATTAATCATAAACAACTTCATCATATAACTCATGCACAATCAATTAAAAAAAGAATTGCATATCAAATTAGGAGTACTGAAATGATAATTCAATTACCAGCAAATCACATATTCATATCAAAACTCAAATCATAATCAAAACAATTCAAAACAACACAAGTAAACAACTTAGAAAATCTGGAACAACCTAATATCATGGTTCTAACCTTAAAACTAATTCCGATTATCATCTTATGAATTATCTAAGGTCTGTGCATCAATTTTGCATCACTTAAACCATTAAACATCATTAAACCATATTTAAATTCTCTCATAACCCTAATTCTCAAAAACTCTCAAAACTAATCCCTAACATGTTAGATATAATTTCAGAGATCATACACTTAATTTTAATGAGAGTTAGTCTCACCCTTACCTTAATTCAGATGAACAAAGCTTATGAAAGAGAACAAAAGTGGTGAAAACACCCAAATATACTGCTGCAGTGCGCGACCGTTTTCTCTTAACTCCGACCTTGTTTCGACGATCCGAACGGTGAAAAGGTAGACCCAGGTGTTGTGAACCTTGTGTCCAAAACTCGTCACGATCCAACAGTTAACGAGTGAGAAATCGCTGTTTTACTGAGGCAGATTTCAGAAAAACGGGAATTGCTTTCTCTCTTCTCTTTGGTGGCTACTTTTCTCACAAAAACTGTTTTTTACGTTCCAACTATTCTAACGTAGCTTCTCCTATTTATATATCTCTTCTCCTCTATCTTATTCATTTCTAAATTAAATATATCTCTCCCCCACTTAATAATAATAATACACCAAATAATAAATATATTTCTATACTAGATAACATATATATATCCACACAAAATAAAAAATATATTTTCAAACCAAATAACAAATATATTTCTATAACAAATATATCTCTACATAACAAACATATTTCTATAACAAATATATCTCTACATAACAAACATATTTCTATAACAAATAACCCAATATTTCTACACCAAATAACATATATATTTTTACACCAAATAACACATATATTTTTACACAAAATAACATATATATTTCTACACCAAATAACACATATATTTTTACACCAAATAACATATATATTATAATATAATATGCTACTAAAACACCAACACATAACACAAAAATAACACACATCACAATAAATCAAATAAATTATTTAAAAAGACTCCAAACTCAATCAAATAATTAAATAAATAAAATAGTTCAAAACGGGCGTTACACTAATAGTCAACTTATTTCTCTTCTCTTATTACTAAAAGTTAACCCGTCTCCCATTTTTTAACCTAATTCTTAACCTATTTTTAACGCATGCTTTTACTATATTAACCCTAGGTTTAAATCGCTTCTTTTTTGGTTCATTCTTATCAAATATTCTTTCCTATTTTTTCGTGGTTCATTCTTATCAAATATTCTTTCATATTTTTCGATGCCTTCCCTAATTGTTTCCTACTTTTATGGAATGCAATAAACTCTAATTTTAAATACATAATTATTCTGCCTAATTTCACACACTAATAGCCAACTTATTTTTTTAATTGAATGGAAATGATAATTATTCGTAATGAAACAAAATCATTTTATTTTGAATCGATAAATATTCAAAACCTGCATTCCTAATTTCCCCCAACACTAATAGTCAACTTATTTTCCTAATTAAATGAAAGCGATGATTTTTATTAAGGAAACAAAATCATATTTTTTTGGAATCAACATTATTCAAAACATGCATTCAATATTCTCCCTAATTTTCACCTTAATTTTCACTTTAATTTATAGAAAGGAATAGGTACATCGTTTCCTAATATGCTATTTTTTTGTCAGCAACCTAAACCTAATGTGTTTCGTCCATTCCTATTTTAAAGGCACAATAATTGCTTCTTTTTTTTTGAACGACCTATCTTCTTGCTCATGATTATTGATATTTCGTTTTGTTGTTTTCTTAGGGTGTCGTACGCTTGCCAAACCTGTTTGGTAATGATTTCGGAGATCACATAGGCCGTTTTGCAAGCCAACGAGCCAACGAGCTAGAGGGACCAATTGGTTTGGTATTTTTAGCTTCTACTATTCTTACCGATCTTCTCTATTTTGTGTATTTTATCTGCATGTGTTTATTTTGTCTCTCTGTTAACTCCTCTTTGTCTCTTTACCATATTCATTAATCCCTTTTTGTTTCAGATCTTTTCAGCAATTTGATATGCACATGGTGATGAGTGGACACGCTTGCAGAATACGAGGGGTGTGAGATGGAACATGGAAGGAGTGATATAGGAATGCATGGTATAAATTGATGGATATGATTTGATTACGACGTTTTTGCATAATCAATTTTGTAAACTATATTTTTTTGGATTTTTCCTTTACCTTAATTCTTTTACGATGTTTCTTATTTTTATTTCTCATGTATGAACTTTGTTATTTACTTTTCCTTCTTTTTTGCTGTTGTCTGGTTTCCAATTGTGGAATGATTTTTTATTTTTTTTATAATGATGCCTCTGTTAATGCGAGAGCTTGAAGATGCAATGCAATTAAGGGATGATATGTGTTTAATAAAAAGTCTTCTGGTGATGAACTTTTGGTAGTTTCAACTTGCATCATTTTCTGACAATGTGATGAGTTATCTCTCTTTGGCCTTTTGTGATCTATCATATCTCTCTCCTTTTATTTCTCTCTCAAGGTATAGGTGGAATATAGGTGTCTATAGATAATTTGTCAAAAAACTTAGTAGTCTTCACTTCTATAAGACTTGTGCGAACAGACATAATATGATATGGTGCATTACTAATGTCTATCATAATTAATATTATGAATTGAATTAGGACAATAATGACATTCAACTAAACTATTTTGTTACATGTTACCGCCATATATTACATTCGATAACGCACGGGTCGATGGTCTAGTAAAAATAAAAATAGCTATAGTTAGGGGTGATCTATTTCAATAAAAATAAGGAAAATTCTATGGTGAAGTCCTTCAAATAACTTTTTCGGTGAAGTTACCCTACATCTAATAATAATGCGCCACGTTTTCTAATGATGTCATGCCATGCTGGTGGTATACATTTTGCTCAATATATTCCACCATAGACTAGTTTTATAAGATTTATTTTTAACCATCAGATTAAGCACCTCACTAGTGTTATTGTGTTGCCTTTCGCACTATATTTATTTCTTTCTTCTCCCTTTTTCAACAACAAATCAATTCCAATTTATTTATGTTTATTGTTTTCTGTAGTGATAGTTTCTTATGGATTTGAAAAAAGATAAAAAAAAGCATAACCGTGGTAACAAAGCAAGCCATGGCAATCACAGCGATACGAAAATCCATGTCATGATAATGGTCCTTCAAAGAAGCTTAATTACAAAAGTTCTATACTACCATGGATATCATTGATATGGAAATGATATCGTAGTATAATAAGGAAGAATATCATGGTCTCAATTAGGGGTGTTCGCGGATTGTATTGGTTCGGTTTTGAGCGGAAAAACCATCCGATCCAATCTTTTTGGTTTTGTTATTTGTTCATCCAATTGGTTTTGTTTTAAAATCAAATCCAATCCAATCCAATCTAATAAATTTCGGGTTGGATTGGATTGGTTTTTGGTTTTCATTGTTGTATATTTTTTCATTTTTGTTTATGAAAAAATATTATTTTATGACATTTCATAACAAGATAAGGTTACGAAAAAGATAAATAAGTAGAGAATGAAAGTAACATAAACCAAATAAAATAGTAGGTTAAAGAAAATAGATGCATAATCGTAAATTAATAATACTTCTTAAAAGAACGGAAAAAAAAATCAACATTATTAAAGAACAAGTTTAGAAAATAGTTACATAATTGTAAATTAAAGAAACATTTATAAAAAATCATATAATAATATATGTACAAGTATAAATATTTCGGTTTGGATTGGATTTGATCGTTTTATTCTAAGGGAATCGAAAACCAATCCAATCCATTTAAAATTGCGGTTTTTTTCGTTTTTCAGTTTTTGGATTGGTTCGGTTTTTGGTTTTTCGGTTCGGTCACTGCGGTTTGTTTTGGATTGGATTGGACATGAACACCCCTAGTCTCAACTGAACAACTACCATGGATATCATAGATATGGAAATGATGAAGTATTTAGTAAGGAGAGTATGTAACAGGTGATTATTGAGGAGAAGGGTTTGGGCTATCATGGTAATAGAAATGAAGGAGATTTCTAAGATGAAAAACCATTGATGAAATTCTTAAGAGGTTGGGTGCTCTAATAATATTGGCCTTTCAAAAAAAAAGTATTGAAAACGATTTATATAATCATAATCATAGTTTTCGACGTTGAAATTGATCTAAATCGTCGGGTTTAATTTCGGGTTTCGAGGATCTGTACCAGGTTAAATTGACCCGGTTGGAGGTTGAAGATGATGTCTTTTTTTTTAATCGGATTTGTTCTTATAAATATGAAGGAACGAAAATAATATCAATTGATTTTAAGTGTTGCAGTGATTTAATTCATGTTGAATGATTTTTGTTTTTTGAAGAAGGCTGAATAATTTTTTTTGGACATACTTAATTTTTTCTTTTTTTTAGATACATACTTAATATTGTTAATGTGTTGCTTTATTTTTTATTTTTTTAAGGAATGTGTTGGTTTATTTATTTTAGTAGTTTAATGTGCTTAAATTATTTCAATTAATTATGTATGTTTAAATTAGTTTTATTGATCAAACAACTTGCTAATATAATATTTTCGTTCATTCATATTTATAAGAACTACATCAATTAAAAACAACCCAGAAATATATCTTGATTGCCGACTAACCGTTCTGATGTCATTCATGTTGAGTAGTTTTCTGAAAGGATAGTTTTTCAGATCGACTAAATTAAGGTCATACTTTGTTCTTGCTTCAATTAAGGTCATATTCAACGGTCTGATTGATTATTTTTGTTTTTGTTTGTGACCTAGACTCTTTTTAGTCGTCGGACAAGCGTACTTCCCAACTAACTAGGTTTTTGAATGGATAGTTTGTTAGATCGACTTACCAATCAGATTCTGATCTGAAAAATTCCAGTTCATACTTCCTTCTTACTCAATTAAGGACATATTCAACGGTTTGATTGATTATATCTGATACCGTTAGTCGATTGAGTCCGTTTTAATCGTCAGAGCAATGTCTTTTCATGTTTTAATCGGTTGAGTCCTTTTTATTTAGACGAATTTAAGTCTAAATAAAATATGCTAAAAAATAGAGAAAATAAAATGCATGAGTGAATAACATACTAAAAAGATGCACAGGGAGAGGGTGCAGGCAGTAAACAGGGGGATGTAAACAACAAACAGGGAAAAAAAATCAGCAAGGAGAGATAAATTGGGCCACAGGAGTAGAGAGAGTGGGCTGAGGGGAACGAACCGGTTTGGTTCATGCCTGAATCGGTTCACCGGCAAACCAAACCGGTTAGCAGTAGTATAAAAAGGAATATGCCGGTTTTTTACTCATTTTCCTCCATACCCTTCTCTCTCTACAAATCAGAAGCAAAGAAATGCTCTCTCTTCTCTCACTAAACAAACATATCGGAGAAGAAGAAGGTAAGAGCTCCGGCGCGGTGGTGGCCGACCCAACAGGGCGTCGCCGCCGCACCGAAGAAACTAACCACCAATTTTTGAAAACGAATTCACTTTTCAAACATCCTTTTCCTCTCTGAGTTCAAATCCGAAGTTGTTTTTTGAAGAAAATGAAAAGAAAAGCCTAGATCAAAAGTTTAAGTTTCGAAAAAAATTTGAAAAAGAAAGGACGAAAAACAAACGATCCACTACCTTCTTGTTTCGATTCGGCTTAAACTCAGCTACGATTTGCTTCTTCTCTTCTTTAAACTTCGGTCCGGTTTTGACTGTACGATTTGTGCTTGGATTTGTCACTATTCCGTCACTGTTCTTGTTTTAAAATCAGCTTTGTTTGACGATGTGGTGATGGATTTCGAACCTTTATGTGGATGTGTGATTATTGTGATTTTTGTCTGGTCAAAGTGTGATTTTCGAAATTTTTGTGGGTGTGTGTGTGTTGGCCGAATATGAATGTTGTTGTGTGTTGCTGGAAATTTTCTATTAATGAGTCTTCTTGAGAAAAGTCTCAAAAGAAAAGGGGTTTTGATCTTTATTTGGTGACTGCCGAATTTGAGATCTGTTTGTGTGGAAAATTGTGCCTTTGTCTCTATTGGAATCTGTCAGCCCCCTTAGCCAATGATTGGCAGTGTACTTATAGTGACCAATTAGGGTTGAGCATGAAAATAACCTGAACGAAAATGCCCTTGGGCTTGGACAACAAAAACCAAATGGACTAAAGTTGGACTAAAATAAAAAACAGAAAAATAACTAAAAACAACTAATAAAAAACAAAAACTGTTTAAAGAAAATAAGAAGGTAAAAATAATAAAAAGATAAAAACACAAAATAGTAAAGATAAAAAATAATAAAATTTAAATATGTCCCTTCGGAACAAAAATGAGGTATTTTAAAATACCTTTCTGCCGAAATTTCGTCTGAAACGACGAAACTTCTCAGATTTAAAAGACGAGTAAAGCGAGGAAATAAAAGTGAAAGGTTGAAACATAAACAGATAAAATGTTGGTAAAAAATTGAGATAAAAATGTTTGCAAAATGAACAGATAAATGCTGAGATATAAACAAGTAATATGTTGGGAAATAAACAGTAAAATACTGGGAAATAAACTGTAAATGTTGAGAAAATAATTGGGTAAAATGGGTTCAGAAGATGAGTAAAAAAAAAGTAACTGGTCAAAAGATGGGGTGTGACAATCCTTGTCAGCCCTTGATTCACTATCCAAATCTTCCCTTGTGACCATCAGACTCTGCTTGATCTGTCTTCTGAACTTGTTGGATTTGAAAGTTGGTTTCTTGGATTTCTCCATTGATTTCTTTTCCTGAAGATCAGGACAATAAAAAATGAAGTGTCCAGACTTCTTACAGTTGAAGCAACCTTTTTGATCTTCTTTTCTTGAGCCTTTGTTACCACTGCTTCTGCTCAAAAACTTCTTGTTCTTCCTAGCCAAATACTGAAGTTTGTTTGAAAGCATAGCCATTGTTTGCAATATCAGCTTCCGTTAAATAACGTGTTATGTGTTCGACAGTAGATTCGCTAGTGTGACCAGCAAAACTTGTGAACTTAGGAATTTTATAACCCCTAGGAAGTTCAGTTTGTAGAACATATTCTGACAAAGGAGATACAAAATTTGGTCTATGTAAACCTACTTTTAAACCATTTTGAGCCATGATATTTTCAACCAAAGTGGCTATATTATTATGTGCTCCGAAATTTTGTTGTTGGACATTTCTAACAACTTCGTCTGCATCATGATTTCTACCTACCAAAATTACCTCTGACTGTGCTTGTACCATTGGTTCGACTGGTTGAGGTCGAGGCACATGTTGTTGTCTTTGAACAATGGGTTCGACAGTTTGCACATGTTGGGCGATTTGGGCTCGAGGGATGTTTTGGATCACCATTTGAGTGGGAAATACTTGGTAATGCTAATTTGTGGTTTGAATCAAAGGGTTAAACACCGTACCAATTTGTTGTGTCAACAAATTGACCATTTCATGATTGCTCTCCTCCATTTGTTGCCTAAACAACATCATAGACTCTGTAGTTAAGGCTGGTAGAGCACTTCAGCCAAAAACGCTAGAACTTGAAGGACTATGTGTATTAAACAGTGTAAATGGATTTGCATGTTCTGTAAATGCAGGAATATTACGTAAATTTTCCTTCATTAAAATTGGCATTCCGTATGGTTGATCCCTACAAGAGTTCTGCGTATTTATGACCATATCGTCAAATCTAATCCTAACTTAAGGGTTAGGAGAAGCAGGGACACTTGTAGACACGGGAACTGTAACATCCCAAAACCAAGGAGTAGAAATTACTAAACTTTGAAAAATTACGTTAGTAATTTTAAAAGATTAAATTTAATTAGATTGATGATTTTAATTAACATGAGACAATCTATGATAACTTAAGTTTACATTTACTACATTATAACTATTTGTTTTTAAGAATTGTTCTATAAATAAAATTAGTAGTAGAAGCTAGACGATATGAAATGATTTGTTGAAATCCAACTTGAAGCATATCATTTAAATGGGAAACCGAATCAGCTATCTTATAGGGATGGATAACTATAGTTGTTATACTATAAAATTAAAATTAATATGAAAGGAATCGGGTGCTAGTTACCTATTAATGTGTAGTTTGGATTTATATAAAGCACTCTCAGAAACAAAACAATAGGATGCTAATTAGAGGCCACACGTAGAAAAAATAAGGGAAACTACAGGTGAATACCACTAGGTCGGTGACGAGAGAAGTATTGGTTGGTTTCAATTCAGTCTAGATTTAACAGGTGAGTAATCACACGCTTTAACCCTTCCATGGCATATTGATTTTTGGAAAGAATTATAACTTATTTGTATTATTTGATTGATGAAAACCTAACCTAAACCTATTAATTGGTGGATTTTATGAGATTCAATTAATTTAACGAGGTACCGATATGCTTTCTTTAGAGAATGAGTTATAAATTGATTATATATGTGTCAATAGAGATACTGTTTTTATAAATATGTCCTTCCTTCTCTATTCGTACCTTTGTTTGATATTCAATGAATTATTGTTTATATGATTATCATTAGGAGCAGTGTCGGTTTTGAGATTATTTACTATGTATACATACACGTAGCTATTATGAGATTCCTAATAAGCTTATGCCGTCGCAAGATTTATACATATGTTTTCTAGAGAGAACCGTATATAGGCCAGTCCTCCATTTGCTAGTTATTGCTAGTTCACTATTATGACTTATAAGCATAGGTACTGTACACGTGATATATGATCATTGCTACAAGAATATGAACAAATTATTACAGGTAGTACAATTTAGGTACTATGTGCAGATATATATTCCTTGAGAAATGGTAGATAAAATTAATATAATTTAATTTCAAAGAGATTTCAGATGGAAGTTATATTGAAAACTAGGTCTACCATTTTAAATGTGTTTGAGATGAGCTTTATGCTCCATATGGATGTGTTTTGAACACCATAGTTACTTGTTCAGATGAGCTATGTGCTCCACATGAGATAAGCTTTGTGCTTCATATAGACGAGTCTTTTACTCCACATGAGATGAGTTTTGTGCTTCATATGGATGAGTCTTGTACTCCACAGTTACTTACCCAGATGAGCTATGTGCTCCATATAGATGAGTCTTGTACTCCACATTAGATGAGTTATGTGCTCCATATTGACGAGTCTTGTACTCGACAGTTACTTACCCAAATGAGCTATGTGCTCCATATAGATGAGTCTTGTACTCCACATGAGATGAGCTATGTGCTCCACATTGATGAGTCTTGTACTCCACAGTTACTTATGTGCTCCATATAGATGAGTCTTGTACTCTGAATAAGATGAGCTATGTGCTCCATATGAACGTGTCTTTGACACCACAGCTACTTGCCCAGATGAGCTCTGTGCTCCATACAGATGAGTCTAGTGCTCCATAGTTACTTGCCTGGATGAGCTATGTGCTCCATATGGATGGGTCTTGTACCTCATATTAGATGAGCTAATGCTCCATATAATAATGATATTTTGATTGATTTATTCGTATTAATTATGAGTAATTTTAAAGACTATTTTAGAAAGTAAGCAGATACCATGGTTGATTTTTCCGGTTACCGCGTCGGCTGAGAACACTCGTTTTTAAACTTGTGTGTATTATTCACTGGGATTTCGTATCTCATTAGAGTGTTGTTTTCAGATTTAGACACTAAGAAGGAGACTGCAGATGACATCGGACGGTGAGGAGTTCAACATTCTAGAAGTGCCACTTCATTAGATTAGATTGATAATTTGGTAATTAGTGGACAAAATGCCTAGATAGTACTCTGATTTTGGTAGTAGTTACTAAATGCCCAGTTTTGAGTATTTTAACCTTTTATAATTTATTAGAGATAGTGTGTATCCTTACAACCACAAGCGTGCTCGAGTACAAAAGAGAGATAAACCCCCCAGAACAAACTAACCTCTAGAAAGGAATAAGATTTCCCTCGACATAACCAATCATCCACACTAGTGTATTTATATCTTTCCTAGTTGACCTACAAGGATGATTAATTACACATCCTATATGCATAATATTCAGAGCCTCCACCGAATTGGGGGGCTGCCGAGTGCCAACAACCTTCCCTTAGACTTGTTCAAATTTCAAATTGTATCCGTTCACAGTCACTTATTCAATTGGTGCAATTGGAATATCTCTTGCCTTCTATAATTAATTTCCTTGAATATTGCTTCGATATCAGTCTCACGGTTACAAGAAAAATGTATTGGTTCCTAGATCTCCAAATGCAATCCATTATTACCACAAACAATGTTATTTCCCCTTGTTGAGAAGAGTTTCTTTTTCCAGCAATGTTCCACTCAATTGAAGATATTAGATCATCATATCTCAATTTCAACTCATCTGATCCTCCATGGTCATGTAGGAAGTTGCTCACCAAACAAGCTGCCTCTTCCATTTACATTAGTTGAATAGCATAAGCCTCCAATTTATCCATGTAACGTAGCCGCTTGTCCTTCCAAAAATTTACTCTAACACCACTCCGTAGGCGACAATGAAGATTTTGATTGACATGGTTCCAGTTCTTACATATGCCTCTCAAAAACTTTGAACCAATACAGTCTTAAGATACTTAGCTCAAATAATTCTCACCCTAAGATCATCTTTCTTGTTACAAATTTTCCATCTAACTTTCATGACAAACACTTGGTTCATAGATCATGTCGTATGCGGTCCCAATCCACCAACTTTTTAAGGAGTGCAAATTTCTCCTGAGAGATAGAATGTGCGAGCTCAGTATCGCCCTAGATAAAACCTCTAATTTTTCTGTCAACCTCATCACAAATTTGCATAGGAGCCATAGTAGACTGCACAACATAGCTAGGATAACGTTGCACAAATTTGATAACGTTGCATGCTTAGAGAAAGAAAACATCTGAAACCTTAACTTTGGAAAGTATTATGAGAATACCTCACTTTGTGAATTTTTAAAAGTTTAATAGAAGTTTGGAATTTTTACTTGTAACAAATTTTTAAATGACTTTGTGTGTATCAACTCTCACCAAATTTTGAGTGATTCTCTTATTTATGTTTCTATTTTTTGAGTGATTCACCCGAAGGTCGTTGTTACACTTGCACCCAATGCACGGGTGGATGTTTGTGTGATTTGTGCTTGTGAAGAGGATTGCAATGATTTGTGCTTATGTTGTCTGCTTTTTATGGCTTTACTTTGACCTTTTGAGGGTTTGGTTTGGTCCCTGTCTTATATATATTTTTTCACTTTTTTAATAATAATATTTACGAGTAAGGTGCCATAGGATGGGGGTCTTTCTGAGGTCCCAACCTAGTTGCAATCTCTGAGTCTTCCCTTGATGCCTATCATTTCTCTTAGTTTATTATATAAAAAATGATTTAATAAAAAAAAATATTGATCCCACCATTCGTTGTACTTGTGCAGAAATATGTTCTCACCCCAATTTTATATTATAGTTGTTGATAGCTTTACCATAGTAAAATACAATATTTATTTTTCTTTACTATCATGAAAGGTTAAAAAATAATTTTAATTAGTAATAAATAATATTAAATTCTTACGATTAAGTTTATTATAGGGCCTTTTACCTATGAGTAATAAAGGGAAAAAACAATACATTGATATACCTAAGAGATGCTTGATTACTAAAAAAGCTTAAACAATTTAATTATTTTTATGAGAGCATGAAATTTATAGACTATAAATATACCAACTCATGTACTATTTGTTATATAAAAATTTAAGAGGGAATTATATGGTTGAAACTAATTTTTTTTTTTTTTGAAAAAATATGGTTGAAACTCTAAAACTTGTTAATGTTTTAATTCTGTTTCTTTCCATATTTCTTTCCATAATAGTATCTTCCTTTCCCTAGATGCCACACCCTTGTATAAACAGATAAGGATTGTCCAAAACTAGGCAGCATGAATGGTGTTAAGTGTCGTAAAGGCTATTGTGTGGGGATCTGAAACATCGAACTTAAATGAATGAATTATTGCACTTGCAAAATAATTATACAATATACCTTATACTAGAATGATCCACTTGTTGTCCTTTAGTCTTTATCCATGTACTGAATAATTTTTTTCTTCCAAATTCCATGTTCCTTCATGTTATGTCTTTGTACTCTAGGATGGTGGCACTAAAATGAAATAACGCATCAAAGAGTTTTATTCATAATGTCTCATTATCTCATATATATGAACGTATCACCATGACCTTCAATCCATACATTACAAAGTTTAAGATTTTGTACATCTCGGTGAAAAATAAAATCAAGACCTAACCAAAGTGGTACAAAGTTTGTAAAGTTCTCTCTGTATTGTGATACAAGTCTCTGGTCTTGCTATTCCAATTCTCCAAACATTGTTCTCTCTCTAACCTACGTTCTCTAACCTCTCACTAAAACAGAAGCACAAATCGCCTTCCATCTTTCCCATCCAAACTTTATCTTCAAGATGTAGCATTCCCTGATGGTGGTGGTGTGTGGCTTTTTCGTTGACACCATCACCAAGCTCGCCGCCGTCTTCTTCAGCTTTCCTCTTCCCTCTTCCTCTCCCGGTGTCCTCTGATCCTGGTTGTGGCTGTTGGCAGTGGTCTTTGTTGCCGTTCGTGTCTGATTGTGGTTCGTGTGGATCTCGTTTTTACTGGTTGGTATCGGTGAACATGGGTCTGTAGAACCTCGCTGGATCCGTTCTTGGGTGTTCTGCAGCTTTTATGTGAGCCTCTTCCACGCTGGAGGGTTGCGGATGTTTTGGTTTGCGGTGGTTCTGTCGGTTGTTTGTTGTTTCTTGTTTTATGTTTTTGTTGTTGTTGTTGTGTTTTGTTGTCGTTGTTGTTCATAGACTCGTGGACTCCGATTTGACTTTTTTTGCAGTGGACTATCTCGTTAACCCGAAAGGGTTTGATGTGTGATTCAAAAATCCGAAAGGGTCTGGTTACTGACGTATTAGACTCATCCCTCGATCTGAGTTCTTACGCGTTTGTTTGAAACTGTTGTGTTTAGTGATATGATTTATTTGATTCTCTGATATTTTTAGATTTGTTGAGATCTGCAGGTTTCGAGGGGTCTTGTCTATCTTCACTCTGGTATTGCTCAAAAGAGCTTTTTATGCTTGTTGTTTTCAGGGAGCTGTTGGCACTTGGATTTTGAGACCGTGTTGGCGGTCGATCCATTCGCCATATTTAAACTCTAAATATTCTATGCAATCTTCACTTTTCATATTTTTTTTTAACCTAGTTTCGCGCCCGTACGCGGGTTCGCTGGGTTGCGCTTGTGATTAGTGTACTTTTGTTATGATAGATTAGAGTTGATCCACTTGGACTGATTTATCACGTTGTATTCCCGTTTGGGTTATTCCTAGGTCAGGTCTAATGTCCCCCCGTCTTTGTATCTCTTTCTTTTTTTTATATATATATTTTCTACTTTGCCAAAAAAAAATAAAAAATGATACAAGTGTCTACAAAAATTAAAGTGACAAATTGCACATGTAGAGTTTGAATTATTTACTTTAAATATTTATAGTATATACATTAAAAGTTTTAAATTTAAATAGGGTACAAATCCAACAACAAATTAAGAAATTTCAGTCGCAAACAATTTTAGTGATATACTTGCTGACACACCAAAATTCTCAACTGACCCATTTCTACCTCCTTCAATCACCGCATTAAATAAACACCGACAGTCACCTTTTGATCAGGTACGATCAATTATGAAGTGGTAAACTAACAAAATTAAATCTAACAATGATTTTATTATTGATAAAGATATCGTTATAAGACACGTGTATGAATTGTACAACTATATTATTTTGTGACTCATTATCTTTTTTTTTTTCAGTGTTATTTTATACATAATTCTAAAACATATAATAATTAATAATCTACCACGATAATTTTTTATTTTTATAATATGACATGGTGGCCTGACTTCTTTAATTCTCTATTGTTTCTAAATATGTTGAGATCTACATGTATCAAGGTGTCTTTTTTTTTTTTTTTTGGATAAACCAGGAGAGTGAACAAGTATGAAGAGGAAACACATACATCCCAACTAGGTTGGCACCTCAGGAACCTCCATCCTATGTAGCCAAACTCAAATTTTATTAAAGAAGGGGGAAAAATATATTCAACGAGGGGGACTAGGCCAAAACCCTCAGAAACAAACAAACAACGAAAATCTACCACAGACTAGGGAAATTTGTAGTTAGGAAGCCCACATCTATCACGGAAAAAATCAGCGCCTAAATCAGGTGGTAACGTGGAGTGCTAAACCTCTCTAGAGATGGAATGACCAATGTTTGCTAACCTGTCAGCACAAACATTACCTCGAACATTCCAAAAAAATAAATTCATTGAGCAGGATGTGAAGTGCCACCCTTGGAGCAGGTTTTATATGGTACCTTGCCATCAAACTAGTGCTTACGTAACATTTGTTTTTGTTTCTTGGATAACACTTGAACAAATGGTGGATTTCAAGCTATTCGTTGATCATATTCTTTGACCCTCTGCAATAAATCTAGATCTTTTTGAATACGAGGATTGGCATGTGTCATGCCCTCTGCTCTTTCGAAAGGACTGGGAACTCCATCCATATCTGCTCTGGTGGTATCGACATCAATAACATGAATGTCCTCCTCTGCACTTTTAGAAGTCGAGTCCTCCCCACCAATGGAAGCATCCGCACTTAGGCCTGCACCATGCGCAGGAAAATTTGCATCCATAACCTCATCATTTACTTGATCATGCTCTTCAGCCGAGATCAATGGTATTGCCGATACAACCGGAGAGCTAGTAGCAGATCCCGGGTGCACCCCATCTCCCTTAGCATGTAACTCATCTTGCGTTTCATTCATAGCCAGGGTCAAAACAGGTTCAGTCACCCTGAGGCATTGTTCTTTGAGGAACATGGTCCACAACATTTTGCAACGGAAAGCGAAATGTATTACCTGCAATATCCTTTATTGTTTCCATCACTTTAGTATTTCTCACGTCCAATGATGCAAACGCATTTGAAGAACCAATTCTAGAAGGATTTGTTTGCAAATGAACCCACTCCTCATTTTTCACCGGAGCCTTTGTCTTCCCTTCATCAAGATTCACAACAGGCTTTTTAGCATCTTTATTTGGGAATGATGTCCTAGGTTATGACAAGGCGTACAATAATCCGGCATCCATTCGTAAACGGCTTCAACGGGGAAGGAGAAACCCTCCCTCTCAACCAATATTTCATAAAATAGCTTCTTTGAGCAATCCATGTCAACCAAAATTCGAGCGTAGTGGCCATATAGTCTCTTTGATGTTGTGTTATCAATAGTCAGCGGAGTGCCTACCGCACTTGCAATCTCATGAAGTGTTCTGTCCATCCAATACTCTTGTGGGAGTTCAATCAAACGAATCCATACTTGAGCGTGCGTATTTTTCTGCTTGTGCATATTGAAGTCTTTCTTCCATTCAAACAGGCGCAATACACTAGGCTTCAAAATAGTAGTTCCTTTTGCCCACACGGAGTGCATGTCAGCTTCTAAAGAAAAATAAAACTCGTAGTAACCCCTTCCCAAAGAGAGCAGAGACCACGGTGCATACGTGTTCCAATGTTTCTGTAATAGCTGGTGAATTTCGGAGGAGGTATATGGCTTGTCTCCCTTGTTTAGTATCAGTCTCCCACATAGATTTTTCTTACAGTAATCAATTCCTTTCTCATAAACTGGTTGTGAAATTCGGATACTGAGTTCTGCACCTTTAATGGAGGGTTGTGGCAGCAGATCATCATTTGTTTGGGACGGAACAATAGAGGTCAGCACATGGGCAAAGGAGGGTGCAGATACATGGCGCACAAGAGGTGCAGTCAATTGCAGCAATTGCAGACGTGGCGCAGGTGCTGGAGCGGTCGGGGAAGCCAGCTCGGCCTTCCAGTCAAACGGCATGGCCGTGTGTAGGTTATAATCAAACCAGAAGAGGAATCTGTTGGGAAAATATTGCCTGCAATGGGAGATCGATTGCAAGTTAATTCAATGGAAACAAGTAAAATAGCACACATGATTGCAAAAAATCAATTGAAAGCGACGTTGTTCAGACCTAGGTATCTTAATAAGTCATGAATTAGATGGAAAAGTGAAACACGTTTGGACAAATGGTTTGGGTGGAAATAGTGGCAAAGTGAAACACGTTTGTGAGTACAACACAAAAAAGAAAAGAGAATGGTGAATTGACAATGGCAGCAGCGGCGCTACTCTTGCTGGGCAAACCCTCACGTTTCAATCAAGGTGTCTTCTTTGTCTACACTCTGGTTCTTCAAATTCGAAAGAGCTGTTATACTCTGTTATCATGATCTCACAATCATTCAACAACAATATCATTTTTCATCAAATTGAGCAAAAGAACAACATGTTTATCATCAAATTCACATACTCAAAATTATCATCAAAGTAGGAGCACGAATTTCATCATTTCATTTCACAAAAATCTCAATTCACAAAATAAGCACTTGTGGATTTAAGTAGAAAAAAGTTTTTAGCTTAAGCTATGAATGTACACTATCTCCCTTACCTCAATTGAGCACAATCCTAACATTGGCTTCACTTTTGCTCCAATCTCTTGAATCTCTGCCCTTTTCTTCTTCTCCCAAGCTTCAATAAATCCTAACATATCTAGTCTTTAAAGACTAGAGTTTATAAAGAAATTAGATGTTACTTCTTCAATAAATCCTAAACATGCAAGCTAACTTTTTCAAAGACTAGAGTTTATATAGGCTCTACATAAATCTGTAAATGACCTAATTTCTCTAAAGACTAGAGTTTATATAGGCTCTACATAAATGGGTTCAACCCTCAATTGTCTTAATGGGCTCAACGTTCACAATAACTAATTCACAAACTTTCTACTCACTTAACGGATAAAAATAACGAATAGTTACCGACTCTTATAACTGTTTGAGGATTTTTGAGACTATGTATTGATTATAACATATGTAGTATGATGACATGACTATTTGAAGATTTATTTTATTATTGATGAACTGTTGAGATGTTTATTCCGCTGCGATGTTTTGAAAAAATTAGCGTGCATGTTTAGGATTTATTGAAGAAGTAACATCTAAATTCTTTATATGATCATATAATTCGTGTGTGTTATCGATTTTAGAGTTTAGGGTGTTCTAGTTGTAAACTGAGACTTGGTGTTGAAACTTATTGTTTATGTATTTTGAGGATTATTGCATGTTGATGAGATATTTTATATGGTGATTGTCTTCCGTTGCGAATTTTTATCGAAACCAAGTTATGCATGTTTGGAAAAATGTAGATGTAACATCTATGCTCTTGAATTATTTGAATTTATTGTATGATAAAAGCACATGAACATCATAAAAAAAAAAATTGTACAATCGTAAAACTTATTTTTAATAAATGTTAATTGAATATAAGGTTCGTTTTTAATAGAATAAAAAAAATTATATTTAATCATTTAGATATTTTTTGAAAAAACATAATTTTTTTGTGTTTGTTTATTGTAATAACAATCACTTCTTCGAAAAAAAAATATTTGTTTGAATACAATTATATAAAATGAATTTTTTGTTGCAAGACTATCTTAATTTTTTTATACTTATTTTCTACCTCACTTATATTTTTTAAAAAGTTACAATAATCTATTTTCATTACGCTTTTATATTTTTTTTTACCTATAAAAAAAATATATCAAAAAAGTACAATGATCTTTAAAGTTTTTTTTTAAGTTATAGAAAATCCCGTAGGGCTTGTTTGTTATGGATTAAAATAAAAATAATATTGAATTTCAATAATTTAGTGATTTTTTAAAATTTTTAT
Organism: Medicago lupulina; assembly: GCA_958299785.1. Taxonomy (NCBI): domain Eukaryota; kingdom Viridiplantae; phylum Streptophyta; class Magnoliopsida; order Fabales; family Fabaceae; genus Medicago; species Medicago lupulina. Next base: position 55,268,502 of record OY283140.1, read on the forward strand.
TAAAAAATCATAAGCTATTTTCTGTTTGTTTATCTTAATAAAATCATTTTTTAAATATAGTTAGTTTGTTTAGATACATCAAGATAAAATGAATTTTTCGTTACAAAATCTCATCAATCTTTTGAAAGTTATTTTTCCTCTCAACAAAATAGAATCTTTTGTTATAAAAGACACAAAAAGATAAATATATGTTGAGGTGTCAAAGTATTAATATAGGTCAAAATTGTGTTTTTACTTTCATAATTAGAAAAAGATAATAGATTGTAAATTGTTTTTAACTTTTTAGATATTCAGAATTTAAATTATAGGAAAATTTGTTTTGATTGAAATTATGATTAAGTTTGTTTGTTTTAAATAAAAAGATTATTAAGTTAGTTTGTTTTAGTTTGTTTTTAAAAGAGAAAAAATAGGAGGAGTTTGAAACAAAAGACGGAAAAGGATGTTATTTTGACGACATGTTAAATATTTTTTTGATAGACATTCATAGAATAGAATATTCTTTATTGTTAAAATTAAAATCAAGGGTATTTTTGAAATATAAGGTGTTAGGGCGTATGATAAAAAGAGTATTGAGAGTCTGACCTAGTTTCTTCTCAAATTTCCGATCTACGTCCTTCAATTTGTTTCATCGGTTCTTCATTCTCGATTTTCAATTCTTTGTCCTCTGTTGTCAATATCAATGTCGGATGAGGAGGAAGAGAAGGATATCATAAGCACTTTACTAGACGAGATTCTCCGTCATATTATCTCTTTTCTCCAAACCAAACAAGCAAATGCCACAACCAATCTTTCCAAATGCCGGAAACATCTCTGGCTTTCAGTTCCCACTCTCTGAGCTTTGAATTTGATTTGCAGGTCTGTTAATGATACTTACTATAGAATAATTGAATGGGAAAAAAAATATAACTTTGCATTTTCTAACAATTTGTCTTTTTTTGTACATATTCTAGGATCATTGTTGTAATGATTTCCTTCCTACTTTTCATAATTTGATCAAGCTGGAGTATATTTCTCGGAATTTTAGTTTGAAATTCTTAATAGAAGTTCTCAACCACTGCCCTAAGCTTCAAAAGCTTGACATTGATCCGGTTTGTTAAGGATAATATCTGATTTATTTATTCATTCACACTCTTTAAATTTGCATTAGGCTTAACTCACCCCTATAAAACGCGTGTGTGAGTTGATAATTGTTGGGTATTTGAGTATTGGCTTCATTTGTTGCTAAAACAAATATCCTTGTTTGTGTAGTTGGATAATATGTTCCAACATGGTTTAGGCATCCATATGAGATGTTGGACAAAATGTTCCAACATCCTGGCACGGTTTAGTGTTCCTAAGTTCATTTCTATTTGTACGCGTGCCTTATATTTAAAAGGAAACAACTTTTCCTAAACTTGATGACCAAGCAGCGTACATATCTATACAAAATAAGTTCGGTTTTATTCCCAGAAGAGCAAGAATATTTAAGGGAATATTTGAAGATATGTTGGACGTTCCTTAAGATGTACCTACATATTAGGACTTTCCATAATTGTCTCTGATTCTGTTTTGTAGATCAGATCGGTCTGCAATTTGTTCTGAAGCCCAGCTAGAATATTTGACGCGTGCTGCTTCAGTATATAAGGAAGACTTCAAGACCTAAATATTCATTCAAGCCACCGCACTAAAAATGTAGATTTTTAGGGTTTTGAGTCTTTGTGTGTTCTACTCTTGTATCGTTTGATGCAAGTTTAGTTCTGATTATTTGTGAGTCTTTCTTGTATCAGTTTGATACATGTTAAGGACCTATATCAAGTTGTCAATAGTACAAAAAACACTTTTTAAATCAAGGATTTTAAGTGGGAGGCTATCCACCTGACTTAAAAAGGTGGGTGTAAGGAAAGTTTTTGGGTCCAAATGATATTAAATTGTTTGAACCCATTTAAAAAAGATTTACTAAAAAATAAGTCTGCGTATCCACCGTTCCCTTTCTCTTCTCTTGCAATCGTTCCGGCGCTTATCCACTGTTCCCTTTCTCTTTCACGTAAAACCGTTCCCTTTCTCTTTCACGTAAAACCCTTCCCTTTCTCTTCTCTTGCAATCATTCCGGCAGGCCTTCTCCGATCGTTCCCTTTTCTCACCGTTCCACCAAACCCAACCCACGGTTCTTCTCAATCAAACCGTCGTTCCACCAAACCTAACCGACAGTTCTTCTCAATCGTTCTGTCAATCGTTCTCAATCCTCCAATGGTGAAACTCAAACCCCAAACCACACCGTGACATCACCACCAAGCAGCACCATCACTGTCTCTCTTCATCGCTGTCTCTCAATCGTTTGACATCTTCACCGTTGCGAATTCCAGCAGAAAATGGTAATGTAACTATCGCACAAATTTTTCTTCAATTAACTTCAATGGATGTTTTTTTGTTTTGATTTTAGTTTTGAAATTGTTTATGAGCAGCTATCGCACAGTCATTGAGTCGCTGTGAAACCGTTCCGTCGTCGCCGTGAAATCGTAATTTCTAAGTAAATCAGTTGCTCAATCAGTTGCTCTAATTACTGAACTTTACCGTTTAATTACTAAACTTATTTGTATGGTTTTCTGCTATTTGGTTTTAGGTTTCTAGATATGCTAAGTTATACTATACTGTTACAATTGAAATTGGAGACCTCTGGTTATGCTAGGTTATACTCTAAGTTATACCCAATCAGTCTAGACTAATACTAATACTGTTTTGGATAATTGTGGCCTACTCTGTGGGGATTTCTTACTTTTGTTACAACTATTTTTAAATTTTGGCAAAATGGATATTGTGCAATTGAGCTTGAATGTTCTTGAACTAGGTGTTAATTTGTATCATTTACCTTTTTTCACTTGAACATTGAAACTTGTCGAAGGACTTCTGTGCATTTCCTAGCTCTGGGATTTACTACAGCACGATGTATGATTTCTCAGTACTGTTGTCTTGTTGTGTTTGTTTGTTTGTTCTATAGATAATCCTAATATAAGCAGAAATTGCCGAATAACCTCCTTTTTCCTTTGCTCAATTTTTCGAAAACACTCAGATTTCACTATTTTGTATGTCCGAATTACTTCTCCTTTCTTTCTTTTCCTTTTAACTAATTATTATATTCCTCTGCATCCAAACACTGAGTTAGGGTTCAATTAGTCTCTCTTTCTTTCATCATTCTGAAAATTGTTTAGGAAGAGTGAAATTGATGGTTTTATGAATGACATTTTTCTTTGTATTCCTCGTTTGGCTTATAAAAATTCAATTTTTTTATAACCTAAGTCACAAAACACTTTCAATTTAATTCTTAAGGAGAGTGTACCGGGGCATGAAATGAAATTGATTTCTAAGGGAAAGGAAAGTATTAGAGTTGATGTAATGTTGCAATTGTAAGGATATATAACTAGAAGGTAGAACCTCTCTCCTTTCTAAATTTTCTCTTTGTATTATATTATTTTTGAGCCAGGACACTTGAATTAGGGTTAAGGTCATTGTGATAATCTGCTCCCAGTATTGAGGTACCAATCAATTTGGAGCAAGCGTTGTTATAATTTGACTTAATGTCTGTTTGGATTTTGTCATTGATCTTATATACTACCATAATCACTTGTGAGATTGTTTATAAAGAGCTTATGGAATCAACAAAACGTGTTCATAAGTTCTGTTGGTCTGTGATTTATGTTTGAGTTTTTTGATCAACAAAATGTTGAACATTGATGCTTCAGATCACGAAGGCTGTCATGTTCAATATTTTTTCTCCCTTGAAGTGGAGTTGTCTCTCTCATATTCATAATTTTAATAGTACATTTTTTTTTGCTGCTCATGTGATGTTAACTTAGCATGAAGTATGAAATGCAAATTTCATTTATAAAATGTAATAGTACTTGTTATTGATATTTTGGTCGTCTGGTACTTTGTTTGGACTTAACTCAACTTGCATCGCACCAATTCCTAATTGACTTGGGAACCATTCCTGTTCAAAGGTCAAACTATTTGTGTTGTTAGTGTCAGGAAGAAAAAAGAATGATTTAGTTTAGCCTTTTGTTGACTTTTTTTGGGTTATATTTTGGATGCAAACAGGCGACAAGCAGAATACTGCAATACAAATTGCCCTGTCATGTAATTTTATTTCCCCAGGTAGTGCACATTTCAGATCATGCACATTATTGTAGTTTTATTCTGTGTTGTGTAAATAGTACCCTTATTGTGTTTTTGTCTGTTCAAATAATTAATTAAGCTCCATAAAGAGCCTCAATATGATCCATGGTTGCCATACCATTCTCTTTGTTCATGTAGAAACAAATAGACTTATCTGTGTGTTTACGTGACAGATCTCTTTATGTCACTTATTTGAGTAAAAGTGTACAAGTGGTAAATTTGTCCAATTCCTCAACCAAACAGATGGCAGGGGTGGAGCTAAATTTTTTAAATGTTTTGACAAGAAAAAAAAATTGTTGAATATTTAAAACAATTTAAAGATATTGGAAGGCATACTTAAATTTGAGAGTCTAAGTTTGTTTTCGGTTTATGAGCAGACTTGAGAATGTAAGTATCCTTCCTCAATTATATTTTTCGAACTAATATTTATAAGGTACAACTTGGGCTATCTTTGCAGAATTGCAGCTGGGGAATTTGCAGTTGTGTAAAGACAATTTCTCATTCCATTTCTGACAAGAGCTTCCTCACACAGATTGTAATTTATAGGTAAATCCTCTAATCCCATGTTCGTATTTTGCTCTTGAAGATGTAATGAAGTAATTGGATCTTGCTGATCTTTTTGTTTATGAAAATGGTGATTTAATGATATTGGATTGCAAACATGTTTTTATTCTACAATTTTGTTGAGTTTATATTTTTAAGTGATGAAATTAAATTCCTAGTTTATGTAGTGACTTAATGGTGAAAAGAAAGAACTTTGTGTACTGTTAGGTGTGACACAATTTATCATTCCATGATTTTAATTATTAAGATTGGAGTTTAATGTAAGATATTGAAAATGGCAATTAAACTCCATTGAGCTTTACATGCTATATTTGATTGATTACTCTCAAATCACAGTCCAATTACACTAGATCACTAGCTTATATAAGACCACCTCAGTTATAGTGTTTGATGTGAGTTGCTGCATCACTGACTTATCTGAGTCACTTTCACATAAAACTGCTCTTTACTATCTGATCTTAACTTTATGTCTCCTCTCCTTTCCTAGAAAATAGTCAATACCTTCACTGTATGGATCGTAGTTGGATGAATGCTAGCCGTGTTAGTGAAGAGTATAAGAAAGGAGTGAAAGAGTTTATACAATTCGCTTTTGAAAAACTTCCTGAGAATAATGGAAGGTTTTATTGTCCTTGTGTTAAATGTTTTAACGGAGACCCATTCGATTTTAAGCTAATAATAGAGCATCTTTTTTGTCACGGGATTTGCCAAAATTATACCAAATGGATATGGAATGGTGAGTTGGTAAACAATACAAATGGGTCAAAAAGAAAGGCAGTCAATGTTGATATGGATGGTTATCGGCTAGAGGACATGATCCGTGATATCGGCCAAGAGTCTTTTCAACAAGCGCATGTGTATGACAATTTGTGTCGTGACAAAGAAGAGCCTTTGTATCCGGGGTACACAAACATGTCACTGCTGGCTGCGGTGCTGAGATTGTTCAACTTGAAAGCTAGACATGGATGGACAGATAAAAGCTTCACTGAATTGCTCGAGTTGTTGAAAGAAATGCTGCCAGAAGGTAACACATTGCCCAATCGTAACTATGCGGCTAAGAAGATATTGTGTCTAATGGGTATGGAGTATAAGAAAATACATGCTTGCCCAAATGATTGTATATTGTACCGAAATGAGTTTGAAACGTTGAAGAAGTGTCCTAGGTGTGGGCTATCACGCTACAAAGTGAAGGACAATGATTTCGATTGTGATGATAGCTCAAAGCGTCCTCCTGCGAAGGTGTTATGGTATCTACCAATAATTCCAAGACTTAAACGATTGTTTGCTAATGCAAATGATGCAAAAAATATGAGATGGCATGCAGATGAGAGGAAAGATGATGGGTATCTTCGTCATCCGGCTGATTCTTTGCAATGGAAGAAAATTGATGATTTATATCCGGAATTCGGGAAAGATAAGAGAAACCTTAGGCTTGGACTTGCTACAGATGGAATGAATCCGTTTGGAAACTTAAGTAGTAACCATAGTTCATGGCCAGTTCTCCTAGTTATCTACAATCTGCCTCCTTCAATTTGCATGAAGCACAAGTACATTATGTTATCCATGATGATTTCATGACCTAAGCAACCAGGAAATGACATAGATGTTTATCTCAAGCCATTGATTGAAGACTTAAAAATACTTTGGGAGGAAGGAGTTGACGTGTTTGATGCCCATTCTCGTGATTATTTCAAGATGCGTGCAATGTTATTTTGCACAATCAATGATTTTCCCGCATATGGGAACTTGTCCGGTTATAGTGTTAAGGGACATAAAGCATGTCCTATATGTGAAAAACATACTTGATACCGCCAATTGAAACATGGAAGGAAGACAGTTTACCTTGGACATAGGAGATTTCTCAAACTGAATCACCCATATCGTAGGTTGAGAAAAGCTTTTAATGGGCACTCAGAATATAAAATTGCTCCAAAAGCCTTAACTGGAAAGCAAGTTTTTAAAGGGTTGAAAGGTGTCAATGTTACATTTGGGAAGAAAGAAAAAAAGTATGTTCAGAAAAATATATGGAAGAAGAGGTCTGTGTTTTTTGATCTTCCTTACTGGTCTAGACTAGATGTTAGACATTGTATCGATGTGATGTGATAGACGTTTGGCAAGTGCACCAAATACTATCGAAGTAGTAAAAATATCGATCCCACGAGGATTGTTTTTAATCGCAATAAGTTAATTTTGTTATGCAATAGGATGTATAAAGGTTATATTTGTTTTGCCACTAGGCGGAAGATTGGGTTTGTTTTTTTTTTTTTAAAACAAATAACAAAAAGATAACGTTTGTTTAGAAAATATGGAGAGAGATGAGATCGGATCGTCGAATCCTCTATGTTTCCCCTAATTGGTTACTGTACTCTATTCCTATTAATGGTTCTTTAAATCCCACGATAGTTAACAAAATAGCCCTAATCAATCCCTTGAGTTAGGACCCTCTTCTTAAACTACAGCCCCTAATTCCTTAGGTGGTCTAATAATTCTTGAAGGTTTAAGCACGTTAACCTAATATCACTAATAAACGATTATCCATTCCTAGACTAACCATGTTTATTAGAACAATTCAATTAAGTCTAAGTTGAAAGCTAGGGTTAGTAGTCATTCATTCTCACGAAAGCATACTTATATTTGATCAGGATATAAAAAGCATTAAGAACAATTGAATTGAATAAAGACTTAAATAATCATTAATATGGAATAGAGTTTCATCACAGCAACATAAGATCAACTAGGGTTTACACAGAATCATCTCGGATCCAATCTCTAAGAGATTTAGCTACTCATAGCGATGTTTACAAATAGCATAATCAATTGAATCATTAAAACATACATGTAACTGGTAAAAGGATGAAGAAATCGTCCTCCTTGCAGTCACCTTGATGTCCAAATCGCACTTTGCTCTCCAAGATTCGTAACCCCTGTTTTTGGAAAAGACTTCAGCTTAAATAGGCCCAGAAATTCGCCCAAAACGTGTCACGTTTTAAGTAAAACGTGTCACGTTTTTTCCTTCAGTAGCAAGTAACCAAATTAGGGTTTCACAAAACGTGTCACGTTTTTGCCAACGTGACACGTTCTTCTTTCTTCTCAAAACATGCTCTCTGACTTGTGAAAACGTGTCACGTTTCTTAGCAAGCGTGACACGTTTTTGTGACTTGCACCATTCTTCAGTTTTCTTGCTTTTTTCTTGCTTTTCATGCGTTTCTTGCTGCTTAAGTTGCTTTGTGACTCCATAAAATGATAAAATATTCATAGAAATTACGTAATGACAGCATGTCATCACAACCCCAAACTTAAACCATTCCTTGTCCCCAAGGAATTTACATGCAAAATTGACAGTTGACAGTAAAATAACAAGTACCTGCTCAAGTGATGGTAATCCAAAAAGTTCATCTCCTTACTAGCTAAAGGTGAGCTAGTTTGACTTGAATGCATCCACCAATTCACAACTCCACGCACAAAATGAATAGGGTTCACACTCAATCACATGCAAAGCTACATATTACCATACGCTTGAAAAGTTTCTAAACGTCAATTAAAGTCAATATCAATACACACTTTGAGGTCTTTAAGGGTTATAACGGGGCTTAGGTGAAGGTGGGATGATATTTGGATAAGTAGGCTACACAAAATGCGAGTTAGGCACTCCTACGTCAGTTAGAACATAATTCAATCATCTTTCACCTATGTAACACAATTCTTAGTCAGAAAATGGGGCTAGAGAACATTATTCAACATAGGGACACTCGAGTTTGAAGTTACTCGGATTTTAACTGTCTTTGTCCCTTTTTCATTCTCTTTTTTTTGATACACCATTTTTAGAGTGTATGTATATTATTTTTTTTTCTCTTTTTTTTTTTTTTCTTTTGTATTGTTCTCTAGTTCCCCCACCCCAAACTTAATTGGTTGCAAATTCCAAAAGCAACCCCAAACTTAATCCTTAGCAACATTCTATCATGCCTAACTCAGAAAAACATTATGGGATAAATCCTACAAGTCTCTAAGTTTGTAATGTAGTTTGTCACCGAACAAAAAGTTCTATCCTACCGGCTCAACTTGTTTAAGAAAAGGATGAATGCAATATAATCAGGGTAGGCTTCAAAAGGCTCACAGGACCAAGCACTTTTGCCTCAGTGTGTATTTGACATAAACCAATCAACAGAAAAGAAACAATGCAAGTTCTAGAAATGTAGATGCATGGAACACTCTATATAAGTAATTTGAAAAATAAAATTTGGCCATGAACCTTACAGTTATGATATCTGGGAGTTGTGACTACCTAGCACTGCCGTACACTTCGCCTTTTACTCAAGTCACTCCTCCTTATGAACTTTTGGAAAAATCACTTGAGCACACATTTGTTACTAAACTGTAAAAGGTCAATAAAACACATAAATTCATCAGTAATAAACAAGTTCAGGCTCAATTACATCACAGGGGGATACAACTGATTAAACTTCAAATTGTTCGAAAATAAAATTAAAAGGTACATCAAAATGAAAGGAAAACTGCTGAAACAAACATAAAAAATAATAATAATAGATGAGCCATCAGTAGCCCATCAATCCTGCATCAAGTTCGGGTCAATCCATGTGCTCGGGTTCTGCTCCTCATAGGTGTCTTCGCCAAAATGCGTCCTCGACCTCGCACCACCAGCAACAAAGTCTGCCCTAATCTCCTGCTCTCTTGCTTGGGCACGACCTCTGGTGACATCAAAGTATTGGTCCATCGCCTCCTCGGACCCATCAAAACGGTCAAAAGACCCAGTAATCGCTCTCCTGTTGAGGCAGACTGCCTCAGTAAGCTCTGGCCCGAACCTAGGATGGTTCCAATACTCTTGTTCTGACACCTCATTCATCCAGTTGCAGTGGCCGAACATGTAGTCCAACATCATGGGATGAAGAGGTGGATGGGCACCTTGTTGGCTGCCTCCTTCTCCCGACACCAACTCTGGCTGAAGCGGGGGCTGTTGTGGTTGTGGCTGAGGCTGAGGGCCTGCTTCCTCCTCAGCTCCCAACTGCTGCATGCGCTCCAGATAATCCTTCAGAAAGACCTCCATATAGTTATCAGTGATTGGCTTCATCATCTTTGTCTCGAGGTCATTGATGTAGCACTCGCAGTCAGCTTCCTCACAAAGCCAGTTGATGAGGCTCATGTGAGGGATGGCTTTCTTGTTCCCTTGGACAAACTCAGCAATGTTGTTGGCAATCAACTCACCAACATTTATAGGGCTACCCTCCATGATGGCAGCAACAGTATGCACCCGAGATAAGGGAATCTTAGATGAACAGGAAGTACCTTCTAATGTTTGCACCACAAATGATGCCCAAGCCTTAGCAACCGGCTTGAAATCAGCTTTTAGCAACATCTTCCTGCTCTTCTGCCATTGAGCGCCCTCCACACACAGTAAGGCTTTCACCTCTTCCCACGTTTCCTCGTCCCAGTTAGCACATGTCTCCCTCCTCCTCTTGACATCACATTGTTCCGGAGGAACGATCTTCAGCATGGTATTGATAGCCTCAGGGGAGAAATCAATGGTCTTTCCCCTCACATAAGATTCATACCGCCGCCCGGAGAACCGAGCATTGGCATAAAACTCAAGCGCCATGGTCTTGTTGGCATCTTGGAAAACCATATTATTCAGCCCGTCCCACCCTCGAGCCGTGATAATTTGTTCAAACTCAGGGTTGCCTAACAATTTAGGGAGTAGGAACCCCCTCTCTGGTATCACCCGATAACTTCTGATTTCTTTGAACCGGTCACGGGCCTTGATGTCATGGAAACGGTAAGCTAGAGTGGGTGGTACGGCTGGTGGGGCTGTGGGTTTAACCGGTTGTTTGCGTTTGGCGGTGGTTTTGGGTTTTTTGGCTTGTGGAGCTTTTCCTTTCTTTCTAGTATCAACCATGGTGAAGGTTTAGGGTTAGGTCAAAGGAAAAGTGAAAGTTTGAGATTAGGGTTTTGAGGTTAGGTGAGGATGGTGAATTTTGAGAGGTTGATGATGTTGATGGTAGTTTTTGTGGTTGTCTTGGTGATTTGGGGATGGAAAGTTGAAGGTTTTTGGTGTAGAAAGTTGAGAAGTTCGTAGGTTAGGGTTCTGGGGAAATTTTGACAGAGTTTGGCTACTTTTGGAAGTGAATGGGATGATTTTCGTGTGAAAGGTATATATAGGGGAGAAAAACGTGTCACGTTTGGCCAAAAACGTGTCACGTTTTTCGTTTTGTAACGGTCAAAATTTTTTTGAAACCACCCAAAAACGTGTCACGTTTGGGCGAAACGTGACACGCTCCACTCTTTTGAAAAATTTTGGTTCCCAGAAAACGTGTCACGTTTTGGCCAGCGTGACACGTTTTTGCTGAACAGAATGCTTGTTTTTGAGATGCTTCAGAGGTGGCAAAAACGTGGCACGTTTCGCCCAAAAACGTGTCGCGTTTTTGCCCAGTATTGGACTTGACATTTCTCTTCCTCTGATCGTTTCAGCGAAAATATTTTTTGTATTTTTGATTTTTTGAAAACAATAAAATACGAAAAGAAAATATAAAAGAACTATTACCTGCAAAAAAACTAAAGGTGGGTTGCCTCCCACAAAGCGCTTCTTTACCGTCACTAGCTTGACTACTACGGACCTTTACAGGTCCTTCAGAATCAACCCTACTCTTTCTTTTGGTAGGTCGCCACCCAGATATGGCTTAACTCTTTGTCCATTCACTTTGAAACTCCTGTCACCCTCCGGTGTGATTAGTTCCACAGCTCCGTATGGTGACACGCTCTTGACCAAGAAAGGTCCAGACCACTTCGACTTGAGCTTTCCAGGAAACAGCTTCAACCTGGAATTATATAACAGAACTAGTTGTCCAGAGTTAATTTCCCTAGATACTAAGTTTTTGTCATGATACCTTTTAGTCCTGGCTTTATAGATGAGCGCATTTTCATACGCTCTAAGCCTCATCTCCTCAAGTTCATTAAGTTTCAAAAGTCTTTTCTTACCAGCAGCTACTTGATCAAAATTTAAGGCCTTGATGGCCCAGTAAGCTTTATGCTCTAACTCGACTGGAAGATGACAAGCCTTACCATAGACTAGTTGATAGGGTGAAAACCCAATGTGAGTCTTAAAGGCTGTCCTATATGCCCACAGTGCGTCATCTAACTTTTTGGACCAATCCTTCCTATTAGACGCAACTGTCTTCTCTAGAATCTGTTTCAACTGACGGTTTGAAACCTCTACTTGACCACTAGTTTGTGGGTGATAGGGAGTTGCAACTTTGTGCTTGATGTTATACTTTTTTAGCACATTTTCAAGAAGGTTGTTGCAAAAGTGCTTCCCCCCATCACTGATCAAGACTCTAGGTGTTCCAAACCTAGTGAAAATATTCTTTTGGAGAAAATTGACAACAGTTCTGGCATCATTAGCAACACATGGTATCGCTTCAACCCACTTAGTAACATAATCGACACAAACTAGAATATGAAGATAAGAGTAAGAGGGAGGGAAAGGCCCCTTAAAATCAATGCCCCAACAATCAAATGGTTCTATTTCAAGTATTCCTGTTAGGGGCATCTCATTCCTCTTAGAAATGTTACCTGTCCTTTGGCATTTGTCACACCGCCGCACAAAGTCTTGGCAGTCCTTGAACAAGGTGGGCCACCAGAAGCCACTTTGCAAGATTTTTGCAGCGGTTCTTTCTCCACTATGGTGGCCCCCATAAGCTGAGCTATGGCAGTGCCACATGATACTATTCGCTTCTTCACCTGCAACACAACGTCTAATCAACCCGTCAGTGCTTACCTTAAACAGATAAGGATCATCCCACAGATAGTGGTTTGAATCCTTGAAGAACTTCTTCTTTTGGGCCGAGTTCAAGTCATCTGGTACTATGTTACCAGCCTTGTAGTTTGCCATGTCGGCGAACCACGGCCTCCCTTCAACAGCGAACAGCTGCTCATCCGAAAACTCGGCCATGATGGCCTTTTCCTTCTTCGTCACCTCCTTATTTTCCAACCGGGAGAGGTGATCAGCCACCACATTCTCAACTCCCTTTTTATCACGAATTTCAAGATCAAACTCTTGTAACAAAAGGATCCACCTCAACAGCCGAGGCTTGGAATCTCCTTTCGTCAGTAGGTACTTCAGGGCTGCATGATCTGTAAACACAATGACTTTGGAGCCGATTAGATAAGAACGAAATTTTTCCAAGGCAAAAATTACCGCAAGCAATTCTTTCTCAGTGGTAGCGTAATTTACTTGATTTTCATTCAAAACTTTGCTTGCGTAATAAATTGCATGGAAAAATTTGTTCTTGCGTTGGCCTAAAACTGCACCAACAGCGTAATCACTTGCATCACACATTAATTCAAACGGTAGATCCCAATCGGGTGCAATGATTATTGGTGCAGTAACCAACTTGGTTTTAATCAAAGAAAAAGCATTTAAGCACTCATCATCAAATTTGAAATCATTTTCTTTGACTAAGAGGTTACAAAGGGGCTTTGAAATTTTTGAAAAATCTTTAATGAAACACCGATAAAATCCAGCATGCCCCAGGAAACTCCTCACTCCTTTAACATTTATAGGAGGGGGAAGTTTCTCTATAACCTCTATTTTCGCTTGGTCCACCTCTATGCCTTTAGCACTTATCTTATGCCCCAAAACTATACCCTCGTTTACCATGAAATGGCATTTTTCCCAATTTAAAATGAGGTTAGTTTCGGTGCATCTTTTGAGGACGGCATCTAGGTGGACTAAACATTGATCAAAAGACTTACCGAAAACAGAAAAGTCGTCCATAAATACCTCGATGTTCTTCTCTATCATGTCAGAGAAGATGGAGAGCATACACCTTTGAAAGGTCGCCGGCGCATTACACAGCCCAAAGGGCATTCTCCTATACGCAAAGATACCAAACGGACAAGTGAAGGCAGTCTTCTCTTGATCTTCTGGAGCCACCGCAATTTGATTATACCCCGAATACCCATCTAGAAAGCAATAAAAGGCTTGGCCAGCCAACCTCTCTATCATTTGATCCATAAATGGTAACGGGAAGTGATCCTTCCTTGTTGCGGTATTTAACCTCCGATAATCGATGCACATCCTCCAACCAGTGACGGTACGGGTGGGAATCAATTCATTTTTCTCATTAGCCACCACCGTCATTCCACCTTTCTTAGGCACCACATGGACAGGACTTACCCACGAGCTATCAGAGATAGGGTAAATCATACCTGCCTCTAGAAGTTTCAGCACTTCTTTCTTTACAACTTCCTTCATTGTGGGGTTCAGTCTCCGTTGAGGTTGAACAACTGGTTTGTATTCAGCCTCCATATGAATTTTATGCATGCAATAAGCTGGACTAATACCCTTCAAATCAGAAATTTTCCATCCCAACGCTCCTTCGTTCTCCCTTAACACCCTCATCAATTTTTCTTCTTCTAAAGGTGTCAAAGTGCTGCTGATGATTGCCGGTTTAGAAGCATCTTTGCTTAAGAAGACATACTTTAAGTGAGAAGGAAGTTCTTTTAATTCAGGATTTTTTTCCTCTTCCACACCCAAAGTAAGCGCCCCCTCATTCTTGTCAAGAAGTAACTTTTCTATTTTTTCCGATGCCACCTCTTGTTTGCTTGCCTCCAATTGCTTGACACATTCCTTCACCTCAAGATCTTCATCATTGTCACAATTCTCTATAGAATTTACAATTTCTTTCTCCATAGGTTGTGTTGGTTGAGGTTCACGAGAATTGTCTTCAACGATTTCATCAACAACGTCAATCCGGTAGCACTTGGGATTTTCAGCTCTATGTTTCATGGCTTCAAAAATGTTAAACACCACTTGTTCATTATGGAACCTTAACATAAGTTGGCCCAATTCGACGTCAATTAAAGCACGACCAGTTGCAAGGAAAGGTCTTCCAAGGATGAGCGGTGTTTCGTCATCTTCAGCCATATCCATGATAACAAAGTCAGCAGGAAATACTAACTCATTTACCTTTACGAGCACATCTTCCAAAACTCCAAAAGGATAAGAGATGGACCGATCAGCTAAAGTGAGGGTCATTCTTGTTGGTTTTGGTTGACCACATCCAAGCTTCTTCATCATAGATAGAGGCATCAAGTTGATACTTGCCCCTAAGTCACATAAAGCTCTACCCACCTTGACCGATCCAATAGAACAAGGAATGGTAAAAGCACCTGGATCTTTCATCTTCGGTGGAAGTTTGTTTTGGATGATAGCACTACAATTTTCTGAAAGAGCTATATTCTCGTCATCTTTTGGCTTTCTTCTTCCGGTTAATAACTCCTTCATAAACTTTGCATAAACGGGCATTTGATCAAGGGCTTCACTAAAAGGAATATTCACCTGGAGTTGTGAGAAAAGTTCCATGAACTTTTTAAATTGGCCTTCCTCCTTCTTTTTCTTCTTAGCTAGATGAGGGTATGGAAGCTTTACATAAGACGGCACAACTTGTGGTTTATCACCATCTTTCAAAATTTGGCTCCTAGACTTCCTCAAGATAGAGTCTTCATCTACTAATCTCTCACTTTTTTCTCCCTCTGATTTTTCCTTCTTTTCTTTTTCAACTTCTCCTTGATCACTTTCTTTTTCAACTACTCCCTCCAATTCTTTTTCAACTTCACAATCTATTTCTACCCCCTCCGTCACAACATCATCAACTGTTTTCTTAATTTTTGGAACTAAAGGTGTGAGCACCTTTTTGCTCCTAAGTTCAATAACATTGCAAGTTTCATTTTTCGGGTTATCCTTAGTATTACCTGAGAATCCTCCCTTGCTTTGTTCAGCCAACTGTTTAGCCATTTGCCCGATTTGAGTCTCAAGCAACTTCCTCGAAGCTTCATTGTTTTTTCTCTCAGCTTCTTGGCTCTTCTTCATCTCTTCAAAGTTACTTTGAGTCATCTTCATGAAATTCACCATTGTTTCTTCAAGAGCTGAAGGCTTCCTCGGTTGTTGTTGTTGTTGTTGAGGATTTGGAAGTAGAGGGTTTAGAGTGTTGTTGTTAGAATAACTCAAGTTAGGATGCTTGTTAAACCCGGGATTGTAGTAAGGATTTTGTCTTTGAAAGTTCACATAGTTCACGAATTCCTCACTAAATCCTTCCGGTACACACTCACCATTTGCATGTCCTTCTCCACATAGATCGCACTTAACAGCTGCCACTTGTTGCTTGTTAGCCAAAGTGAACCCTTGGAACTCCTTAGTTAGAGCTTCAATTTGCTTGTTCATGGCTGCTTGGTTAGCTAGAATAGATGTAGTGTCGCTGACCCCATATACTCCTCTTTTCTTCTTCTCCACATTATCACGGTACTCGTTTTGAGCCATGCTTTCAATTAAGGCTTCGACTTCATGATCGGTCTTGTTTTTAAGGCTGCCTCCAGCTGAGGCATCTAGAAACATTCTAATGTTATGTATCAAGCCTTCGGTGAAGATTTGGAGGTATTGTTTCTCAGACAGTTCATGGTTGGGGCACCGCTTCAGCATCAATGTAAATCTCTCCCATGCATCATATAAAGATTCAGTCTCCCCTTGCTTGAAATTTTGAATCTCCATCTTCTTTTCCCAATATTTGGACATAGGAAAGTACTTCTCTAGGAACCTCAGCTCGAGCTCCTCCCATGTTTGAATGGTACCACCCGGAATGGTTAGCAACCAATCTCTAGCTCTTCCCGTCAATGTAAACGGAAATAACCGTAGCTTCTTCTGGCTATCAGTAACCATAGCTGGAGGTACGCAGAATTCACAAGTCTCTGCAAACCGACTCAAGTGCTTATGTGGGCTCATGGCTTCAGTGCCATCAAATTGCTTGTCTCTCAACCCATTCAGAACGGTGCTCTTAATGTCAAAAGCAGCAGGGTTGGCAGGACGGAAGGTGTGTGTCAGCTGACCACGGTGAGTAGCTAGCCCGTAGTCTCCCAACTTAGGTCTCGGTTCAGCGTCTCCCATGATACTTGGTGTAGGAGAGGTAGACTTCAAGGATTCAGACGGTGGCGGACTAGGTGACCGCCCTTTAGCGATGGGTGGGACTGACTTTGATAACCGGGCAGCTCTCCGATTGGCTCGTTCAGTCCTTTCAATCTCCGGATCGAACTGTAAATCATCCTTGCTTTGTCGACCTCGCATAAACAGCAAAATACCTTAGTAGCACTGCACCAATAAAAGTAACAAAAAAAAATTTAAAAACAGAAAATAAAATGCAGAAATCCTAAATTACAACTAAATTGCCTTATTGAAATAAATCAACAATCTCCGGCAACGGCGCCAAAAACTTGATAGACGTTTGGCAAGTGCACCAAATACTATCGAAGTAGTAAAAATATCGATCCCACGAGGATTGTTTTTAATCGCAATAAGTTAATTTCGTTATGCAATAGGATGTATAAAGGTTATATTGTTTTGCCACTAGGCGGAAGATTGGGTTTGTTTTTTTTTTAAAACAAATAACAAAAAGATAACGTTTGTTTAGAAAATATGGAGAGAGATGAGATCGGATCGTCGAATCCTCTATGTTTCCCCTAATTGGTTACTGTACTCTATTCCTATTAATGGTTCTTTAAATCCTACGATAGTTAACAAAATAGCCCTAATCAATCCCTTGAGTTAGGACCCTCTTCTTAAACTACAGCCCCTAATTCCTTAGGTGGTCTAATAATTCTTGAAGGTTTAAGCACGTTAACCTAATATCACTAATAAACGATTATCCATTCCTAGACTAACCATGTTTATTAGAACAATTCAATTAAGTCTAAGTTGAAAGCTAGGGTTAGTAGTCATTCATTCTCACGAAAGCATACTTATATTTGATCAGGATATAAAAAGCATTAAGAACAATTGAATTGAATAAAGACTTAAATAATCATTAATATGGAATAGAGTTTCATCACAGCAACATAAGATCAACTAGGGTTTACACAGAATCATCTCGGATCCAATCTCTAAGAGATTTAGCTACTCATAGCGATGTTTACAAATAACATAATCAATTGAATCATTAAAACATACATGTAACTGGTAAAAGGATGAAGAAATCGTCCTCCTTGCAGTCACCTTGATGTCCAAATCGCACTTTGCTCTCCAAGATTCGTAACCCCTGTTTTTGGAAAAGACTTCAGCTTAAATAGGCCCAGAAATTCGCCCAAAACGTGTCACGTTTTAAGTAAAACGTGTCACGTTTTTTCCTTCAGTAGCAAGTAACCAAATTAGGGTTTCACAAAACGTGTCACGTTTTTGCCAACGTGACACGTTCTTCTTTCTTCTCAAAACATGCTCTCTGACTTGTGAAAACGTGTCACGTTTCTTAGCAAGCGTGACACGTTTTTGTGACTTGCACCATTCTTCAGTTTTCTTGTTTTTTTCTTGCTTTTCATGCGTTTCTTGCTGCTTAAGTTGCTTTGTGACTCCATAAAATGATAAAATATTCATAGAAATTACGTAATGACAGCATGTCATCATGATGCATGTTGAAAAAAATGTGTGTGATAGTGTAGTTGGAACACTTCTCAACATTAATGGAAAAACAAAAGATGGTGTGAATGCTCATCTAGATATGCTTGAGATGGGTATAAGACAACAATTAGCTCCACGGGCAGACGGTAAACAAACATATTTGCCTCCAGCTTGTTGCACTTTGTCAAAAAATGAGAGAAAAAGCTTTTGTGAATGTTTGCGTGGTATAAAAGTTCCACAAGGTTATTGTTCAAATTTCAAGAGTCTTGTCTGTATGCAAGATTTGAAAATAATTGGATTGAAATCTCATGATTGCCATATGTTGGTGCAACAATTTATACCGGTGGCTATTCGTGGCATACTGCCGAAAAAAGTTAGAAATGCCATAATTAGGTTGTGCTTATTCTTCAATGCTATTTGTAGCAAGGTTATAGATCCTAAAAAATTAGATGAATTGGAAAACGAGGGTGCAATTATCTTGTGCCAACTTGAGATGTATTTTCCTCCTTCTTTTTTTGACATCATGGTTCACTTAATTGTTCATCTAGTGAGAGAGATTAGGTTATATGGTCCTGTTTATTTGAGATGGATGTATCTGGTTGAACGATACATGAAAATTTGGAAAGGGTATGTGAAGAATCAACGCCGTCCAGAAGCATCTATTGTTGAAAGATATGTTGCAGAAGAAGCCATTGAGTGGTGTTCTGACTATATGCCAGACGCAGAAGCAATAGGAATTCCAAATTCTCGTCATGAGGGAAGATGTGCAGGTAAGGGTCGAGGTTTAAAACTTAAAGCCATGGATCGTGAGGAAGTGCTTAAAGCACATTTGTATATATTGAATAACACTGAAGAGGTTCAACCTTACCTTGCTGCTCATAAAGTCATTGTCAAGGATAGAAATCCTAGAATGAATGAAAAATGGTTGTTAAATGAGCATAACAAGACTTTCTTAAAGTGGTTTAAAGAAACCATTTTAAGTGACAATACAACTTCTGTTCAATTAAATGGCTATCAAGGGAGCCTAACTTTGATGTCATAACTTGGACTAGTTATGATATCAATAATTTTTCATTCTCTACAAAGACTCAGGATGACAAGAGTGTAGTTCAAAACAGTGGGGTGATGGTGGTAGCTCAGGGCATGCATTTCTCTAGTTCAAAAGATCAAAATCCAATTATGGCATCCATACCTTACTTTAGGATCATTGATGAGATTTGGGATGTCAATTTCATTAAATTTAAAGTGCCTGTTTTTAAATGTAAGTGGATTGCCATAAACAGTGGAGTTAAAACTGATGAATTTGGTTCTAAACTGGTGGATCTTGAAAAAGCAGCTTATACAAATGAGCCCTTCATTCTAGCATCCCAAGCAAAACAAGTGTTTTATGTTCGTGATCCCTCTAGCAAAAAGTGGTCAGTGGTTCTCTAAGGTAAAAACATGCATGAGTCAACATTCCGTAGATATTTCCGAGACTCCTTCTTTCTCAGAGGGGATAACTACTTTTGAAGAGGAAACTATAGTGGACGACGAGTATGCCACTCGTGATGATCATAATGAAGGGATATGGGAAAATATTCAAACAGGAAAATCTTAGAAAAATGTTCTAACCATATGTGGTAATTACTTTCATTTTATCATTAATTTTTACTTTGATTCTTAACATGTTTGGATAGTTTTATTCATTATTTCAAATTGGTACTAACCATAATTATATTTTTATATTACAGACTCATGGGTGATCCATCAGCTCCTCCACAAAGCGAAAAGAATGCTCAACCTTCCAAAAAGAGGGTGAATAGACAAATTGGTGATTCAAAAGCTCCTCAACACGGAGAGAAGAATACTCAGCCAACCAAAAAGAGGGTGATTAAGAGGGTGAATAAGAATACTCAGCCAGCCATTGGTGATTCATCTGCTCTTCCACAAAGTGAGATGAACGCTCAGCCTACCGAAAATAGAGTCAACACACTCGTGACTGATCCATCAGCTCCTCCACAAACCGAGGAAATTACTCAGCCTACCAAAAAGAGAGTTAGAGGTGCAACGCGAATGGCACATTTTTTGCTTAAACGTTTGAATGGTGAAAAGATACCGATTGACTTCGATCAATAGACCAAAAAGCCTTTAGGGGAAAACAGAAAAAAATTCAAAAGTCGTGTGGGTTCCATTGCTAGAAGCAAAGTCAGTATTTTGGTGGATCATTGGGATCTTGTAAGCGAAAGTGTTAAAGACCAGATTTGGCAAGATATCATGGTAAATTTATTTATGATTGTCAGTTGTAAATTATATTATTTCCATACGCTAACTCTTTTATCTGCTATATAACACAGGAACAATGGGATATTCCTGATACTCATGATATTTCAAAATTAAAAGACAAATGACTATCCTATGCATGTGAACGTTGGAGGGCATTTAAAACAAACCTGACAAGGAGATATTTAAATGACGGGGAATTGAGTGACAAATCTCCTCTTGGAACATATAAATTTATTGATGAGGAAACATCACAGGAGTTTGTTAAGATGCGGGAGGATCCTTCCTTTCTGGTTTGTTGGACTTTAAGATTAATTAGTTTAATTAAATTTATTTATAGCATTTTCGTTAATTGTTGTGTGTTATTTATAACAGGAGAAAAGAAATAGGGGGAAATTGATTCAGGCTCGTAATAGATACCCCACAACTTGTCTCGTGGAGGATATGAGTTGCTTGAAGAAAAGATGATGGAAGAGAAAATAAAACAAAGACAAGAATTGATTGAAGACTCGGTAGTTGCACCTCCATCCCCACCAAAACGCCATGAGAAGTGGATAAGGGCACGACAAAAGTCATCAGGAGAGTACATGTCCGAAGAAACACGTTGTGTGGCCGATAAAATCGTAAGTAAAATGCAATATTATTCGTCTTGATTAGTTTATCTGCTAAGTCATATTTTTTTAAACACAAAATTATTAATCACCAGATATTAATATAGATTGATAAAAAAATTGGTTGTTTAAAAGCAGTAGCAATTTCTTGAATCAAACAAAATTTGTCATGGTGATGGTGATGGACTTTGATGCCTTACACTGTGTAATAAGTTTTCAGGCTTACTATATATTTAATATATTAGTACATTTTCTTTCTATGTTTTCCTTTACTAGTGATAATCTTATTCGAGACGTGTCAGACACTAAATGTTGACACCTCTCTTATAGAAGTTTAAACTTTAATTCGTCATGTTATAAAAGTTTAAACAAACATATATTGAATATTTTTATGTTGGTAGGATTCTATTGTTGAAAAAACAAAACAAGGACTCTTTGTTCCACAAGGCCGTAAAGATATCTTGGCGGAAGCGATCGGACGACCTGAACACCCTAGACATGTTCGTGCTGTTGGTGGAGGAGTGGGAATTAGGCAATATTTTGGTCCACTTTCTCATTATGGTGCCTCTGCCTCATTTGTTTTCAATAGCAAACAAATAGAGAGCATTAAAGCAGATCTTACTAAGGAGATCAGGGATCAAGTGATGCGGGATATATCATCTATTCCGGCTTTGTCTCAACATTTCCCAAATTTCCCAACATGTTCTCCTAGTACCGATATACCTGCAAGCACAAAAGGTAGTTGTTCTGCAGCGCCGCCTATACTAGAGGATGATGATGAGGACATCCCAGAAGAGTGTGAATTATATGTTGATAATAAACATCACATAGTAGCATATGCATATGTATATAAGTTGGGACCACCTATACATAATCAGCTGTTAGAAAATGGTATGGTGAGGGTGGCAGTAACTAAAGTGCTAGATTCTAATGCTCAAGTCCCCATGCCCACAGATGAGGTGACAAAGGTTGGTAAGGCCCTCAACGCTTTCATTGTGTATGTCTTTATCTATTTGCACTTGGGCCCATTTAATTATGTTGACTAATATTTTATCTTAAATTATTTAGGATGTTAAAGAAACTGCAAAAGATGATCATCCATCCAAAAGGTTAGAACCTGAAAAATCTTGCATTGAAAAGTTGATGTTAAGCGTATTGAATCGAAAACATCCTATGAAGTTCGATTTGAATGAGAGTGAATTTTTTTTACCTCCCAACGAGAGATATTATGGAGTTGTGTATCAAGACGGAAGATTTATGTATCACGATTCTACGAATATGGGTGGTATAAGTATATTTTCACCCTTATGCATGTCTATACTTACAATTTTTTACAATTTTTTGTATCTTTCCATTGAAAATTCTGACTTCTGAGTGTTTAAAAACTTGAGATACACATGAATGTATGTACCAATCCTCATGACTTATACCAAAATTATTCAATCTTAACAATGATGTAGTCTGGAAGTACTTGGTCTTCTCATTTGAAAGTCACAGTTTTGGTGATCAGTTTGGATATGTTTATGATGGCAGAAGAAAAGGTTGGTTCTGTCACAGACTCCCAAATTTGAAGGAATAAAAGAACTGAAATGTTGCTAGATATTTTTTGTTTCATTCTCATCTCCCTAAATGTTTTTGCTCATATGCTCTAAACCATACTACTTACTTGATTAATAAGTTATGCATAGCTGTTCTTAATAATTATTCAATCTCTTTTAATATTTTAGGTATATGGAACGCCTCTATACTCAATTGGGAAATAGTGATGTGTATGGTTTCGTTGATCCATTTTTCATTCACGCGGAAAATGACCAAGAAAGTTCTCAGTCTCATATGACCGCAAAGATGTTTGAGGGTAACAAAGTTTGTTATTTTGCACCTTACCTGAAAAAGTAAGTGTATTTGATCTTCATAGTATTATTTTTCTATACTTAATCACATATATTAGAAAGCCCTAAAATTAACAAATCTTTTGTTTCTTTCCAATGTAGTCGCCATTGGCAATTGCTTATTATTGAACCAAAAAAACAAAATGATGTTTTTCTATGTTCGATGGGTTGAAAGCCAGATAAAAATATTGAGGACATTGTTAATTCGTAAGTATTTAACTAATTGGATGTAATTTAAACATTTTTTACACATCAATTTATATGAATGCATTTTATTACTGTAGTGCTATAGTTGGGTATAACAAGTTGAGTGGTGTCAGAAAGGCGAGAAAGCCAACATGGGAGTTTCCCACAGTAAGTTAAAAATTATATTCATGCAATATTATAAGTTTTTTATACATGATATTTACTCAATATAATTTCATATTTATGACAATTGTAGTGCCAAAGACAACCTTTCAAATATGAGTGTGGCTACTTTATAATGATACATATGCTGAACATTGTATCAGCAGGCATTACCAGCCCATGGGATATGGTGTGTAACTAAATACTACATTGTGTTTCTTATTTTTTTTTAAAGTTAATTTCATATTCTAATATGTTATCTTAATTTTTTTTTCCAGATTTTTGGAGACAAAACTCCGTTTACTGATGATAAAATGACAAATGTTCAAGAACGCTGTGGAAGTTTGATTTTGGAAAGACTTGATGTAATTTAATTATGTCAATAACAATGTTTAGCTTTTGTTTAGTTTTATGACATTGTAACTTTGAATTTGTTTGATATTGTAACAATGACAGGTTTGATATGAATTTTGATCATATGATAATTCATATAAGTGGTTGAGATTATGAATTTTTTGGTTATTATATCATATGAATTTTGATCATATGATAATTCATCGTAATTTTGTTATTAAAAAAAAAATAGACAGGGATTTTAAATGGGTTGAACAGATCTAAATAGTATTTTTAATACTTTAGTTCAGATTTTTTTAAGTCGGGTTATCCGATTTAAATTACAAGATTTTAGATGGGTTGAGCCGATTTAAATAAAACTTGTTCAACTTTTTTTAAGTCGGGTTAACCGATTTAAATTACAAGATTTTAGATGGGCTGAGCCGATTTAAATAAAACGATTTTAAATCGGGTAAAGGGTGTAGACTTAAAATCAAAGACAGTTTTTTAAATCGGCCACCTATAAGTCGGATCATGACCTGATTTAAAAAGTCATATTTACCCCATTTAAAAAGTCTTTTCTGTACTAGTGTGTATACTCATGTGTACTACACCGAAGTTGTAAAACAAGGTGTTAGTTGTTTTTGTTTGAAGGTAACTTCACAGTTTGTTTGTGTTTTTGGTCTGATAGGTCACAGGGGCTGTGACTGACCATAAGATAGTGAGATGAGATCTCAGATCTAGGAGTTCCTAGGTTGAAGTCTATACGGGTAGGTCCTAGGTCTTTACTGTAAACGGAGGAGTTTACTATAGAATAAGGACTACACTAGTGGATTTCCTTCCTACTTGGTAGCCTCTAGAGTAGGTGTGTTTGTCACCGAACTGGGTCAACATACTTTCTGTGTTCTTTACTTTCTTGTTTTTAATTTGTTGTTTTGTTTACTGCTAGCACGATGTTGGAACATTGAACGGAGCATTGCAAACGTTTATACATCGCACAGAACATATTAAAACAGCTTCTAACTCATGCGCTAAAAATTCAACATTTGTTATATTTTCCTTGTTCTGTTTGTTTTCAGCTAGCTCGATGTTAAAACATCATACTCAACAATTTGTTCGTATCTGATGTTGAAACATCGTATAAAACATATGAAAACTTGCCTACTGAAATTTGAATAAGTTTTTTCGTCTCATCCAGTGCGGGAATTTTAACACACACCTTATGTGTTTTAATTTATTTTTTGTGCTTTATTAACAGACAGATGTAGCATGGGCACGCTTTATAGATGCTAAAGAAAAATGGGTAGACCCCGATGTTGTTCCACAATGCTTTTCATTACACCTTAGAACTTGCAATCTTTTCAACTTCTCAGGCTTACAATATGAGCTTATGGTGGCGAGGTATATTTTGAAGAATGCAATAGTCTTATAGTTTATGATGATTCATGATCCATGTAAGTAGTAGTTATTTTTAATTAGCTGATTAGCTTCTACCATGTAATGGCTAGATTTGGTAGTCGATAACCTTAACTTTGTTTTGTCGATAACCATGTAATTGACTCTGCACTGCCAAATGACAAAACAGTTGCAAGATTGGTAACTTTTAAGTTTATGGAGGACTATAATCTGGTTAATATTTTATTAGGACAGAGATAAGGCCATTTTAACTGCTGTGAAATTTCTATTAGTTTTAACTTTTTTCTTTCTTTCACTTTCTATTGATTTCAGACAATAGAGTGAAAAATGACAATGCGATGCTGAAAATATCACAATCAAAGTTGATTTCGTTTGACCCATCCGTTTAGAGGAGGCAATTAGTTCGCTTGTAAGCAAGTGACAGACAGTATCCGGAGAAAATTCACTCTCAATTTCAGTTTTTGTACTATTTGAATTTTTTTCTAAAACTTTGCTTAGTTCTACAAGAAACATGGTTATAAGTTTTATTCTGAGACAAACAAATAATGTTGCTCATTTGTTAGTTGGAGTGATATTGTCATATGCTTATTCCCAAATTCACGAAGAATTGTCATTGTATTACGACTGCATTATGAATGAAATAAATGGGTAGTGTTTTTATACCAAAAAGAATAAAAAATAAATCTATTTGTTTGACCCATCAGAAGTGTATGTTTCCGATGGTGTTGCTACCACTTTTGAATGTATCACTTAGCATGATTATCGAAGGAAATCATTTTTGTTGGAAGAATGGTATTGGACATGATAGATATATGATGTTTAAGAAGATGCTTGATAATGACTTGTAAGTATGTAGAATAAGAGTAATTCGAGGTGATAATTAAGATTTGTATTGGAAATTTATCGTCATTCACTGGCAGGGATATCACTATAGCTTGCTATTGTATTTATGTTTATACCTTTCGTATATGGAGCATCGCTTCTATAGTTGCAACAAAAACAATCAAGTCTTATCAAATGGTTTTAACAGGGAAACCGCACATCGAATACCCTTTTAGAATAAGTTTGTTTTGAACAAAGATGTTCGTAAAAAAATATTTGTGATGGAGTGAAATTTGTTTTAAAATTGGTTAGCAAAGATAATGGAGCAACAGGTGATGACTTTATGGTTTGCAAGTTCATGGACGAAGGCAAGGACTAGTATGATATATCGAAATCAAGATGCAGAAATTGAGAGGATAGTAGTTAGGGGTGGGCAAAAAAACCAAAAACTGAACCGAACCGAACTGAACCGATATTAAACTGAACCGTGTATTAAAGTTCTGAACTGAATTGTATTTTGAGGTTCAGTTTACTAACTGAACTGTTTTGAAAAATAAAATACAATTAACTGATCCAAATTGATCTAAAAGCCAAATACCCAGATCTATTCCTCTCTTGCGATCTCAAAGCCAAAAACGTTACCGTCGTGATCCCTCCATCTCTAGCCACCGTCGTCCGTCGGGATCCCTCCGTCGTGATTCATCTTCGGTCACCGTCATGATCCCTCCATCTCAGTCACCGTCGTGAATCGTTATCTCTGTCGTGATTCATCTCTAGTCACCGCTGCAACTCTGAGGTACCCATTTCATTCATATTCATCAAAATTTCATCTCAGTTTCATATGCTTTTCATCTGTTGTGTATGTTAGGGTTGTGCTCAATATTCGCAGTTTCACATGGGTTGTTCTTAATTTCATATGTTTTTCCATTCTGGATCAAAATTTCATCTCAATTTCATATGTTTTTCCATTGTGGATCAAAATTTCATATGGGTTGTTGATTCTACAGCTGATGCATGATTAATTTATATGGGTTTCATGTGAAAATTCATATGGGTCAGAATTTTATAATGCTTTTGTAATCAAAAAAAAAATCATAATGCTTTTGTTTGGTTTGTTGTGTTTTTCACTGAGTTTGTTTAATAAGCATTGTCTAGTCTGGCTTTAGTTTAACTGAAAAGACGCTTTGAAAATGTTTGTCATTTAATTTAATGGATCATGCAATTTCTAATTAGCCTACAGGGCACTCCCTGTTTCCTTATTACGATTAGTTGCTTTATTTCATTTTGTTGACAAATGTCGTCGGATGAAGATGTCATTTCTATCACTCATGTTGTCGCTCCATCGACAACTCCTTCTTCTAGTTTGCCATTGTCTGGGCGTAAATATCGGTCGCACGTTTGGAATCATTTTGTTGAATTGCCTGGTTCTGAGAAGAAGGCCAAGTGTAATTATTGTAGTAAACCGATTAAATTCAAGGCTGGAATAACTTCTATGGCTAATCATTTACTAAGATGTTTGAAACACCCTGATAGAGTAGCAAGTAAAAGGCAAAACAATTCTCCCACAACACAACTTACAGAAGTGGAATCAAGTGTTGTAAAATTTGACCAAGAGACGTGTCGTTTGGAGCTTGTGAAGATGTTTGTGGGCACAGAGCTTCCTTTTCGGTTTGTGGAGAATGAGTTTTTTCGAAACTTTGTGAAAGTCTTGCAACCACTGTTTGATATCCCATCCCGCACTACATTAAGGCGTGCTATTTGGTCGCTTTATGATGGGGAGAGACAAAGACTTAAAGAGTTTATGTCAAAGCATTGTGGAAGGGTTTGTCTTACGACAGACACATGGACATCGTGTCAAAATCTAAGCTACATGAGCCTAACTGCACATTTCATTAACAAAAAATGGAATTTGCATAAGAGAATTCTGAATTTTTGTCAAATCACAGGCCATACGGGACAACTCTTGGCTGAAGAAATGGAAACTTGCTTAAATGCTTGGGAGTTGAATCGGGTATTTAGCATTACGGTTGATAATGCATCGTCTAATGATGTACAAATCAGATTTATGAAAGATTGGATGAATGCAAAGGGCTGTTTGATCTTGAAGGGAGATTATATTCATATGCGCTATTGTGCCCACATCTTGAGTTTGATTGTAAAGGAAGGTTTCAAAGAACACGAGGATTCTATCACAAGAATACGCGATGCAGTCAAGTATGTAAAAGGATCTGCTTCAAGATTGGCAAGGTTCAAGGGGTGTGTTGACAGGGCAAGAATTGCTTATAAAGGCCTCATTTCCCTAGATGTTGAAACCAGGTGGAATTCCACGTATTTGATGTTACAAGCCGCTTTGAAATATAAAACTGCCTTTGATTTGTTAAAAAATGCAGATGCTAAGTTTGTTAAAGAGTTGTCCAAGAAGAATGGAGGCAAAGGTGTACCTAATGATGAGGATTGGAACTATGCGAGTTCGGTGCTGCCATTTCTGAAGATGTTTTATGATAGTACAATGCGTATTTCTGGATCTTTGTATGTTACTAGTAACATATATATGAAAGAGGTATTTGCAATTGGAAGGAAGATCCGAACATTATGTGAAAATGATGATGAGAGAATAAAGGCGATGGCATTTAAAATGAAGAGTAAATTTGATAAGTATTGGGTTGATCCTGATAAAGTAAACATGATGTTATTGATTGCGGTTGTTCTAGACCCGAGGAGCAAATTGGGATATGTCAACCACTTTCTTGGGTATTATTTTGCAAAAGAAGTTGCCGAAGAATTGCAAGCAAAATTGTTGTCGTCTTTGAAGTCAATTTATCAAGAATATGAAGGCATTGGGGAAGGGTCTCAAAGTATGGGAGAATCACAACCAGAGGAAGATGATGATGATATTCATGGCATGGGTTTCTATGTAAAAGCAACTGGGCGTGGAATTGATGCTAGGACTGAGCTTGATAAATATCTCAGCGAAGAATGTGAACCTTATATTAAGTCAAATCAGTTTGACATTCTAAATTGGTGGAAAGTTAACTCGTCTCGATATCCCATTTTTGCAAGTATTGCCCGTGAGGTGTTGGCTATTCCAGTGTCTACTGTAGCATCAGAATCTGCGTTCAGTGCTGGAGGAAGGGTGTTGGATCCTCATCGCAGTAATCTTACACCTAAGATTGTGGAAGTGCTTGTTTGCACTCAAGATTGGTTAAAAGGATCTCCATTCTCAAACTTATTTGATGAGGACCTTGGAGAACTAGAAACCTTTGAGCAAGGTAAATTTATTACAAGATCTCTAGTTCTACAAAAATAATACATTGTCATTTTTTAACCGTGTTTGTGTTGGCATTAAAGAAAAAGTATGCTCCTATTACCTCAATATGTTAGAACCATAGTCACATAATTCGCCGGTTTATTGGAGAACCGCGAATTGGTTCGTGCGAACCGGTTCGCAGTTCGTCGGCGTATTGGGTCGCCGGAATTCGTACCAAAATTCGCAGCCACAAACGTACCCGGAGTATTGGCAGAAAATCTGGAAAAATAGATGGAAGAGATAGTTTCTGAAAATGATGATAAAAAGGAGGCAGCCGTTGTTACAACAAGAAGAACTAGTTCTTGAATCTGGGTTTGAAAAGAAAAAGAGCAGCTGCTGTTACAGTCCAAGGAGGGAGGAAGAAGATGACTGGTTTCTGAAATTAGGGTTTTCATTGGACCTGACAGTATATTGACCTTCTTTTTTAAAGCTTTTCTTTTTCTTCTTTCTCGGTAACCATGAGTTTTTTAGAGACTGTTTTTATTGTATCAAAATCTGAACATTAGTAATTGCTCTTTTTTGTAAACGATGCATAGGTATCTAAACTAATTTAATGGTTATTGTTAAAAAAAATAACAATAATTAAATTACTTTGTAAATAGCTGTCAACAATAATTAAAAAAATAACAATAATTGAATTACTTTGTCAATGGGTGTGTGTTTCTATTGGTTGTTATATCAATTCTGTTTGCAATTGTGCTCTGATTGAACCACGTTGGGCTTTTAATATAATGAATGAATTTTTATTTGCTCTCTAAAAAAAATAGTTTTCATTTTCTATTATATTTTTTGTTAATTAAATATTTTTTTATTAGTAACGTACCGATTATTATATTTGAACGTACCATGAACCCAAATAGCGTACCGACTCTGTATGCCCCCCACGTACCTAGTTTTTTGAAAGTCGCGAACCGCGTACCCGAATTCGTACCACGTACCGAAGCGAATGGCGAACCGTGTGACTATGGTTAGAACAGTTCGTGTTCATCAGTTTCTTAATTAGATTAGAATAATAGAACCTCTATGATAATAGTGATTTTTCACTAATGTTGCTTAGTGTAAAAATGGAGTTTGAGGGATTTTGCGTTAATGATTCCTCCTTTTTTTATTAGATAAAAGACTGTAGAATTTGGTTTCTTATAATCAGAGAAAGTTAAGGTTAGGCCAAAACTGAGCTGGTTCCACATTTGATAAACCACTTATGGATTATCTTTTTATATGATGTTGTCCTTTAACTACTTTTGGTGGTTTGGTATTGTGTTAGGCCAAAACTGACTTTGGTTAGTTATGTTTTTTATTTGGCAGCTATGTATTTGGCAGCTACTTTTGATGATGATAATAAATTCTCTGTTTTTTTATTATGCTTTCAGCTTATCAGATTTGCCATATATATGTTAGCTTCTAATAATATTTAATATAATTTTTGCAGAGATGATTTCTTCATCGTCTTACGCAATGGCATCAGCTAGTGTGGTTAATCTCGATGATGATGTTGGTTGCTGATTGATGGAGAGTTGTTTTTGTTACATGTCAATACATTTTGGTTTTTTTAGACATGTTGATGTTGTGTAATGCTGGAAACAAATTGATTCCATGATAACATTTTAATTTTGTGATGATGTTGCTGTTGTGTAAAACTGTTTGGTTTAGTTCAATGAATATCATAACAGTTCAATTTAATTCGAAAAAAACCACTTAAGTTGACAACAGTTCGGTTCAGTTTTTTTTCAAGTGAAACAGTTAACTGTCTTAAAGAACAGTTTCAGTTCAGTTCGAGTTGCTCCAATATAGTTCAGTTCTAACGAACTGAAAAACAGTTCAGATCAGTTCCCCTACAGTTTTGGTTCAAAACCAAACTTTGCCCACCCCTAAGTAGTAAAGGTAAATCTGATGGCGTAAAGCTGCTGGTTGATTGTCATAATAAAGGAATTTGGACATAGGTGAAGAAAGTGGAAATTATCCTAACCTGACATGAATCGGTAGTGACATTAGAATGTGAGGTTTTAAGAGACATGGAATAGATTTATTTGTGGATGCTAGTTAAGAGACATCAAGCTATAATTATAATCACTAACCACTATCAAAATATAACTATCAGAATATAATTCTATTTTATCAATTAACTAAGCAAGACATCAGAAGTAAAAAGATAAAACAGAACTTCGGTTATATGTGATACATCGAGATGTGTGGTGATGGATACATGAACGAAAGTCAAAACATTAGAAATACATAATTTATCATGGAAAGACATAAGAGAGTTGACAAAACTTAACCCCGACAACATTATCTCTTTGTTCCTGCTTTCCATTGGATGCCTAGATCAAGTCATGTACAAACAACTCTCTTTCTATACTTAAAAATATAACATCTAGTTGAAAGGATATGCTATACTTAAAACTATACTTTATCCTTTGGCTCTGTATCTTTAAGGAAATAAACTCTTTTGTTCTTTATCTTTAAAAAAAGTTGTGATTTTGGCCCTATGTTTTAAAATATATGGCGTCTTCTCAGCAGGTTTGCAACATTTTGTAAAATTAAAGGGTAAAATTATTAAATTTTTGTTAGGGAATCGAAATTGTAACTTTTTAAAAATTAAGGGGTCACAAATGCATTTAAGCCTTAGTTATATTATAAGAAAACATCAAAACCTAGAACTAGATTTTTGAGCTCCTTTTTTATATTTTTGTTTACATTTTGTGTATTACTTTCATTCTAATAATACCTCAATTTTTTTCAATTTTTTCATCGGCAGGTGAAAAATCCCAGTCTATAATGTTTATACTACAAACATAATGTGTTCGTCTCTTTTTATCTTTACCTATTTTTTGTGTCTTATCATCAAATACATTTTTATCGATGCTTCATTAATTTGAAGAAAACATATTTTATAAACAACTTAACAAAATTACTTTATGTTTAACGTCTTTAAAAATATGTTTTGAACAAAGTGATATTTTTTGCTTATGACAAAAAGATTTTAATTCTATAAACTTAAACACAATTAAAACTCACCCTTTCTTAAGTTTTTCAGTACCTTTTATACATTATAACGAGATAAATGGGAATTTGTGTTGTTTTTGGTGTACTCTACCAACTTTAATGAATGAATATATTTTGTATTGAAAAAAGTATGATAGAAATGACCTTTGAACGTAACTAACAAAGGTATTTTTATAGGTGGTATCATATGTCTAGATTACGAGTCTTGGTGATATCTCCAAATATATGAGATTAGGAGACACTATAAATAAAATTCTTTTCTGCCATATTTCATTTCGCTGCCATCATAATAAAGTACAAAATTGTAATTTCAAGGTCCAAGAAATTAAGGGAATAAATTACAACTATTCGGTGCATGCACAAAAATTAAATGACAGCTAGTGGAATATTCTAGCATAAAGTAAAGTGTACAATTCTTTTGCTAGCGGAAGAACTGATTCATCTTAGTTTTAACTAAAAATCTCTATACAAAAGCCTTTACGACACCTAACATTAGAATTTTTCATTTGTGGGCAATCTTTATCCCTAATACAAGAAGGAGGCTTACGAAAATAAATACCATCGTATACTATTAAAACAAGAATTATGGAAAAAAGTAGAGTCATAACATAAACAAATTTCGTAGTTTCTGCCATATTTTCCCTCTTTGCATAGAAAATATAGGTATGATTTGATCTATTTATAATGTATAAATTTCATGCTCTCATAAAAATAATTAAATAGTTCAATAATTTTTAAAAACTTCTCATAAAATTAGAAATACTACTAAATGCCTCTTAAGTATATCAGTGTGATGTATTTATCCCTTCACACACTTAGAAATGAAGTAATATAATAAAACTTGATAATGATAAGAATTGAATATTATTTAACTAATTTTTCATTACTTCTTAACCTTTTGTGATAGTAAGGTGAATATGCAGTCTATCGGATGATCGAAGAGGTAGAATACTGGAAGAGACCTACTCATGAAGATCTGACATGGGAGGTTTTCAAGGGGAAGTTCCACAAGAAATACTTTCCACTTAGTGCCTAGATCTTGAGATTTATCCTAAGAAGACCAAATTGTTGCAGAATACGCGACCATGTTTGAAACCATGGCCAAGCATTTACGTTACTTTCACAACCAGATGGATGAAGACCGAAGAGTATGTGTAGGAGAGGTTTAAAGATGAGGTCGGATATGATATCAAGGATATGGTGGAATAATGTTATATATTGAAAACCTTAGGGTGTGTTTGGATTGAGAGTTTAGGAGAGGAAGGGAAGGGAAGGTTTAGTTTTCTTTTTTAAACTACGGACTATATAACATGTTTTTCTAAAATAAATCAAGTGTGATTGAAGTATTATATTATCGTTTATCATGTTAATATGTTAACTTTTTAAAAGACATTTCATAGTGTCCATAATTTAAAAACAAAAAGTGAACCCTCCCTTTCCTTCTCCTCCTAAACCCTCCATCCAAACACATCTAAGAGTTTATTTCCATTTCCTACTAAAATTGTTTTAAACATGGACATGCTAATTATCAGAAATGAAACATACAATATCCTATGTCTAGGCCTCATGATCAAACTCATAGGAACAATGAGGGCAAACCTTCGTAGAAACCACAAAATGGAGGAAATCAGAGGCCCCATAACCAAAATCAAAGGCAAGAAAAAAAACTCTTGTGAAGAACCAGAACCAAGCATTACGCTGTTTTTTATGTATTGATCAAGTAATGATTTTTTTCAGAGAATGTTGATTTAGGTTTTATTCTAACTTACTAGTCTTATTTGTGTTTAAAATGGTATTATCCAAAAATAAGCTTTGTGATATTTGGACAGTGGCATTTGTCAGTCCATTTTAATTTTCCAACTGTGGAACGACCAATGATTAAATGCAATCTCATTTTGCTTGGTTTGTTCACCTGTTTATTCATATTTATGCTATTGGTATTGGATATAGTTGTGTATCGTAACTTATAACTTCTGGACTCTCAACTCCATGCATAACTTACAATTGTATTGGCATTGGATATAGTTATTATTATATTATATTCATTACCATAATCTTGTATAAAAAAAAAATATGTAGAGAGATTTTAAATGGGGTGAACCGATTTAAATTAAAAGATTTTGACTCTTGTTAAACTTTTTTAAATGGTATCGACCGATTTAAAATAAAGGATTTTAAATGGGGTCAACCGATTTAAATTACACAATTTTAAATCAGGTAAAGGGTGGAGACTTAAAATCAGAGACAGTTTTTTAAATCGGCCACCTATAAGTCGGATCATAAACCGATTTAAAAAGTCATTTTCACCCCATTTAAAAAGTGTTTTCTGTACTAGTGCAACCATCTACAGATTTCTCGATTCCTAAGAGGGTTGAACCACTCACAACAGTTACTCCAACCCTGAAGAAAAATGCTCCAAAATCTGCTACCAAGAGAAAGAAATCTTCAAGGAAATGTGATGTGAAGGATGATCAAGTCGAATCCTCGACACAAGAAGTCAAGAAAACTAAAGGCAAAGAGGTGCTCAAAGATTCATCTAAATCTCAACTCATGCTAAGGAGAAAGCTGCTTATGATCCTGTGATAGGTAACCCTGGTGAAACCCTTATTTCTAATATATCGAATGCTGATAGGAAACTAGGGTTAGAAGATTTAAACGATGTTATAGATAGCACTGAGAACATGGACATTGATGCTGGTATCGAAACAACGGTAAATGACTTTGTTGAAAAAGATCTTGAAGAAAATGATATTGGAAAGGATGTTGGGCCGAATGTTGAAACATCCTTGGACCAACCTGGCAACTCTGTTGATGACACCACAACTGTTGGTCGTAACAAGGATCCTATTCCTGATACTGCTCCCGAAAAAGATGCAAGATCTAGGAAGTCAGTTGAGAACTCTATTTCTGAAGAAGGAGAGGAGTCCGTTGAAGTATCTAAAGAGACTGAGGAGGAAAATGATTATGAGGATATTGAAAAAGACAAGGATGTGGTAGACGTTGACAATCTGGACCTAGACGACATTCCCCTGACCAAAACCCTTGGTGATGGTGTGGCAAAGAGGTTAAGAAGCAACAAAGGGATAGTGGTACCTCATACTAGCACTACCCCTAAAGAAAACTCTACTTCTGAAACTAAAACCCCCAAAAGCAAGGGAAAATCTACTGTAGTGGGTCCCAAGAAAGCATGGAGTAAAGTCATTGTGAAGTCAGTTGTTGGTAGTTATAGAAAAAGGAAGGTTGTATCATCTAGTGAGTCTGAATATGAAGCTGAGGAAGATGTTCTGAACATTGTCTCCTCAGATGTTAAAAAGTTTGCCAAAAAGAAGAATGCTCAGATCGTTGAGAATGTGACTATTGACAAAGTCTCATTTCATCTTCCTGAGTTTACTCAAAGGTGGAAGTACATCTACCATAGGGGGGTAGCTGTTGAAAGAGGACTAAGCAAGGAGGCTGTTGAAATAAAGGTTGTGATGGGACTCATCAAAGAAGCTGGTCTTATAAAGACTGTATGCAATCTAGGAGATTGCTATGAAAAGCTTGTGAAAGAATTTGTGGTCAACATCTCTGAGGACTGTGACAACCCGCTGAGTGGGGAATTTCAGAAGGTGTATGTCAGAGGAGAATGTGTCAACTTCTCTCCCGACATCATCAACAATTTCTTAGGAATTGATAAAGAAGTTATTGCTGAGCTGGAAGCAACAGACAATCAAATCAGTAGGGAAGTTACTGCCAACAAAGTTAGTGTCTGGCCAAAAAGGGAAAGATTTCATTTGGAAAGCTGAGTGTAAAGTATGCCATTCTCAATAGGATTGGTGCAACAAACTGGGTTCCTACACCCACACCTTAGATATTGCAACAGGTTTGGCAAAATTCATTTATGTTGTGGGAATTGGGTTTTAGATGGATTTTGGTAGATACATTTTCGATCATACGATTAAGCATGCCAAAACCAATGCTGTCAAACTTCCAATAACCTTTCCTACCCTTCTCTGTAATGTTATGATACAACATCTTCATGATCTTAATGATGATCTGAGATTCTGGTCTCAGGACTTATATATTGTACATGTTCTTGGAACATGTTTGATGCAACTGTAGATGTTGGCACTGATGCTGCAACATCTCTATATTATTCTGTTATGAGAATTTATTTTTCTCAGTATTTTTTGTACTTGTTCCCTGCTTGTTGGTGTTCTCTAATAATACTGGAACTTGTCTGCTGCAAAATCTTATTTGGTCTGAGAGTTCTCAAAATCTCAGTATCTTTGCTTGTACATGTTCACTGCTAATATCATACATCATGCTTAGGAACATGTCTGTGTGTGACCTTGATAGGTCTGCTAGCTTACATGCTAGTTAGAAAGTATTTCCCAGAAATGGTTGAATCTGCCCTGAAGTTTTCTTCTTTCTATGCATCTGGAGTTTATGTATTATTATCCTATATATGCATGTATTCAGGGGGAGTAATGGAATACTGGTGTAAGTAGTCACTCATAGGTTCTCATACTCAGGGGAAGTGATACTTCTATGTGTGCTTGTGTTAGTGTAAGCTGGTTGACAGGATGTTAAGTCAGATTTCTAGACATCCATGTCTGTCACCTGTAAGCATGGGAATTTATTTTTCCCAGGCTTCTATAGTTGGCTGGTGACAATACTCTATAGGTTCGGAACTTATTGTTTCCTTGCCTCTATGTGTGGCAGGTACTCCTGTCTGATGTGCGAAAGGATGTTGAAACATCCTAATGTTTATGGGAATTCATTTTTTCTCTTCTGTAGCACAAGAATTTATTTTTCCTCTGCTCTTATGTGGTGAAGGATTCTGAGACATCCATTATATGGGGAACTTATGTTTTCCTTTCTGTAGCTTCGGAATTTATTTTTCCTTTGCTCTTGTGAGACTATGCCTTAATCTAATCCGTTGTTGCATGTCTCTGATCTAGTTTAATACCTCTACCAGATGATACTGTGATTGAAGATCCTGCGAGGTATTCTTGTATGCACACTTATGTTTTTCTTGAGTGATACTGTCTGCTACTTCTTCTTATTGAATATGTGTTCGTGATGTTTTGAGGAAGTGTATCTAAGGTATCTCTTTGGATTCTGTGTGCTAGTTG
This sequence comes from Medicago lupulina, assembly GCA_958299785.1. Classification (NCBI taxonomy): domain Eukaryota; kingdom Viridiplantae; phylum Streptophyta; class Magnoliopsida; order Fabales; family Fabaceae; genus Medicago; species Medicago lupulina. Next base: position 55,305,767 of record OY283140.1, read on the forward strand.
TTTCTTCTAATGTGTGGGTTCATGCTCATGAAGAAATGGTATTATGTATCTCTCTGTTCTATAAGTATTGGCCTTAATTTGTTTTAACCAAAAATATGGCAAAGGGGGAGATTGTTGGGTATTTGTGTTGGTTGCATTATTGCTAAAATAAATATCCTTTTCTGTAAGTTGGAACCAAAATTCCAACATGTTTTTAGACATCTCTCTAAGATGTTGGTCACAATGTTCCAACATCCTGCCACAGTTCGGTGTGCCTGGGTTCATGCCTACTTGTACGCGCGCGCTTTATTGTTTAAGGAAACAATATGTCCTTACCTTGTGGACCAAGTAACGCGCATATATTTACAAGATCAACTCTAGAATATTCCTGAAGTAGATATTATAATTTTGGCAAATATTTGTTATAGATTTGGTTGATCCTAAAGATGTTCCGACATTTTAGGACTTTCTAGATTTGTTACTGATTTTGTTTTGTAGACTAGCTGAACCAATCTGCTTTGTTCTGAAGCCCAACTAAGTATTTAGCCCAAGCTGCTTCAGTATAAATACAAGACTCTAAAACCTAATTTCTCATTCAAGCCGTCATACTAAAAAGTTTAGATTTTTACGGTTTGAGTCTTTTTGTGTTCTACTCTTGTATCTGCCGATGCAAGTTTAGTTCTGAATATTGTGAGCCTTTCTTGTATCGTTTGCGATACATGTTAAAGACCTAGATCGAGTTGTATACTCATATTTTGTACTACACCGAAGTTGTGAAACAAGGTGCTAGTTGTTTGTGTTTGAAGGTAACTTCATCTTTGAGTTTGTGAAAAGGTCTGATAGGTTGCAGGGGTTGTAACTAACCATTAAGATAGTGAGATGGGATCTCAGATCTAGGAATTCCTAGGTTGAAGTCTATACGGGTAGGTCCTAGGTCTTTGGTGGAAACGAGGAGTTTGCTGAGAGCTATATAATAAGGACTACTCTAGTGGATTTCCTTCCTTGCTTGGTAGCCTCCAGAGTAAGTGTGTTGGTCACCAAACTGGGTCAACAAACTCATTGTGTTGTTTACTTTCTTGTCGTTTATTTTTCTTGTTTTTATTTATGTTTGTCGCTTGATGTTGAAACATTAACTGGAACATCGCAAACATTCAAAACATCGCACATAATATATTAAAACAAGTTACGCTAGAATTTCACAGTGAGACTTTGCACGTTGCCGCCAATAGGCATCATCTTGGGAAAAAAGTTTATGCATACGCTTTCTAAGCTCAAGCATGCAAAATTGATCTTCACCAATAGCACCTAATCGCAGCTGTAACGCCCATTTTGATTATTTAGTTATTTGATTTATTTGAGAAGTTGCTATATATTTTTATATATATTATGTGATGTTAAGTGAAGATTTAAGATGTTTTTATGTGACGTGGCGACTTATTTTATTGTTAAATAAAATAAGATTTGAAAATAAAATAAAATATTTAGTTGTGGGTTAGTTTTGGATTTTAGAGAGTTATGTGGGAGAAAGAGTAAATAAGATAAGATTTGCTGGGAGTATATAAAGGGAAAATTAGGTCAAGAGAGTCGGTACGCGTACAGAGTTTTGGAAAAAGGTGCAAACGGACGTGAAGTGAGAAGAGAGCTAGGTCTGCGATTTTTCTGCAATTCTAAGGTAAGGGTGAGCCTAGCATTTGATTATATTATTCTGTAATTCATCTAATCAAGATTAAACAATCATAGGGCTGTTTTGAGGGAATTGAATTTAGGTTAAAAGTGAAGAAAAACCATGAATTAAACTATGAAACTGTAGAACAGAAGTGTAGGATGAGTGCAGAACGTAGATTAACCATAATGATGATGTTTCTGAGAGTTTAGATGATTTAGATGTTGAATTTGGGACTTTTTGGGTGAATTTTCGCAGAACCCGTAACAGACTGTTCGTCGCTCGCCTGAGGCGAGCTATGCAACTCGCCGTGGCGAGTAGACCTAGATCGCTCGCGAGGCGAGCAACCCAGCTCGCCATAGCGAGCAGTACCCTAGAGCTCGCGAGGCGAGCACTCCAACTCGCCATAGCGAGCAAGGCCTAAGTTACTCGCGAGGCGAGCTTTCCCTCTCGCCATAGCGAGTTAAGTCAGAACCCAGAACCTTGTGCTGTTTGCGAACTGTTTCGCATAGAACCATGAGAGATGATCTTTGGGTAGCTTCTGGGACTTTTAATGATGATTAATAAAATCTGTAATGATGATACACGATGATTGAGACTGTTTATGCTGTTTTTATGAAGCTTATGTGTGATATATGAATTGAATAAGTGATGAATGCTTGAATTACATGCGATGTTTGTCATATTAATGTTATACTTTATGAAATCTTGCTGCCATGTTGCTGTCTATGTAAGTATAGTTGCTGCATGTGTCAGTCCTTAATGATTAAGATGTTTTGCGACGTTTAAGAGGTTAACTTGTTTAAGTTAAAAGTGTCGAGTCTCATGCATACTCATTCTAAGATGGGGGCTTATGCCCTGGAGTTTTTACTCACCAGCGACGAGGGCTTATGCCCTGGAGCTTTGCTCACCAGCGACGAAGGCTTATGCCTTGGAGTATATTTATGCTCAATAGCGACGAGGGCTCATGCCCTGGATTGGTACCACATGCATATAAGACGTAGGGTTGCATAGTCAAGTGATGATGTCGAGTCGAGTCGTCTACTATGTTTATTATGATGTATATTGAGATGTATGTGATGATGATTATAATGATGCTAAATGATGTGTTGTTTATGTTGATGTGCTAAATGCTGGATGTTTATCTGTGATATGATGAATTATGGTTGGTTTTTGAACTGTGATTATTTAATTGCATGTTTAATATAATTATTTGTGAATCTCACCCCTTCTGCTGGAATTGCCGCCTCGTGGGCAAGTGCAGGTAACCAAGATTAGGTGCAGACGTGTGAGGATTTCTGCAGTCGAGTCTAGGTGCTCTGATACGTAACGGGATAGGGGATCTTCTTTATTTTCTCTGTTCCTTGCATATTATGTTATTTTACATGCTTATGTTTAATCTGAGGATTCTGCTAATAAGATGTTGATGAGGCCTGCGTGCCAAAGGTTTTTGAGATGTTTTTCATTATGATATTTCCGCTGCGATAATTGAGAAATATTTTACGAATATTTTATGAAGATTTAATGATTATTTATTCATTATCATGAGATGTTTTAAGATATGTGATGCCCTGTTTACGTGTTTACTCTGATGCATGCTATTTTTTTAAAGAAATTTTTATGTTGGGAAAACGGGGTGTTACAATTGGTATCAGAGCAGGTTGGTCCGTCCGGCCAAGTAGAGAGTCGAGTGACGTTGTCTTAGAGTTAGAATAGTATTATTGTATTATTCTAACTTATGTTTGTTTTGTTAAGGGTTAAGATGGCTGGAAGAAATGACGCTGCGATTGCTGCTGCCTTGGAAGCTGTTGCTCAAGCTGTGGGACAGTAGCCTAATGCGAATGCTGGTGCTGGTGCGGAGGTCCGTATGCTGGAGACCTTCTTGAGAAACCATCCTCCTACCTTCAAGGGGAGATATGATCCGGATGGAGCCCAGGCGTGGCTCAAAGAGATAGAGAGAGTGTTCAGGGTGATGCAGTGCACGGAGGTGCAGAAGGTGCGTTTCGGTACGCACATGCTGGCTGAGGAGGCGGACGATTGGTGGATTAGTCTCCTACCTACCCTGGAGCAGGACGGTGCTGAGGTGACCTGGGCAGTTTTTAAGAGAGAATTCCTCAACAGATATTTTCCTGAGGATGTGCGGGGCAAGAAAGAGATTGAGTTCCTGGAGCTAAAGCAAGGGAACATGTCTGTGACTGAGTATGCTGCAAAATTTGTGGAGCTGGCCAAGTTTTATCCACATTACTCTGCTGAGACCGCTGAATTTTCTAAGTGTATTAAGTTTGAGAACGGATTGAGAGCTGATATCAAGAGGGCTATAGGGTATCAGAAGATTAGAAACTTTTCCGAGCTGGTGAGTAGTTGCAGGATCTACGAGGAAGACACGAAGGCTCATTACAAGGCGGTTAATGAGAGGAAAGGAAAGGGGCAGCAAAGTCGTCCTAAGCCCTACAGTGCCCCTGCAGATAAGGGCAAATAAAGAGTTAATGATGAGAGGAGACCTGTTAAGAAAGATGCTCCTGCTGAGGTTGTTTGCTATACTTGTGGCGTGAAAGGCCATAAGAGTAATGCTTGTCCTGGAGAGGTGAAGAGGTGTTTCCGTTGTGGCAAGAAGGGTCACACTACTGCTGATTGCAAACATGGTGATGTTGTATGCTTTAACTGCGGCGATGAGGGTCACATTGGTTCGCAATGCACGAAGCCTAAGAAGACTCAGACTACTGGGAGAGTTTTTGCTTTGTCGGGTACGCAGACGGAGAGCGAGGATCGCTTGATCAGAGGTACTTGTTATTTTGATAATATACCTTTAGTTGCTATCATTGATACTGGTGCCACACATTGTTTTGTTGCTCTTGATTGTGCTGCTAAGTTGAATCTTGTTGTATCTGATATGAATGGGGAGATGGTTGTCGAAACTCCAGCTAAGGGTTCGGTGACTACTTCCCTTGTGTGTTTAAGATGTCCTGTGTCTATGTTTGGTCGTGATTTTGAGATTGATTTAGTGTGTCTGCCGTTGGTTGGGATGGATGTGATCTTGGGGATGAATTGGTTAGAGTACAATCATGTTCTTATTAATTGTTTTAGCAAGACGGTGCATTTTTCTTCTCCCGAGGAAGAGAGTGGCGCAGAGTTCCTATCCACTAAACAGTTGAAGCAGTTGGAACGCGATGGAATTATGATGTTTTCTTTGATGGCGTCTTTATCTATTGAGAATCAGGCGGTGATTGATAAGCTACAAGTGGTATGCGGTTTTCCTGAAGTTTTCCCAGATGAGATTCCTGATGTGCCTCCTGAGAGAGAAGTTGAATTTTCGATTGATCTTGTACCTGGAACGAAGCCTGTATCTATGACGCCGTATCGTATGTCAGCTTCTGAATTGGCGGAGCTGAAGAAGCAGTTAGAGGAGTTGCTTGATAAGAAGTTTGTGAGACCAAGTGTTTCACCGTGGGGAGCTCCAGTGTTGTTAGTCAAGAAGAAAGATGGAAGTATGAGGTTGTGCATCGATTATCGTCAGTTGAATAAAGTAACGATAAAGAATAGGTATCCACTCCCGAGAATTGACGACTTGATGGATCAGTTGGTGGGTGCTTGTGTATTTAGCAAGATAGATTTGAGATCAGGTTACCATCAGATTAAAGTGAAAGATGAGGATATGCAGAAGACAGCGTTTAGAACGCGATATGGACATTATGAGTATACGGTGATGCCTTTCGGTGTTACTAACGCACCTGGCGTATTTATGGAGTATATGAATAGAATCTTCCATGCTTACTTGGATCGTTTTGTTGTGGTGTTCATTGATGATATTCTGGTTTATTCTAAGACCGAAGAAGAACATGCTGAGCATTTGAAGATCGTCTTGCAAGTGTTGAAAGAGAAGAAGCTTTTTGCCAAATTGTCTAAGTGTGAATTCTGGTTGAAAGAAGTAAGTTTTCTTGGTCATGTTATTTCTGGCGATGGCATTGCGGTTGATCCGTCTAAAGTTGAAGCGGTATCGCAATGGGAGACTCCTAAGTCGGTTACTGAGGTTAGAAGCTTTTTGGGTCTAGCTGGTTATTATCGAAGATTTATAGAAGGATTTTCTAAGTTGGCACTTCCATTAACGCAGTTGACGTGTAAAGGTAAATCTTTTGTGTGGGATGTTCATTGTGAGAACAGTTTTAATGAGTTGAAGAAACGCTTGACGACGGCTCCAGTTTTGATTTTGCCGAAGCCCGATGAACCTTTCGTGGTATATTGTGATGCGTCCAAGTTGGGTTTAGGTGGAGTACTTATGCAAGAGGGTAAAGTGGTAGCTTATGCTTCAAGGCAATTGAGGATTCATGAGAAGAATTATCCGACGCATGACTTAGAGTTGGCAGCTGTGGTCTTTGTATTGAAAATATGGAGACATTACTTGTATGGTTCGAGGTTTGAGGTGTTTAGTGATCACAAGAGTTTGAAGTACTTGTTTGACCAAAAAGAATTGAATATGAGACAACGAAGGTGGCTTGAATTGTTGAAAGATTATGACTTTGGTTTGAATTATCATCCGGGCAAAGCTAATGTGGTTGCGGATGCTTTGAGTAGGAAGACTTTGCATATGTCTGCTATGATGGTGAAGGAATTCGAGTTGCTTGAACAGTTCAGAGATTTGAGCTTAGTTTGTGAAAGGACACCTCAGAGTGTAAAGCTGGGAATGTTGAAAATTGATAGTGATTTCTTGAAAAGTATCAAAGAGGCGCAGAAGGAAGATGTAAAGTTTGTGGACTTGTTGGTTGCTAGTAATCAGACGGATGATAGTGAATTTAAAGTGGATGATCAAGGAGTGTTAAGATTCCGAGGTCGAATTTGCATTCCTAATAATGAGGAAATGAAGAAAATGATTCTTGCAGAGAGTCATAGAAGTAGCTTGAGTATTCATCCGGGAGCTACGAAGATGTACCATGATTTAAAGAAGCTGTTTTGGTGGTCTGGTTTGAAACGTGACGTGGCACAGTTCGTGTATTCTTGTTTGGTTTGTCAGAAGTCGAAGGTTGAGCATCAGAAACCTGCTGGTATGATGGTACCTCTAGATGTGCCAGAGTGGAAATGGGATAGCATATCCATGGATTTTGTGACGAGCTTGCCGAATACTCCTAAAGGGAATGACGCTATTTGGGTGATTGTTGATAGATTGACGAAGTCGGCTCATTTTCTACCGATTAATATTACTTTTCCTGTTGCTCAGTTGGCAGAGATCTATGTCAAGGAGATTGTGAAGTTGCATGGTGTTCCTTCGAGCATCGTATCAGATAGAGACCCGAGGTTTACTTCTAGATTTTGGAAGAGTTTGCAAGAGGCTTTAGGTTCTCAGTTGAGGTTGAGTTCGGCTTATCATCCGCAGACAGATGGTCAGTCGGAAAGGACGATTCAGTCGTTGGAAGATTTGTTGAGAGTGTGTGTACTTGAACAAGGAGGGACTTGGGATAGTCATCTTCCGTTGATAGAGTTCACGTACAACAACAGTTACCATTCGAGTATTGGGATGGCACCCTTTGAGGCTTTGTATGGGCGGAGATGCAGAACTCCGTTGTGTTGGTTTGAGTCAGGCGAGAATGTGATGTTAGGACCGGAAATTGTTCAGCAGACTACTGAGAGAGTAAGAATGATCCAAGAGAAGACGAAAGCGTCGCAGAGTCGACAAAAGAGTTATCATGATAAGCGAAGGAAGGACCTTGAGTTCCAAGAGGGAGATCATGTGTTCCTGAGAGTGACTCCTATGACCGGGGTCGGCCGTGCATTGAAGTCAAAGAAGTTAACCCCGAAGTTTATTGGTCCGTATCAGATATCAGAGAGGATTGGGGCGGTGGCCTATCGTATTGGATTGCCACCACATTTATCGAATTTGCACGACGTGTTCCATGTGTCGCAACTGAGGAAGTATGTTCCGGATCCGTCTCATGTGATCCAGAGTGATGATGTGCAAGTTAGGGACAACCTTACGGTTGAGACCTTACCTGTGAGGATTGATGACAGAAAGACGAAGACGCTGAGGGGCAAGGAGATACCTCTCGTTAGAGTCGTTTGGTCGGGAGCGACTGGCGAAAGCTTGACGTGGGAGTTGGAGAGTAAGATGCTAGAGTCGTACCCTGAGTTGTTTGCTTGAGGTAATTTTCGAGGACGAAAATCTTTTAAGTTGGGGAGAGTTGTAACGCCCATTTTGATTATTTAGTTATTTGATTTATTTGAGAAGTTGCTATATATTTTTATATATATTATGTGATGTTAAGTGAAGATTTAAGATGTTTTTATGTGACGTGGCGACTTATTTTATTGTTAAATAAAATAAGATTTGAAAATAAAATAAAATATTTAGTTGTGGGTTAGTTTTGGATTTTAGAGAGTTATGTGGGAGAAAGAGTAAATAAGATAAGATTTGCTGGGAGTATATAAAGGGAAAATTAGGTCAAGAGAGTCGGTACGCGTACAGAGTTTTGGAAAAAGGTGCAAACGGACGTGAAGTGAGAAGAGAGCTAGGTCTGCGATTTTTCTGCAATTCTAAGGTAAGGGTGAGCCTAGCATTTGATTATATTATTCTGTAATTCATCTAATCAAGATTAAACAATCATAGGGCTGTTTTGAGGGAATTGAATTTAGGTTAAAAGTGAAGAAAAACCATGAATTAAACTATGAAACTGTAGAACAGAAGTGTAGGATGAGTGCAGAACGTAGATTAACCATAATGATGATGTTTCTGAGAGTTTAGATGATTTAGATGTTGAATTTGGGACTTTTTGGGTGAATTTTCGCAGAACCCGTAACAGACTGTTCGTCGCTCGCCTGAGGCGAGCTATGCAACTCGCCGTGGCGAGTAGACCTAGATCGCTCGCGAGGCGAGCAACCCAGCTCGCCATAGCGAGCAGTACCCTAGAGCTCGCGAGGCGAGCACTCCAACTCGCCATAGCGAGCAAGGCCTAAGTTACTCGCGAGGCGAGCTTTCCCTCTCGCCATAGCGAGTTAAGTCAGAACCCAGAACCTTGTGCTGTTTGCGAACTGTTTCGCATAGAACCATGAGAGATGATCTTTGGGTAGCTTCTGGGACTTTTAATGATGATTAATAAAATCTGTAATGATGATACACGATGATTGAGACTGTTTATGCTGTTTTTATGAAGCTTATGTGTGATATATGAATTGAATAAGTGATGAATGCTTGAATTACATGCGATGTTTGTCATATTAATGTTATACTTTATGAAGTCTTGCTGCCATGTTGCTGTCTATGTAAGTATAGTTGCTTCATGTGTCAGTCCTTGATGATTAAGATGTTTTGCGACGTTTAAGAGGTTAACTTGTTTAAGTTAAAAGTGTCGAGTCTCATGCATACTCATTCTAAGATGGGGGCTTATGCCCTGGAGTTTTTACTCACCAGCGACGAGGGCTTATGCCCTGGAGCTTTGCTCACCAGCGACGAAGGCTTATGCCTTGGAGTATATTTATGCTCAATAGCGACGAGGGCTCATGCCCTGGATTGGTACCACATGCATATAAGACGTAGGGTTGCATAGTCAAGTGATGATGTCGAGTCGAGTCGTCTACTATGTTTATTATGATGTATATTGAGATGTATGTGATGATGATTATAATGATGCTAAATGATGTGTTGTTTATGTTGATGTGCTAAATGCTGGATGTTTATCTGTGATATGATGAATTATGGTTGGTTGTTGAACTGTGATTATTTAATTGCATGTTTAATATAATTATTTGTGAATCTCACCCCTTCTGCTGGAATTGCCGCCTCGTGGGCAAGTGCAGGTAACCAAGATTAGGTGCAGACGTGTGAGGATTTCTGCAGTCGAGTCTAGGTGCTCTGATACGTAACGGGATAGGGGATCTTCTTTATTTTCTCTGTTCCTTGCGTATTATGTTATTTTACATGCTTATGTTTAATCTGAGGATTCTGCTAATAAGATGTTGATGAGGCCTGCGTGCCAAAGGTTTTTGAGATGTTTTTCATTATGATATTTCCGCTGCGATAATTGAGAAATATTTTACGAATATTTTATGAAGATTTAATGATTATTTATTCATTATCATGAGATGTTTTAAGATATGTGATGCCCTGTTTACGTGTTTACTCTGATGCATGCTATTTTTTTTAAAGAAAATTTTATGTTGGGAAAACGGGGTGTTACAGCAGCTCTTGCAATTGCCTACGCAATCTTCAATGTCTTTTTTTAATTTGTGACAATGAGATTTCTTCCAAACTAACATGTCTTCTGCGCAAGAAGAAAGCTTTGGAATAAGAGTAGTCATAGGATGTTCCTGCCAAGAGTTAGTAACAAGCTTCTTGAACCCCGGTTCTAACTGCCACGCATTTTCATAACAAAAATGTCGTTTGTTAAATTGAGGCCGAGGTGTAGGAGCAACATTTACAAGAATAGGATAATGATCGGAAGTAGGTGCCACAAGAATTTCAACAATAGCATCCGGAAAAATATTAAACCATAAATTGTTAGCGAGTGCACGAACTAACCTTTCTTCCACCACACGCGGAGTACCAAGACTTTTAAACCAAGTGTACGAATAACCTTCAACCGGAACATCAGCCAAACCTGAGTCAATAACAGCTTGACGAAAGCCATTGATGAGCCATTGAGGTATGGTGTTGCGCCCCCTCTTCTCACTTGCATCTAAAATGTCATTAAAATCGCCAAAAATACACCATGGCCCTGAAAATTGGTTAGACAGTTGTTGAAGAAAATTCCATGCGGTTGTTCTACGACCTCCATTAGGGTAGCCATAGTAGCCAATCATTCTCCATGTATCAAGAACATTATTAATAATCTCAACCGTGATATGATTATTAGAAAAATTAACAAGCTGACAATTTAAAGAATTCTTCCAAAATAAAGCTAGACCCCCCTTCTACAGGTGCGGTCTACATGAAAACAAGCATCGTAACCAAGCAAATAACGTAGTTCTTCGATTTTATTTCGGTGAGCTAGTGTCTAACTCAAAAATAAAAGGTCCAGCTTGAAGTGTCGAACTAGGTACTTTAAATCGGGAATTGTGGTCGGGCTACCCACACCCTGACAATTCCACGCCACTAGACTCATTTACCTAAACAGGCCTGATCATCAGATCCTTCCGTGACAACTTGTTCATCATACATAGGGTTAGAAATTACATTCATTTCAACATCTCCCATGACTAACATTTAATCCTATTACAAAGTTTCCCATATCCCCATCGGCAGCAAATGGTTCTCCATTCTGAAGGGCAAGCATTTCTTCAATTCTGAACCATTTTCCTCATGCACATCTTCATTGGATTCACTTGAAATTAGAGCAGCAGGTAAACCGAGCACAAGGGGCGATCAAGAATCAAGTTTGAAGCCGAGGTACCTATGGAGGATGAGGGCAACAAGTGCACTTTGCAAATAGAATTGTCACCGTTACCTTTTCTAGCCAACACCGCATTCTGGATAGCAAGAACGTCATGTCTTGTGGGTGTTTTGTATTCTCCTTCTTCCCAATAAAAATAAAAGTAAAAATGTTGGTATTATTAAATAAGTTGATTTATTAGGTTTGAGTCTGATTTTACCCAAAAACCCAAGTTTTCTTTTCTTACTGATTTTTCATTTTTAAAACCATAATCACCCCCATAACCCCATTTTATTTTATTTTCGAATTCATCCAACCCAGTCCGAAACATTATTGAATGCTCCTACTTTAACCTTTCAAGTTTACCAGTTAAAAGCTTTTAACCTACGAGTGAACTCAGCTTTTGTACAAAATTAAATGAACATTGCTGCAAGATAAGGGTGCTACCACGCAAATACCTAAATGGTTACATATTTTTTTTTTTTTTTTGGAGAAATCGTTTAGCAACAAAATAAGACACTCCCCCATTATGTTCCCTTGTGCTGATATTGCAACTAAACGAACAAAATCCGTTGCTAATGTTCCCTTTGACCTATTGACTATATCTAAAAGATCATCGTATCTTCCTCTTGAAGACGATGAAGGCAAGCTTTAATGCTGATTGTCTCATTGAGCTGCTTTTAGTTTTTAGCATTATTTATCACACAATGATTCCTCATCCTCTATTTTTGTATTATCTGGAATAAATGGCGCTTACGAGTGTGTGACTTTTTTTTATGTAATTAATGTAAGGAAATAATTTTCAATAAATATATAACCCTGGATTGACCAGAAAGATAGGGATTACATATTACACAACATAAAACACTAGATCACATATTGAATTCAACATTGAAAGACAACAAATCATTCACGAGCCTCTAGAATCTAGATAAAGAGTGATGATTACATGAAACACAACAAGATCACAAACACACAAACTTTACCTACAAAACACAAAGATAGTTCAAGCCCACATGACAACACATCGTTTATTATTTTCCCACATAAACCCCAAAAACACTAAACCAAATCCTCGTCCATTTCCTCATGCTGCCGTTGTTGCTGTTGTTGCTGTTGTTGTTGTAGATGTTCTCTTTGCATCCTGAGCCTTTGACTGTATATCTTGTCCAACTTCCTTAGTCTTTTGCCCTGCCTCCTTCGTCTTCTGCCCCACATAACCCACCACATCCGCCATGCCCCGCTTGGCCAACTCGAGTTGCTCAGGAACAGTCCCTTGAGTCTGCCGTATGTAATTCATGACCCATGAGAACGAGGAAAGAGCCGTCAGCCCGAAAGCTCCCGACGTCAAAAACCCGGCGACAGCCAAACCAATGACAATGGTGGCCGGAACAATAACAGGGCTGAACAGGATGAAAAGTGGGGTTGTCACCGCAAGTCCGGTGAGAGTTCCGAGAAGAGACAGTCCAGCAAGTGCAAGTAGTATGCCACCAACAGGAAGGCCGGTAATTACGGCAAGGACTTGAGAGGTTGATGGACTTTTGTTGTCTGAGTAATGAGTTGTAACTCCACCACCCCCTTCATAATGCAATGGAGGGGTAATAGTATCGTAACGTTTTGTTGTTGTGTGAACTTGGATTTGGTGTGGTGTTGTGCGTTCCGTTGCCATTGCTGTTGAGATGCTTAAGTTTTCCTTTTTTAGATTGATTGAAGTAAATGTTGAGAACTCAGCACAGAATTTGAAGACTTTGTGAAGTTGAAGACTCACATAAGTTTTTTATTTTTATAGAAAAAAGTGATGTTGTTGTGTGATGACACGTACGTGTGACATAGTGAGTAAGGTGGTTTGCATGAGGAACATGTATCAACTACTTGGCCTCGGTTAAATTTATTTATCTTTAAAGTGAAAAGAGAGTATATATTAATGAATGAAATGAGTTTGTTTTGGAATTCTGTGGACAAAGAAAGGTATAGCGTTTGACAAGTCACTCTGCCGAGTTGCTGTGTTGTGGGCTTTGCATTAAAACACCTGCGCTTTTGGACATGTGTTTGTAGGTAGGTAAGCATCCAATGTACTCAATAAGGTTACTATTAGTAGTAATATTTTCATTAATAAAAGATGTCATTTGTTCAGTTTAGAGAAGAAGGTATGCAAGATCCTATGTTTTTTTTTTTAGAAAGGATGTATTTGGTGTGAGAAGAAATTGAGAAAAGACAAATAGGTGAAAGAGAGAGTGTTATCAAAATTTGTTATCTTAATTTCTATCAAAATTTGTTTATTAATTATTACTAGTACGATAAAAAAGGATTATTTCATTTAATTAAAAAAATTCAAATTTAATTAATAAATTCATTAAGTAATATAATTTAGATTTTTATCAGTCTCTTTTAATATATATTTGATTTTGTTATAACTAACATAGGATGGCATAGAATTGGGTATCTAAATAATACTAAATATATAGAAAAAAACTCAAAACATAAAAATCAAAATGGACATAACGAAGTAGCAGAGCGGATATGCTGATTTTTTTTATCGTCCATCACATTTGAAAAGGGGTCTTCAACAAGGGTAAATAAAAGCCACTTATACGGTGCAGTCAGATAATTTACTTTTTAAAAAGTTATTTTGTTTAATTAGTAGGATAACTGTTGATGCCATGTCAGCTAGTGTCATGTTGGTGGACCACTTTAATACTAAATTTTACCTTATTACAAATTAGTTCTCATACAAAACATTAATTCCTTTGGAGTGAAAGGGAGAGAAATAATGAAAATATTCCAACTGATGAAGATAAAAGGGATTCAAAAGTTATGATGAAAACATGAAGGAGATGAAAAGCTCAAAGATGAAAGGAACTAATGAAGATAAACAATTTTGATGCATAAGTTTTACAATTACAAAATAAAATAATAATAATAAAAATGTTCAATTTTGATTTAACCAGGGACATAATTATAATAGGTAAAGATATAATGACACATCTTATAGACAAATGTACCATATAATCTGACGTGGCATGGATTAAATATACAAAAGCTCAATGATTGGCCAGAGTTAACTTCACTAGAAAAGTCATTCTCATGACTTCACCATAGAATTTTCCATAAATGTAATCTATTTATTTTTGACGGCTTCTATCGTTGTTGCTGTTTTCTTTTCTGTTTTTGGAGGGTTTTTGTTTAGTCCCCCCTCCTTTTGTAATTATTTTTCCCCCTTTTTTATTAATAATTTTTGTGAGTTTGGCGGCATGGGATGAAGGTGTCTCGGGGTGCCAACCTAGTTGGGATGTCGATGATGCCTCTTGATACCTTTCCACTCTCCTTGTTAATAAAAAAAAATGTAATCTATCTATATCTTATATATTCATCATATATAAAGTAAACTTAAGTTCATCTTAAGCTAGAGTTATGATAATGTGGCACTATCTATCTATTTATATATTTTAACACCTCAAATTTCTATTTAATTAATTATATAAGGTTGAATATGTGGAGTCTTAATTATTATTATGATAATGAATTTTGCTTGAGTATTATATTAGTGCTGAGAAAAATAGAGTTTTGACGATTATTGATATGTTATGAGGATTAAAATGATGAAGAAAGGATAAAGTAGTAGAGGTGGGAGGTGTGAAATATAACTAATAAAATAAGTAGGGAAGGAGGAAGTAAAATTATGATAAGTGGAGGTGAGAAAAATAATAATAGATGAATAGTCCAACTCTCTAGTATAAATAAAAGAATAGAAAGTCAGAAACATTGGTTGTTGCATGTGAGAATCCGAGAGAAGAGGAGAGAATAGGAGTCTAAGTTTAGCTAAGGAGAAACCAAGTCAAAAGTTGCATCGTCAGAGAATTCGAGGTAAGGAGGAAAATCGTTTTCATCTTAGGGTGTCTTTATTCTAATTGTGAGGTGGTTTGATCTTATGAATTTAAGTTGTGATGAGAATTACGGTAAGTAAAGGATGGTGAACATATGTAAGGATAGTTAATGTTGTTGCGGAAAGATTAGAATCGAAGAAACCAAAATTAGGGCAATTGAATTGGAAATTTATCCGTGAAATGAGTGTGTAATTGGATAGATTAAGAGGAAATTAGTGTTTGAATGATAGGGTAACCTTAAGCTGTTGATTAGTGTCATGTTTTTAATTATGTGCTGGCTGCATTTTGTTAAAACAAGAAGTTCTAGCAAGATGTTGTACCAGATGTCCTAACATGTAAGTAGGACATCTTAGCTTAAGGTAAAGTACTTTATTTTGCATTCTTAGAAGATTGTGTTATTGCGTGAGATCATTGAAGATTTGTTTGAAGATTTAATTCATGTAACTTGTGCTCCAAAAGGCTTGTATTTCTAGAAGCTTGTTCATTGTCAGTTTGTTATGCCGTGTTTTTGAATTTAATGTCCTAAACATTTTAGGAAATAATATATTTGCTCTTAAAAGATTGTGAAGACCGAATATACGTTTTGGTCAGCTGATTTGTTTAGCCCATGAAGAAAAATCTCATGCTCTTAAAAGTGTTAGAGTTTCGTGTCTTTTCTTTGTTATTTGTATATTTCTCTTTGTATCATTTGATTCATAGAGCTGGTTTGTTTAGTTGAGTTGTATATTGTTAATTGTTAACCGCTATAGTGTGTCTTGCAAGAGTTGGTTTTGTATATTGAAGTTGTTCTTCTATTTTGATTGTAATCGTGCTTGAACCAATCACTAGGGATAGTGGTTGAAGAGAAAGTGAGATGAGATCCCATATATAGGGGAAGTCTTAGGTAGAAATACACTGGTAGTGATTAGGTGTCAAGGCAGTGAATAAGGTTTATTCATATAAGACTACGAAGTAATACAATAAGAATGGATTTTCTTTCTTGGCATGGATGCCTCCAAATGTAGGTGAAGTTGCATCGAACTGGGTTACCAAATTGCTTGTGTTCTTTCTTTCTTGCCCTTTACTTTAATTGTTGTTTATTGTTAAATGTGCTATATTGTCGTACCTGTTATATAGGACATCATTCTTGTCGAACCTATTGTCCAAGACATCAGGTAGAACATTTGTCCAGCGAGCGCCAGAATTTTAATTGGCATAAGAGCAGACACCTTGTTCTGTTTTTGGATGAGCTCTAGGGTTAAATCAATTCTGGTCATATGGACAATTCAAAGGAAGGAGGATCTATCAATAGAACACCAATGTTGGATGGTACCAACAATGATTATTGGAAGGCTCACATGATGGCTTTTCTCAAATCCATGGATGGAAAAATTTGGAAAGATATTATCAAGGGTTGGAAACATCCGGTTGTTATTCATAAAGATGGAAATACTACATCTACCTTGAAGGTAGAAGAAGAATGGTCCAAAGATGAGGACAGACTTCCTCTTGAAAATTCTAAAACATTGAATGCCTTATTGATGGAATGTTATCTTACGTTATTCTTAGCATATTTTTCACTAGGTTTTACTAGCAAAACATAGAGTATTAGAACAATTTTATGGTGCTTAATTGCTTTGGTGTATAATTATGTTGGGATTAGAGGATTTTTAGACTATAAGGGTATTTTAGTCATTTTGGAGGGTAAGGGATTTTAGTCGTTTGGCTAACAAGGGTAAATTGGTAATTTTATTAGAAGGATTATTTTAGGCTAAATTGTATTTTTGGTCCCTTAACTATTTAGGTAGTATCGCTTTGGTCCCTTAATTAAAATTCGATTTATTTTGGTCCCTTAACTTCTCTCTGTTACACATTTTGGTCATTTCCGTTAGTTTTAATTCAAAAACGTTAGTTTTCTTCATTTTGTTCTCCTCTTTTTCATCTTCATATCTTCTCTATCAACCTTCAACAACAAGAATCCTAGAAAAATTCTAGACGAAATGAAGAAAACCTAATGTTTTTGAATTAAAACTAACGGAAATGACCAAAATGTGTAACGGAGAGAAGTTAAGGGACCAAAATAAATCGAATTTTAATTAAGGGACCAAAGCGATACTACCTAAATAGTTAAGGTACCAAAAATGAAATTTAGCCATTATTTTAGTGTTTTAGTGAGAACCATTATTTTTACTAAGTTACTAGTGAGTTGGGGTAATTATTTTTAGACGGAAATTATTCGACGTTTTAACGGTTCAATGAGTAGAAACTTTTAGAAATAGTTTGTAAGAGTTTCGAGGCCCAATTAGATCCTTTCATTATTCACAAAATATTTTGAGAGGTAGAGAGAGAAAATAGATCCCGAACTTGGAGAAGAGAAAATAGAGAAAAAGGGTTAGAGAGAAGAAAGCTTGAAGAGAAGAAGGGGCTAGAGACTTGAGGGAGCTAAAGTGAAACCATAGTTAAGATTTTTTAACCTTGAGGTAAGGGTGGTTAGAGTTTCTCTCAAATAAGCTAAAACCTTCATGTTTTCAATTATGTGAATAAGTGATTATTGGTGAATTATGACTTTTGGTAAATTTTAATTTCAATTTACGTGCTCCTTATTTGATGCTAAATTTTGGTATGATAAATTGATGTTAAACTTGTTGTTGTTGTTTGTTTTTCATTATTGAAGTATTATGATGTGAACCCTTAATGGTTTTTGCTTAATTTGATGGGCAATGATGTTGTTGTTGTGAATTGTTGGTGAAATCATGATTATGTGTTATGATTGTTGTTGCATAATCTTGTTGATGAGGATTCATGTATTGGGTGTCACTAATTGTGTTGTTGTGATTCATGTTATTGTTGTTTGTTGAGTTTTCAGAAAATGGGTCAAAATGGAGAAATGTGATTTTGGTGTTTTTTAGTTAGTTGATGATGTTGATGTGATGAGTTAACATAGGTAGAATTTATGTTTTGATTAATAAGCTTTGGGTATGAAGTTTGGGGAGAAAATTGGGTTTTGAATGAAAATGGAGTTTTAAGTGTTTTTGGAAAATAAGAGATTATGAGAGATTTTGAGTAAGTTGTTTTGAAATGGGGAAACTGGATTTTTATGATAGAATGTGATAGGTTTAAGGGAATGGAACCCATAGGAGAAAATAGAATCGAAATCGGATAAACGATTGGAATTTTATGCGCGAAATGGTGAAAAACGGAAAATCGAAAAATCTGTGTTGTCAGACGAGCACGTCCGTGCGTGTCACACACACGAACCGTGCGCATGATTCGTTGTTGGCACATGTAACACCCCGTTTTTCTCAACACATAAATAATATATAATAAATCAGAGTTCATTGTAACGCCCCATTTCTATTTAATTATTTTTAGTTGATATTTGAGTATTTTTATTTGATATGTATATGATTTATATGAATTATATGACCTTTTGGTGTGGTGTGTGTATTTAAATAATTATTTGTGTTTTATTTAAATGAATGTTATTTGTTTTATTTAATAGAAAGGAGTAAGAATATTATTTATTTGGAAATATGGGGAGTTAATTGATAAGTTAATAGAATTTAAGGGAGTTAAGTGAAATGATGGGGGAGTTAAGGAAATATTAGTGGAAGTTGGGAAAATAGAAAGGCAGAAAACGTTTCCACGTTCAGAAAAAGAAAAACAGAACTTTGGGAGAAAGAGGAGAGAAAACCTAGAGAAGAGTGAAGGAGCAAGAAGAGAGAAGAACGCGGCTTGATTTCAGGAAAACAATCTAAGGTAAGGGTGGGCTAGCAATTCATTGGTTAATATATACATGTATGTTTTCATGATTTTGGATTGAAAATGGTGATTTGTTGATTTAGGGCTAAGAACATGAAAAATACCATTGTTGATGAATTATGCATGATTGATGATGTTTCTATGAGATGTTTCTGTTGTGTTGTTGTGTATTGAACCCATAAACATTGTTCTAAATCATTTTGGGTAATTGAGGGATCAAAGTTGGGATTTTTGGGTAGAACCATGCTGAAATCGCACTTTTAGTTGAAGCTGAGTCCAGATTTGATACTGCAAAAATGTGCCATGTTTTGGCAAGCGCGTCACGTTTTTGGTCGACAGAATGCATAGTAATTCTGGGCATAAAAACGTGACACGTTTTCTAAAAACGTGACACGCTTTCTCAAAAATCAGATCACCTATATTTCACTATTTTTCACCCATTTCTGCTTTGAACTAGCTTTTGGTGTAAACATGAAAGTTTTAGGTAATTAAGTTAGCTTTCTAATGGCATTGGTTGGGCTTGAAAATGATTTGTAGATTTTGAGTTATGATGAAAATAGTCCAGGTGGGTCTCTAGGAAACTTTAAGAAAACTTAGTATAACTTATCCCAAGTTAGTCCAAAAACTTATGGTTGGTTCCCAAACTTCAAACTTAAGTATTAGAGGTTTAATTGAGGTGTCTTATAAGTATTTGGCTTAGGTCTTATTGATCGAACTTGATTTTCTTTTCAAGAATGTTTTGGACTTTGATATGAATGTAATTGATTAATGTATATGTTGCTATTGTTGTTGATACGTTGGAATATGTATGTTTATATATGTATAATTATATACGGTGTATCGTTGTTCCCGTTGTTGATGTTGTTGAGTCGTGTTGTCCAAGTTGGGGAGTGTGTCATAAGTATTAGGCACGGATGTTGATGTCGTAGTAGGTGTTGTCGTTGTTGTTTGGTTGTATGCTGATATACACCATTGAGTCGTTGATGTTGTATGATGATATACACAAGTGGAGTTCATTGCATAATGCATAAAAGCGGGAGGGCTTTTGCCCTGGAACGCCTTGTCGTTCAAAGCGGGAGGACTTATGTCCTGGAACACTTTGTTGTTCAAAGCGGTGAGGGTTTTTGCCCTGGAACGCCTTGTCGTTCAAAGCGGGAGGACTTATGTCCTGGAACACTTTGTTGTTCAAAGCGGTGAGGGTTTTTGCCCTGGAACGCCTTGTCGTTCAAAGCGGGAGGACTTATGTCCTGGAACACTTTGTTGTTCAAAGAGGTGAGGGCTCTGCCCTGTATAGTTGGTACCACATTTGCATAATGCATTAGTAGTTGATGGAGTCTTGCATTAGTTGTTGTAGGTGTGAGTTGTTTTGTAGAGATGTTGTTGGTGAGGTGTCGCCACAAGTGATGATGTCGTTGATGTTGTTAACCGAAGATGAATCTAAATAATATTGATGATGTTGTTGCTTATATTGATGATGTTGTTGCTAATATTGATGATGTTGTTGCTAATATTGATGATGTTGTTGCTTATATTGAAGATGTTGCTGCCTATGCTGATGATGATTGTTATTATTTGTTGTTGTTTTCGATGCAATTTGATGACTCATATATTTATATATTACTTTTGTTTTGTGAACTCACCCCTTCTGCTGGAATTGCCGCCTCGTGGGCAAGTGCAGGTAGCAAAGGATAGATAGGAGTTGGCTCTTGTGTCGTAGGCTCTGATACGTAACGGGATGGGAAACGTCATTTATGTTCTTCATTCCTTTATGTATCTAATTTTGAAAAATGTTGCTGAAGTTTAAATGGTGTTGAATAATATTTTAATTTGTTGAGGCCTTTGTGCCAAGGTTTGTTGGAGATTAATAATGATTTGAAAAGAATTTTCCGCTGCAGTTTTTATAAGATTGGTTGTTGGAATTTAATAGTTTTATTTTCTATTAAAGAATTTTTGAGAATAAGCAGTGTAATGCTCCGTTTGAGAATTGACTCTGATTGTTATAATAAAATCATGTTGTTTTGGGAAACGGGGTGTTACATTCATCGCAAACAGGATGTCATATTTCGTTCCTCAAAATATCATTAAATATAAATAGAGTTAATTTCACTATTTATTTAAACAACTTCCTTCGATAATTTAATATAATGTCGTAGCGGAAAATATTCAACGTTTTAAACAATAATTCGGCACTAAGGCCTCAACATCAGCAACATAATAAAGTTTCAAATCCAAAAGTGGTTCAACATCAACTTATAAGAAATACGTAACAAGGAAGACAAAACATATAAATATCCTCATCCTGTTATGTATCAGAGCATGACTCCTAAGACGACACGAGGAATCAACTCACATCAGCGGTTACTCCTGAGTATCTGCACGTTACCCACGTATAGGCAACATTCAAACAGAAGGGGTGAGATTTCAAATTCAGTAATAATAAGCAACAATTTATGTAAAAAATTAATCAATACAAAACAACAATTCATCATTTAGAATACTTCACATAATTCCAACAACAATCATCATTTAACTTCATTCAATAATGCATCAACAACAACTCGACAATGCAACAACAACTACTCACCAATGCAACAACAACTACTCAACAAATGCAACAACAACGACTCAATAAATGCAGCAACAACAACTACTCAACAATGCAATAACAACATAATTATGCATGTGGTACCAACATAGCTACAACTCCCTTCGTTAAAGTCGTAATTCGACTTGACAGGCTACAACCCCCTTCGCTTGACAATATTTATGCAATGACACAACTTAAATGAAACAACAGGAAAATCATAAAATCATATTAAATCAACCACAAAAAATTTATACATCAGCTCAAAACCACTGGAAAGATAAATCAGTTATCAACAATTTTCATGTTTATGTCAAAGTCCAAGTCAAAACAGAAACGTGCAAAAAAGACACAAGAGCGCAAAACATGCAGTCTGCTACTGAACTACTCGCGAGGCGAGCACAACTACTCGCTGTGGCGAGCTCACATATGGACCACTCGCGAGGCAAGGATGATTACTCGCCGATGGCGAGCTAAAACAGGTAGCTTCGGGAACTAGACATTTTTCACCCAAAAATCCCAATTTTTAACTTCCCAATGCCAAAATTTGATTCTAAAAGTTGTCTAATCATTTCTAAACATGAAAAGGCACTCAAATTCATATAAACCTGACCCAAAACATCATTTATACGAACATCCATTTTTCTACTGAACAGCTCGCTAGGCGAGGAAAACACTCGCTGTGGCGAGTTGGGAACTACTCGCCAGGCGACTAAGATCACTCGCTGGGCGAGCGGTGACTTCTACTCGCTGTGGCGAGTGACAATAGACAAGTCTACGAACACACCTCTGTTCTCACTCCAAAACCCCAATTTTGACAACCCAAACCCCAAAATTGATAGGAAATATTACTTACTGTTATTCTACAACCTAGACATCACTTTCTTACATTAGTTCATGGGATTGCATACACTTTCAACAATTTTGATTGAATTTAACCTAACTTTTATAACATCAAAATTCCAACAAACAACAACATGATTAAACCCTTTTCAGAAATTATATGCTTATGATTAAAGAAGGTTAGTCCCACCCTTACCTTAGGTTTTGCGAAATTGATGATTTCCTACGGTGAAATCTCTCTCTAGGTTCTTCTTGCTATTCTTCCTTGCCTCTTTTCTCCACAACCCTAGTTTTCCTTTTTCCGTTTCGTTGCTCTCTTTATCGGTAACCCTTCTTCTCTAATTCTCTTCTCTATTTATAAACTTTAATTGAGTTTGTTACTAATCTTTTCATATTACTACCCGCACTTCTTGAATTTATTACTATTACTTAAATCATTAAACACTACTCATCTCACTAACTACACCTCTCCTATTCTTAACCTAACAAATTCTTCTTATTCCAAAACTGCCCTTATGCCTCATTAATCTAATTTA
The DNA here is from genome assembly GCA_958299785.1 of Medicago lupulina. NCBI lineage: Eukaryota > Viridiplantae > Streptophyta > Magnoliopsida > Fabales > Fabaceae > Medicago > Medicago lupulina. The sequence continues at coordinate 55,328,347 of OY283140.1, forward strand.
ATCATATTCATTCACTATTAATGCTATAATACACTACTAATAAATACCAACACCTAATATCAAAGTCACACATCGCAATTATTCAAATAAAATATACAAAAAGTCACTAAACTCGATAAAATAAATAAATAATAAAAATAGGGCGTTACAGCACACATGACCGTGCGTCCAACAACCACGACCTGTTGGAACAAAATGTGTTTAACATTACCACCTTTAAGTTTTGATGATAACAAAGGTATTAAAATAAGTCAATTTTATATTATAATATTTGTTCAACTGTGCAGGACCATAGTTAAAAATTTATAAGTCAAGTATTGGTTATGAAAGGACAAAAGAGAGAAAAGGAATCTACAAAAGAAGCTTGTGTTGCAAGACAGAGTCTGAAGACAACAAGAGTCTTAAGACCATCAGAAGTTGACTGCCAGAGTCTGAAGACTCCTTAGAAGCAAACGTCATCAGAGAGACTGAAGATCATCAAAAGCTGAAGTTCAATAGAGTCTAAAGACTGGAAGCTGGAGTTAGTTAAAACTTTTTTATTCTGAAGTCATATCATTGCAGAAGGAATGGAAGCCTGGAGAAACATCTATTTTAGAGGAATTAGAAGACATTGGATGCTTATCCATTAAAGAGTGCAGGAAAAAGGACAATAGTACAATTGTACAACCACTACTCCACTACTATACTCTTTATGTCTGCAATAGTACAAGATAACAACTATATATATGCTGGATATTCTCTATACATGGAAAGAATTTGAAAGTGTTCCTTCTTAGGACAAGAACCAAATCAAGCAACAAATCATTGGTGATTTATCAAGTTTCACAACGACTCTTTTTATGTGCTAGCAATCCTCAACGTATCTTTCACTCCTCTATATAAAGGAGTGAAGACTTGAAGATTGTAATGTGACTCAACAACAATTTACCAGTGCGAAAACTCCTTCAAAATTGTTGCACATCAAAGTTCACTTAGAATTTCTTAACAACTTTCGTATCTTAGAAATTAAAGAGTCTTAAGAGTCTTATCTAATTTGTATTTGTGAACACCCTTAATTGAATATCAAGTGTTCAACCCTCAAACAATTTTTTGTGTAATTCTGTTTGATTAGAAGTCTCTTGTTTTTGTGCTTGAGCATAGGAAGTCTCTTGCTTTTGTGCTTGAGCATAGGAAGTCTCTTGTGTTTGTGCTTGAGCATATGAAATATCTTGTTTTTGTGCTTGAGTAGTTTGAAGTCTCCTGGTATTGTACTTGAGCAATTGTAATCAGATATTGATTTTAGTGAACTCTCCTTGGAAATGCAAGGGGGACATGACTACTTTCGTATTGTTGAAGGAACCTATATAACTGCTTTGTGTCTTTCTTCTATCTCTCTCTCTCTCTCTCTCTCTCTCCCTCTTTACTTTATCCGCTGCATTAGACTTTGAATGTTGCATCAGACTCTGAACTCAATCAGACTCTGATCAGTGAACTCGTTAGTTTTAAGAAGAAGAAAAAGATAACACAATTCAACCGCCCTTCTTGTGTTTTTCTCACCCTCATTTGGTACCAGAGCTCCGGTTATGTTCTTAACACTTAACAGTGTAACCGAGAAAGATCAGAGAAAAGGAAGTCAACTGGTGAAGGTTCTAGTTCTGGTGGTGGTGCTGCTATACAATATGGTTATGGTACTGAAGATAAGTCTTCCGGTTTTGGTTCTAACAAGCCTCCAATATTTAATGGTGATCATGAAACATTCTCCTGGTGGAAAACCAAGATGTATAGTCACATAATGGGTTTATATGAAGAACTATGGGATGTTCTTGAAGATGGTGTTGGTGACTTGGTGTTAGATGAAGAAGGAGCTGTTGTTGATAGAAAGAAACATACTCCTTCTCAGAAGAAGTTGTACAAGAAACATCACAAGATCATATGCATTCTTATTGCTGCTTTGCCTCACAAAGAGTATTTGAAGATGAGTGAAAAATCTACTACGAAAGCTGTTTACTTCTTTGTGTTCAAATTATGAAGGAAACAAGAAAGTCAGAGAAGCCAAAGCTACTATGCTTGTTCATTATTATGAGTTGTTCAAGATGAAAGATGAGGAAAGCATTGAAGATATGTACTTAAGGTTTTAGACTCTAGTCTCTGAACTTTAGATACTGAAGAAACATTATGTAGCTTTTGATCATGTGAACTAGATTCCGAGAAGCTTACCTGCAAAATGGAGACCTAAAGTGACTGCTATTGAGGAAGCTAAAGATTTAAACACTTTAAGTGTTGAAGATCTTATAAGCTCTCTCAAGTGTCATGAGATTGGTCTTAATGAACATGAATTTGTTAGGAAGACAAAGACTATTGCATTAAATTCTAAAGGCAAAAATTCACAAGCCCTTAAGCAAATGAATATGAAGAAGAGTCTCATGTTGGGGATTCAGATGAAGATCCTACTGTTGTTCAAGAAATGGCTATGCTTACCGACATAATTCAGTACTTGGTTAGGAAGAACAAGAAGTTCTTAGGCAGACGCAATGAATACATAGGTTCTAGAAAGAAGATCAAAAGGTTGCTTCAACTTCAAGAAAATTGGACACTTCATTGCTGATTGTCCTGACCAGCAGAAGGAGAAATTTAAAGAAAATACCAAGAAATCAAGCTTCAAGTCCAACAAGTTGAGAAAGAAGATCAAGCAAAGTCTGATGGCCACCTGCGAAGATTTAGACAAAGAATCTGGGTCTGAGAAGGATGACGCTGAAGAAGGAGGAAATGTAGTTGTTGGGTTAGTAGCTACAGAAGCTTCAGAAGCTACTTTAGAAGTTGAACCTCCTTCAGAAGCTGGACCTGCTTCAGATGCTGAATCATAAACAAACTGTAACGCCCTCTTTATTATTTAATTATTTTATTAGAGAATATAGTATATTATTATATATTATATGATTTTTGGTGGTTATGCGACGTATTTGTGATGTTGTGACGTGATGCTTATTTTATTGTTTAATAAAATAAGATATGTGGTGTTTATATATATATTTATATGAAAAATAAAGATTTGTTAGTAAAATATATATATTTTGAGAGATGGGGTTATATTTATAAATAGAGAAAGTTGTGAGAGTTGAGTTAGAATAAGATAAGTTGAGAAGAGGTATTTAAGGAAATTAGGTCAAGAGAATAGTCAGTACGCTATCAGACTTTTGAGAAAAAGGGAGAGAACGGTTGAAGAGAAGTGGTGAAGCTAGGCTGCCATTTCTGCAATTTTTCCAGGTAAGGGTGAGCCTAACTTTAGTAATATTAACTGTAAATCATCTGTTTATGATTAGCTAAGGGATTGGGAAGAATTGGAGAGAGTTCCATGAATTAGGTTTTGATGGATTTTTGATGAATTGATGTGAGATTGATGTGAATTGTTGTAGAAACGTGTTACAGAACCTAGGTTAATCACTAGAATAACATTGTTGTTGAATTAGAGGCTTAACATGATAGAATTGAGACGAGTTGGTGAGAATTGGAGCAAACCCGTAGTGGTTCTGACATCGCTCGCCTGTGGCGAGTGACAACTCGCCGTGGCGAGTAAACCTATATCGCTCGCGAGGCGAGCAGCATAGCTCGCCATGGCGAGCATGACCCTTAAACTTGAGTTTTTGCCAAACTTTAGATGGTTTTTAAGTGCCTTAATATTTATAGGATTGACCTGTGAAGTTGTTAGGACCAAATTGGACTTAGGGAACCTAAAAACGAAGATTTTAGGCGAAAAATGTCAAAAAGGACGAGAGCACCCAGTTTGCTCGCCTGTAGCTCGCCCCCAACTCGCCTTTGGCGAGCAGCTTTTGAGAGAACTCGCCTTCAGCGAGCAAATCACTCGCCGTGGCGAGTGAGTACATTTCTGGACTGTTGCTTTGTTTTGCGATCTGTTTCGAATGGGACCTTGAGAGTAGACCTTTGGATAGTGATAGAGATGTTTTATGACCTAAGATGCATTCTGTAATGATGATTAATGATGGTTCTCTTATGTTGATGCTAATGCGATGTATTGTTTATATTTAAATGATTTATAAGCATGATGTTAAGTGATGTTGATGATGTTTATGTGTCGTTGAATATGTGTTAAATGAGTTGAACTTCTGCCATGTATTTATCATAATTTGCATGTGTCAGCCTTGAGTTGTTAACGATGTTTGAGAAGTTGTGCTAACTTGTTAAGATGTAAAGAGTCGAGTCCATGCATTTGCATAATTTGAGACGGTGGAGCTTTTGCTCAAAGCGACGGTGGAGCATTTTCTCAAAGCGACGGTGAAGCATATTAATGCTTATATATGGTACCACATGCATGATGTCAAGACGTTAGGGTTGCATTTAGTTGAGTCAAATTATTGACATGTTATGAGACGATGTTGATGTGTTATTTGAGATGTTCATGATGATGACGTTAACCTTGTGTTTAATGATGTGATATTTGTGATGAGAGTATGTTGTTAATCATAAAATGTTGATTTATATGTTAATATTTTTGTTGTGAATCTCACCCCTTCTGTTGGAATTGCCGCCTTGTGGGCAAGTGCAGGTAACCAAGTTTAGGTGCGCCGGTGTGAGGAGTCTTGTGTGATGTCATAGGGTTGCTCTGATACGTAACGGGATGGGGTCTTGTTATGAGTCTATTCCTTTATGTATCATGATGAAACTATTTTGTGACTTTAAGTTTGACGATGAATTTTTGAGACGTTTATGAGGCCTAGAGCCAAAACCTTTATGAAGGATTTTGAATTATAATTTCCGCTGCTGTTAATGGTCATTTTGCGAAGAATAAACTAATCTTTATTTTGTTTAAAGATTTCATTGCTTAGAAATGTGACACTCCTTTATGATGTACTCTGATATATGCTTTCATTTAATGAAATTTTTAAGTCGGGAAATTGGGGTGTTACACAAACTCAGAAGAAGAAAATGAGATATGCTTAAAAGGAAGGGAAAAGTTAAAGTCATGGTACCTTGATAGTGGCTGCTCACGACACATGACATGAGAAGAGTCTTTGTTCCTAACCCTGACAATGAAAGATGGAGGAACTGTGGGATTTAGAGGGAACCAGAATAGCAGAATCATTGGTGCAGGAACTATTGGTAACTCTTCTATCTCTATTAATAATGTGTGGTTGGTAGATGGACTTAGACATAACCTACTTGGCATTAGTCAGTTTCGTGATAGTGGTTATTGAAGGTGGGAAAAACACAAGACAGGGGTTGAATTGTGTTTTAAAAAAAAAAACGTTTCTTTCTCACGAAAATAAGCAACTGTTCTCAGGACCAGAGTCTGATAGAGTTCAGAGTCTTAGTGCAGCGGATAGAAAGTAAGAAAGCAGAAAACATAAGAAGAACAAAGCAATTTATACAGGTTCCTTCCACAATCCGGAAGTAGTCCTGTCCCCCTTGCACTTCCAAGGAGAGTTCCACTAAAATGTAATATCAAATTACAAGTTGCTCAAACACACAAGTAAGAGACTTCCTTTGCTCAATCACACAAGAAAGAGACTTCAATGCTCAAGGACAACTCCAAGAGACTTCTAAACAATTACAGAGAATTGAAAAGAGTTTTGAATACTTGATATACAATCAGAGGTATTCACAAATCAAAACGAACAGAACAGACTCTGTTTTTCTTAGACACTTAGAAATTCTAAAATATGAACTTTTGTAAGAATTATCTAAGTTGTTGATGAGCAATGTTTGCGACTTTGAATATGAGAAATAGCCTTTTTCGCGTATGTGTATATGTGTGTAGTAGTTCTTTAAGTCTTCATCCCTATTTATAGAGGATTTGAGAGACGTTGGGAACTAGCCAGCTCATCACTTAGTCTTGACCGAAGCTTTGATTTATCACCATTGATCCTTTGCCTGATTTGAAGATTGTCCTTATAAAAACAATTTCAAATTCATTCCAAAAACAAATGGAACAATGTCTGCGAATATTGCTGTTATTCTTGTCTTGTATAGGAGACATAGTGCAGAGATGGTGGTTGCAGAGACATGCGCAGACTTAGTGGTTGTACATTTCGTACACTGTACTTTGTCAACGCTCTTCAGCCTCTGAAGAAATTGGCTTCTGATGAACTTGCTTCTGGAGAACTGGTTTCTGATGACGTCATCTTCAGGAGCGCTTTCTTCAGACGCACTATGCTTCTGACTTTCCAGGAGCGCTTTCAATCAGATGCTCTTCAAGCTTCAATCTAAATTTCCTTGCTCTTTAATTCATTCAGTCAGAACCTCTTGTAAATAACTTTTTATTAATTGGTCATGTACACTTGAATAAACTTTTAGCATATCCAATTGATAATTTTTAATACCTTGTTATCATCAAAACTTAAGTGGTATATTTGTGAAACACCCTTTGTTCCAACAATCTCCCCCTTTTTGATGATGACAAACATAAGTATTTAAAAAGATCAATTGTTGTTAACTTAATTAACAAGTTGACTTTTAGGGGTTCTGAGGTTTGTAAGCTCTGACTCTCCCTGAGTCTGATATTCTTTAAGGTGAGGTTTGTAAGCTCCCCTAAGTCCTATCCAAGTTAATTAAATTCGTTTTATAATCAACAATTATTTCGTAATACTCAGATGTAATAAGATAGGATTCTCAAATAAAATAAAATCTGTTAAAAAATTTTATTTCATTCTTGGGCTCAGATTCTTTGTTAAATGCTTCTTCTATTACTCCCCCTTTTGTTAGCAATCAAAAAGAACAAAATAGAAGTAAAACAAGTAATAGACAATAGCAACTAAAGAAAAATTTATATATAAGCGAGACAGTCAAAAAGAATACAAAGAAATCAGAGGCAAGAATTAAAACATATAACAAAAAGAAAAACAGGTGTGCAATCTAAGGGTCGGGTTGAGGTTGTTGCTGCTGAATAAGAGCCATTAGACGCTGAATATCTTCAGACTGCTTCTTAACAGTTTCTTCTAGAGCCAACTGCCTCTGACGAAGATATTCTTCCCTAGCCTTGGATTCCTCTTGTTGCTTCAGCACCTTTTGCTTTAGCATCTTGAACACCTTAGAATCTCTTGTTACATATTCTGACTCAGCGTAGAAAGGAGTATTGGTCAGGTACAGAGGCTTGCTTGGAAGTTGCTGAGAAGAGTGCAGATCCTGCATACGTCGCTTCATAGCATAAGCTTGAATGCGGCAGCACTTCTTAGCAACAACATTGATTAAATCAAAGGCTCTGTTCTTGAGAGCAGACCACTTGTCTTGATATGCCAGAGGTAGAAAAGGAGTTTTCCTGAGGAGAACCAGAGACTGCATTTCCTTATTGATTTCTACCAGCTGATCTTCAAGATAATCAGATTCCAGTATGTTAAGGGGTGGTTGGTCAAGGGTCTGAATTTGTGAAGAAGATGAGGGTTGGTCAAAATCACAAGGTTTCAGGTTTTGTGTTGGTTCATAATTTGAGCCAGACACAGTGGGTTCAGACTCTGTCACTTGGACAAACTCTTTAGCCACTGTCTCCTTAACAGATTCTGGAATAGTCTTATCTTGAGTTTTGGTTGATTGAGGTGGGTTTACAGAAGTCTTTTGTTTTTGGTATTCAAGAAGTTCTCCTGAATAATGACATTCTAGGTTGGAAATGACATGCTGTTCTGAGGGTTGGTTAAGTGGTGAAGAGGTTGTTTGTTGTTGTTTGTTGGTAGGTAAGTCTGAGAGAGATAGTTCAGCAGTTGTTGGTTCTTCAGTAACTACATGCTCTTCAGCAGTAGCTGTTGAATCAACAACTTTTGGACTATCTTGGTTTGGTGATTGATTTGAGATTGAAGAGGATGGAATGGGTACACCTGCTGGTAACATGTTAAGAGGTTTGATAATAGGGGGTTGAAGCGGATGATCAAGAGGTAGTTTGTTACAAATATCAATCCTTCTTTGAGAAAACTCCCCTATACTCTTAAGTATTATAGGATACACAGGTTTGAATGGTTTAGATTTAGGAGAGAGTTTTGGTTTAGATGCAGTTTTGGATTTTAGAGTTTGTTTGGATTTTGGTGAGGGTTTGGTCAAATTGTATTTCTGACTTAGAGGAATGTTATCTAAGTCAGAGTCTGTTGAAGATGAAGGTGAAAGAGTGGTTTGGTGGACTAGAATCTGACTTACCTTATCAGATTTAGTGGCTTCTGAGACAGCAGCCTCTGAAGCAACAGCTTCTGAAACGACAGCTTCTAAAACAGCAGCTTCTGAAACGACAGCTTCTGAAACAGCCACTTGAGGAGTAGATACTGAAGCAACAGCTTCTGATGTTCCTGGTGCCTCTTCCAGAACCTTCTTAGCTCCCTTAAGAGCTTCTTCCTCTACTTTTTTTGCAAGAGTCTGAACCTCAATTATCTGTTCAATGGTGTGTTGATCACAGTGTTCAAGACCTATTGCTTTCAGTTTCTCATCCCTTTCCAACTTATACTGAGCTTTCAACCTCTTTTTCTCATTCTTCAAATTTTCAGAGTATTCCTGACATTTCTTTTCCAACTCAGGAGTCATTGTGAACATAGGACTCACAATCTCTTCTCCAGCTTGCCTTTTGGGGGGCTTTTCTATACCAGCAGCTTCTTCAGCTTCAATTTCTTCCAGAGCTAATCTGGCTGCTTCCATAGTGATTGTAGAATCACCTTTTCCCCTTTTTCTCTTAAGAGCAGCCACTCTATCGTAATTGGTTGCTTCAGACTTGGCAGCCTTTTGCTTTCTGGCCAGAGCAACTTCAGCTTGCTGAGAGGCATCTTCAGATTCCTTAGCAAAAGCTGCTAGATAAGCAGTCAGTGCTTCAGGATTATCTTCCTTAAGAATTGAAGGAAAATCTCTTATAATTTGAGATGGTGCTGAAGATTCTTTCAGGTCCTTTTCATCAGTAAGGATCATCTGGGTGGCCTTCATGTTGAACAGGGTCTTGCCACTTATCATCCTTCCAGTAGCAATTCCCAGAACTCTGTCAGACACAAGATTGAATCTGTCCAGAGTCTTCAGCACACCTCCTTGACAGAAGATTTCAGAGAGAAGTCTTCCATAGGGAACTTGTTTCCTTTTTCCTTTAGATGCTTCCTTGATAGCCCAACACAGGTGATTCATGATATATCTTGGAAGATTGATGGCTTGATACGCAGCCAAGAAGTACAACACCAATTTATGATCCAGACTAGGTTGATCAGCACCTCCACCCTTCTGAAAGAAGCATTCATTTACAATCTTCAGAAGTATTCTGTCCTTGATATCCATGTTTACCAACTTGGTTGGTGGATTTCCTTTCAACAGCAGATTGGTGTAGCTTTCCAACAGAGCATCTTTCCTGCTAACATTCCATACGAACCTTCCTTCAGGAGCCATCCTGCAGGCTTTAGCAATCACCCCTTCTGTGATAGATACTGGAATTCCCATCACCGCAGACTTGATTTCTAAACCTCTAAAAGGTTCAAGACCCATTTCTTCTCTTGATTTACCTTTCAGACTAGGGTTTCTTGATACAGCTTGACTTTCTTGTGACTTAGCAGATTCAACGTCACATACTTCAGCCCGAATCTAGAATTCCTTTACTAGATTCACATAGGTTGGTCCATTTAGCATCTGAAAATACTCAAACATCTTCTGAGCAGAAATCAAGGCTTCCATATCTACCCCGTTTCTTTTCAGAGATGCGAAGTCCACCGGTGATTCAATCTGAACATCCAATGAATCAATTGGAATCGACATTGTAACTGGTTTAATGGAGTAGATTAATCTTGTGCCTTGTTGCATGCTAGAACCGCTTGTTGAAGTAGTCATTAGAAAAGTTGAAGGTTGAGGGTAAATGGTTTCTAATGTGAGAGAAGAGAGAAAAACCGATTTTCTATCGCAACTGCTTAAAGATTTGAAAGTGTAGGAAAGTGAGTGAGTAGTGTGTGTTTGGTATTTATAGTGATTTCTGAAAAACAACTTTTTCAATATCAGAGGGGACAACCAGACACAAACATTAATGACATACAGGGGCGCGAGAATATTTGTTAAAGAGAATAACCATCATTGCCCTAAAAGAGTTGTTTCCCAATGCAGATAGACCGTGTCAGAAGTCTACAAAAGTAACTTTAACCTTTTCCGCTTCAAAGTACTATCAGAGTCTAAAAGATTCCTTATTAGAGTCTGAAGATTTTTCAGAGGCTGAGTCTCTTTAAATTCTCCAAGGAGAGTCTGATAAACAATCAGCTTCTAATAATTTTCAGAGTCTGGTTTTCATTCAGAGGCAAGAATTATTCAGAGACAAAATGCATGTTCAAATTTTTCTTTATAAAATTGAATCTTTCAACAGTTAGGGGTTTAGTAAAGATATCAGCCCATTGATGATCAGTATCAATGAATTGAATATCTAAAACTCCCTTTTGAACATAGTCTCTAATAAAATGATGTTTAATTTCAATATGTTTGGCTCTTGAATGAAGAATAGGATTTTTAGACAAACAAATAGCAGTTGTGTTATCACAGTACATTGGAATACAGTTTTCAGTTATTTGATAGTCTTCTAACTGATGTTTCATCCAGAGCAGTTGTGTACTGCAACTAGCAGCTGAGATGTATTCTGCTTCTGTTGTTGACAAAGCAATAGTTGCTTGTCTCTTACTGGCCCAGGATATCAGATTCTCACCAAGAAATTGACAATTTCCACTGGTTAATTTTCTTTCAATCCTATCACCAGCATAGTCAGCATCGCAGAATCCAACTAGCTTATAATCTGAAGATTTCTTATACAGAAGTCCAAGATTAGTTGTTCCTTTCATATATCTAAAGATTCTTTTAACAACAGTTAAGTGAGATTCTCTAGGATCTGATTGAAACCTTGCACACAAGCACACACTGAACAAATTATCAGGTCTGGATGGAGTGAGATACAACAGAGAACCAATCATACCTCGATATTGCTTCTGGTCAACTTTAGATCCTTGATCTTCTTTGTTCAGAGTACAGGTAGGATGCATTGGAGTGTTCATTTCTTTGCAGTCTTCAAGCTTAAACTTTTTCAGAAGCTCTTTGGTATATTTGGACTGATGAACATACACTCCTTCTTTGCATTGATTGATCTGAATTCCTAGAAAGAACTTCAGTTCTCCCATCATGCTCATTTCAAACTCCTCTTGCATCATCTTAGAAAATTCCTTGCAAAGAGATCTATTAGTTGAACCAAAAATGATATCATCAACATAAATTTGCACAATCAGAATGTCTTTTTCAAGTGTCTTCTTGAAAAGTGTTGTGTCAACCTGCCCTCTTTTAAAATCATTTTTAAGCAAGAAATTGCTCAGTCTGTCATACCAGGCTCAAGGAGCTTGTTTCAGACCATACAAGGATTTCTTTAGCTTATAAACGTGGTCAGGATGTTTTAAATCCTCAAAACCAGGTGGTTGTTTGACGAACACTTCTTCAGAGATGACTCCATTGAGAAATGCACTTTTAACGTCCATTTGATACAAAGTTATGTTGTGATTAACTGCGTAGGAAAGAAGTAACCTGATTACCTCCAATCTTGCAACTGGAGCAAAAGTTTCAGTGTAGTCAATGCCTTCTTGTTGGCTGTATCCTTGAGCAACAAGTCTGGCTTTGTTTCTAATTACTTCTCCCTGTTCATCTAGCTTGTTCCTAAACACTCATTTGGTTCCAATAATGTTTTTGTGTTCAGGCTTAGGTACAAGATCCCATACATCATTCCTTTTGAATTGATTGAGTTCATCTTGCATTGCTAAGATCCATCCATCATCAGCTAGTGCTTCATCAACTGTTGTAGGTTCTATCATGGACAGCAATCCCAGGGCAGACTCTTCAGGTCTGAAATGAGATCTAGTTCTTCTGGGACTTTCTTTGTTGCCAATGATCTGATCATCAAGATGAGAAGACTTGTATTTGAATGAGTTCCTGGACTGGATAACTTGCTGTGAATCTTCTTAAGCTTCTTCAGAAGCTTCAACAATTGGGACATCAGGAGCTGTCACTGCTTCTGAAGTATCATTCAACTCTGAGGTCTGATCAGGTTCTGAATAATCATCAGACTCTTCTGAACCTGCAATGCTTTCATTCTGCTCTGGAGTTTTACTTCCAGGCTCTTTGTCATCAAATTTGACATGCATAGACTCTTCAACACACAGTGTTTCTAAGTTATACAGTCTGTATGCCTTAGACCTCTCAGAGTAACCTAGAAAGATTCCCTTTTGTGCCTTTGCATCAAATTTCTTCAGATAGACTTTATTGTTCAAGATGTAACATGTACATCCAAACTGATAAAAATAAGAAATGTTAGGTTTCCTGCCTTTAAAGAGTTCATACGCTGTTTTATTCAGTATGGGTCTGATATAGATCCTGTTCTGAACATAACATGTTGTGTTTACTGCTTCTGCCCAAAAATGTTTTGCCAGATTGTTTTCGTGAATCATGGTTTTTGCCATTTCTTGTAGGGTCCTATTCTTTCTCTCTACAACCCCATTTTGCTGTGGAGTTCTAGGAGAAGAGAATTCATGGATAATTCCAAATTTTTCACAAAATATTTCAAATGACTCATTTTCAAATTCTCCCCCATGATCACTTCTGACTTTTAGAATTTTTAGTTCATTTTCAGATTGGACTTGAATGCAGAATTTTGTAAACACAATATATGAATCATCTTTAGATTTGAGAAACTTAACCCAACTCCATCTACTGTAATCATCAACTATAATCAATCCATATTTACTTCCATATAGGGATGCAGTACTAACTAGTCCAAATAAATCAATATGGAGTAATTCCAAGGGTCTGGAGGTAGAAACAATGTCTTTTGATTTGAAAGAAGTTTTAACAATTTTTCCCTTCTAACATGCACCACACAGTGCATCTGAATGATAATCAATGTCTGGTAAGCCTCTGACAAGTTGTAACTTGCTAAGTTTAGAGATTAACCTCCAGTTAGCATGTCCCAACCTTCTGTGCCACAACCATTTCTTATCACTCATTGATAGAAGGAAAAATGCCTTCTGATCAGTCAGTTCTGAAAAATTAATCTTGTAAACATTGTTCTTTCTCTTTCCCTTAAAAACTACAAATTGATCATCTTTGTTGATTACTGTGCAGTTGTTCTTATTAAACAAGACGTCATAACCATTATCACAAAATTAACTTATGCTAAGTAGGTTATGCCTTAGTCCATCTACAAACCACACATTATTGATTGAGACTGAGGAATTACCAATTGTTCCAGAACCGGTTTCCTCCAAATCCCACAGTTCCTCCCTCTTTCATGGTCAGGGTTAGGAACATAGACTTTTCTCCCATCATATGTCGCGAGCAGCCACTGTCTAGATACCAGGACTTCTGCTTTTCATTTCCTTTTAGACATACCTGCAACATCAACAATTTCTGTCTTAGGTACCCATATCTTCATGGGTCCTCTTGGGTTAGTTCTAGAAGTTCTGAGTCTCATTTGTGTTTTCTGTCTGAAATTGTCTTGTTCTTTCTTTTTCTAGACTCTAGGTTCAGAACCTTTAGTATTAGAGTGTGACTTAACACAGACAGCTTCCTTCCTCTGAAATCTAGACTTTTGAGTTTCAGACTCTGTTTTCTTCAGAACCGGTTTATTAGGTTCTGATCTCTTCAGAATCTGTAATGTTGGAGCTTTTGATTTAGAGTCATTCGTTACCTTTGTCTTTTGATTCTCAGATTTTGACTTAGTCATTACCTTTGAATTCAAAGATTTAGGTTCTGAATGAGAAGTTTTTCCAGACTCAGACACAAAGTGAGTTTTCAGTCCCTCCTTGATGTTATCAAAACAAGGTTTCAGAATTACTTCACTAGAGTTTCCTCCTGTAATGCCAATTCCCTTTTTATTGTTCTGATTTATGCTGTAAATCATATATGCAACCTTGGTTCTATCAATTCCTGTGTTAATAAACTCTTGAAGAGCAGCATCCTGCTCAGATAAAGGTTTATTATCACCTTTCTTAGTCATTGTTTTTAAATCATTATTTTCTTGTTGTAAAGCATCCATTTCCATCTTAGTTGATTCATGGAGTTTTAGCAACTTAATGTATCGTTGCTTAACTCTCCTCAACTCAGTGGATTGGTTTTCATAATGACCAAGAAGTTCCTTGAGAGAATCAATCAATTCAGATCTAGTGAGTTTAGAATATACCTCTGTTTCAGTTTCAGAGTCTGAACTTGACTCCGCATCAGATGAATCTTGTTCATTTTCAGCAGTAGTGTTATCGCGATTTTCGGGTGTCAAATCATTGATTAGATTTGAACCTTTCAATCATTGATATCTCTATTTTTTTTTTTTGGGAAAGGTAAAATCGAGAGAAAACCTTAGAAATTCCGAGTTCGGGGCTGGTTTCACTACGGGAAGGTGTTAGGCACCCGCAATGACTATAATATCCTATAGGAACCGTTTTACTATGCTTTATGTATACGCTTTGCTTTTATTGCTATTTGTAAAAAAATATTGATTTTTAAGAATGAGAGAAAGAAGATTTGAGTATTGTTTTTATTGGACTTGGAGAGATTTTGAGTCTCTTGCCTACATACCCTTTTAAGGGATCAAAATTCCATGTAGTTCTCTTCCAAAATATTTTTGTGGGTTCAATTTGTTTTTTAAGTTTGAAAAAAGATTTTGAAGAAGGGAAAGAGGCCGTATAGGCATTAGAATTGAAAAGAAGAAGAAAGCATTTGGTTGGTTCAATTGTTAATGAAAACGGTTAAAGTTGGAAATTAATTGCATTTTGATTTGATTAAGAAAATAAAGGGAAAATCCTTTGGAGTTTTGACTCCAAGGTTTATTTGGAAAATATTTGAAGTGATGGAAGTTATTTGTTTCTAAAAAGATTAATTTTCTCTAAGTATCGCGCATCCTAAACATACACCTAGCGTTAGCTCATGCAACGTGTGTGCGTGTCGGTGCGTGTGTCGGTGTACATCATTATAGTCCATAGTCCTTTACATCGGGTCCTAATTTACATTCTATGGTCTTGCATGAAATTAAAGAAAACTAAAAACTAACCTAAACATTGCATGAGAATTAGTCGAACGTTCCATGAAGGGGTTAAAGGAAGAAATGGGAATGAGATGAGATGCTTAGTATGCATGAAACATAGAGTGAAGTGGTTAGTAAAACAAGATGAAATAATAATGAAATACTAATCCTAAACAACATGGTAAACTATCACAAAATTGGCATCAAAGTATTAACTCCACAAAATTGCAAAACATCATAAAATTGGTATCAAGAATCAAACTAAACATAATTGTGAAATATCACACAATTGTATCAAGAATCAAACTAAACATAATTGCAAAATATCACACCATTGGTATCAAGAATCGAATTTAACAAAATGGCAAAATATCACAAAATTGGTATCAAGAATCGAATTTAACAAAATTGCAAAATATCACAAAATAGGCATCACAAATCAAATTAACAAAGTTGCAAAATATCACAAAATTCTAAGTTTAACAACATTGAGAATGTTACAAAAGCATCAAATTTAACACAATCCAATGAGCTATTATGAGAACAGGGGTAAATCACCATGGAATCAAGTGCTAACCATCAAAATCATAGGACAAGAATTTGGATAAGCGAACATGCGAGAAAATTTATAAAAAAACACAAAATATCCCAACCAAATGAGAAATTAGCACTTGCCAAATTTTCATCAATTTTCACATGTAAAATATCACAAAACAGTCACAAATATACCAAGAACGCATAGCAATTTTTTTGGAATTTTGTAAAGAAGTCAAGACGTACAAGAGGTCCAAATAGCAAACACAGGGGTGCACATAGCAAGAAAAATTCAAGAAACTGAAAGAAAACCAAAAGCCCACGGGTAAAAAGCCCAAACCCACGGATCTGATGGATCCGGATCAATCTAACACTCCAGGAGCGTTGGATCGATCCAGATCTACCTGGATTTAGATCTAACGGCTGGAATCAAGAGGAAGTGGACCGGGTATGGATCAACCCGGTTCGCATGCTTATATAAAGCCAATCTGAACCGGTTTGCTCACTTTCCAACCCTCTTTCTCTTTCTTCTCGCCGCTCTCTCTTCTCCTCTCTTACAAACCCTAACCCTAATTCGTAATCCGATCCAGAATTTGTTCAATCAGGTCTTAAACGATTCGTTTCTTTGTTCTAAGCATGGATTCATCGTTTGCAAGTACTTTCAAACGGTGAATCAACGTAGATCGTGGAATCTCTCCCACGGCTTACGAACGGATTTTCTTTGTTTCTTGTTTCAAACCTTTTCTGAACGAATCTTCCGTGGATTCTTAGGTTTACGACGATTGATTTTCGTTGTAAACCGTAGATTCCTTACGGCTTCAAATGATTTTTAGGGTTTTCATGATTTTGAACAATTTCTGGATTTCTTTACGAATCTACATCGATTCACCAGTTCTTTGATGTTCTCAGATGCGTAAGAGTGAGGTTTTCGTGTTTACCTGAGTTTCAATTGGAGGTTCGAGCTAGAATCTTCGAGAACTTGAAATTTGTGGTTCTGTTCTGTTGATTCTTGGTTTGGATCCAGAAATAAACTGGTAATTTCCTCTTCCTTCTCTTAACCGGTTCAGAATCCTCGCATTTCTTTCCTTCTTCTTCTCGTACAGCTTCTGTGATCGCATTTAGGGTTTGTGGCCTTGTGCAACGAATCTGATGCTTGAATTGCAGAAGCTTAATGCTCAGTGATGAAGATTCAATTGAATCTCTGAGAGTTCACACGAAAACTCCATTGATTTTGGTTCAAGCTTGCTTCTGAAACGGTTAGGGTTCTGTGAATTGTTCTTGGTGAATTTTGTTTCGATCTTAACTGCCAAGAGAGAGAAAAATGAATCTGTTTGTGTTGATGTGGCGTGTGATTCTGCGTATCTGGCTCTGATTCTGACACTGTGTATTATTTATAGCCTGCCATGTGTGTACCTGATCCAATAAGGATGTGACACGTGGAATTGAACACTTGCGTGGCACCTGTGAACTGTTTGACTCAGGGACTAAAATGCAAAATTAAAAAATTTAAGGACTGAAATGCAATTTTAACAAACTTAAGGATGGAACTGCAAAAAAAGAAAAAAGGCTGACTTGAAAATTAAAAGGTATTTGGACTGTTTTGAAAATAAAATTTGGACACTTTTGCAATTTAAAACAAAGTTTGGACTTATTTGCAAAAAGTAAAATAAAATTGGTAAAAAATGTAAATTTGAAAACAACGTAAAGTGAAACATTTAAAAACGACAAAATGGACTAAAACGAACAAACTACCTAAATGAGGTATTTTAAAATACCTCTCTGCCCAAAATTTGAACAATGTGAAAAGACTAAAATGCCCTTGGGGCCAAAAACGACTCAAACTGACTCAGACTGACTCAGATGCAAAACTAAGACGATTTTGTACAAAATTTGATCAATGATTTATGCAAACAAATTGAAAAGACTCAGGGACAAATCAAAGGGGCTAAAATGGGTTCCATTGCGGGAAATGACCAAAATATCCTTTCGTATGATTTTATGCAAAAATTAAAAGACAGAAACAGTAACGTATGCAGCTGAAGCACAGTGGTAGATTGCAGAGTAATACACAGTAAATTGAAAAAGTTTTAGGGATTGAAAAGAAACTTGAGCGAGTATTTTTAGGTCCAAAATGAGGGTATGACAAGTAGCTACCAAAGCCAGAGCTATTTTTGCTTCATCTTCAGCATCATCTTTGTCAGACTCAGACTCATTATCCAGATCTTCCCAAGTTGCCATCAAACTCTTCTTGAATTGTTTCTTGAATTTGTTGGATTTGAAGATTTTCTTCTTTGATTTTTCTTTGGATTTTTCTTTCTGTAGGTCTGGACATTCAGCAATGAAGTGTCCAATCTTTTTGCAGTTAAAGCAACCTTTCTGATCTTCTTTTCTAGAGTTTTTGTGACTACTGCCTCTGCTCATGAACTTCTTGTTCTTCTTAGCAAGATATTGTAGCCTGTTAGTGAGCATAGCCATCTTCTGAACAATCTCAGGATCTTCATCAGAATCTTCAGATGTAGATTCTTCTTCAGATTCTAATGCCTTCAGAGCCTTACTAGACTTGCCTCTAGATTTCAGTACAATGGACTTAGGCTTCTTGACAGGTTCATGCTCATTAAGACCTATCTCATGACACTTTAAAGAGCTTATAAGATCTTAAACACTCAAGGTGTTTAAATCTTTAGCTTCTTCAATGGCTGTCACTTTTGGTCTCCACTTTGCAGGTAAACTTCTCAGAATCTTGTTTACATGATCAGACGCTACGTAGCTTTTCTTCAGAATCTGAAGTCTAGAAACAAGAGTCTGAAACCTTGAGTACATGGTCTCAATGTTTTCATCCTCCTTCATTCTGAACAACTCGTACTGATGAACAAGCATAGTAGCCTTGGCTTCTCTGACTTTCTTTTTACCCTCATAAAGTGAGCACAATGAGGTAAACATAGCCTTTGCTATTGATTTGTCACTCATCTTTAAGTACTCTTTATGAGGCAAGGCAGCCACAAGAATGCCTCTGATCGTATGATGTTTCTTATAAAGCCTTTTATGCTCAGCAGTGTGAGCTTTCCTATCAAGAGCAGCGCCTTCTTCATCCAACTTCAAATCACCAACACCATCTTCAAGAACATCCCACAACTCTTCATCCATTCCCATGATGTGACTATACATCTTGGTCTTCCACCAAGAGAACATTTCTGGATCACCATTAAACATGGGAGGTTTGTTGTGATTAGTAGATCTTTCATTTCTGTTGTTGTTGCTGTAATCATAGTGAACAGCAGCTCCAGAACCAAAACCAGAACCAGA
The DNA here is from genome assembly GCA_958299785.1 of Medicago lupulina. Classification (NCBI taxonomy): domain Eukaryota; kingdom Viridiplantae; phylum Streptophyta; class Magnoliopsida; order Fabales; family Fabaceae; genus Medicago; species Medicago lupulina. Next base: position 55,347,143 of record OY283140.1, read on the forward strand.
AGCTTCTTCCTCAGACATGTTTTTCACCGATCGTTCACTGTAACATGGTTAAGTGCTAGCTACAGAGCCGAAGCTCTGATACCAACTGAAGGTGGGAAAAACACAAGAAGGGGGGGTTGAATTGTGTTTTAAAAAAAAAAACGTTTCTTTCTCACGAAAATAAGCAATTGTTCTTAGGATCAGAGTCTGATAGAGTTCAGAGTCTGATAGAGTTCAGAGTCTTAGTGCAGCGGATAGAAAGTAAGAAAGCAGAAAACAGAAGAAGAACACAAGCAATTTATACAGGTTCCTTCCACAATTCGGAAGTAGTCATGTCCCCCTTGCACTTCCAAGGAGAGTTCCACTAAAATGTAATATCAAATTACAAGTTGCTCAAACACACAAGTAAGAGACTTCCTTTGCTCAATCACACAAGAAAGAGACTTCAATGCTCAAGGACAACTCCAAGAGACTTCTAAACAATTACAGAGAATTGAAAAGAGTTTTGAATACTTGATATACAATCAGAGGTATTCACAAATCAAAACGAACAGAACAGACTCTGTTTTTCTTAGACACTTAGAAATTCTAAAATATGAACTTTTGTAAGAATTATCTAAGTTGTTGATGAGCAATGTTTGCGACTTTGAATATGAGAAATAGCCTTGTTCGCGTATGTGTATATGTGTGTAAGTTCTTCAAGTCTTCATCTCTATTTATAGAGGATTTGAGAGACGTTGGGAACTAGCCAGCTCATCAATTTGTCTTGACTGAAGCTTTGATTTATCACCATTGATCTTTTCCCTGATTTGAAGATTGTCCTTATGAAAATAATTTCAAATTCATTCCAATAACAAATGGAACAATGTCTGCGAATATTGCTGTTATTCTTGTCTTGTATAGGAGACATAGTGCAGAGATGGTGGTTGCAGAGACATGCGCAGACTTAGTGGTTGTACATTTTGTACACTGTACTTTGTCAACGCTCTTCAGCCTCTGAAGAAATTGGCTTCTGATGAACTTGCTTCTGGAGAATTGGCTTCTGATGACATCATCTTCAGGAGCGCTTTCTTCAGACGCACTATGCTTCTGACTTTCCAGGAGCGCTTTCAATCAGATGCTCTTCAAGGTTCAATCTAAAATTCCTTTGCTCTTTAATTCATTCAGTCAGAACCTCTTGTAAATAACTTTTTATTAATTGATCCTGTACACTTGAATAAACTTTTAGCATATCCAATTGATAATTTTTAATACCTTGTTATCATCAAAACTTAAGTGGTATATTTGGGAAACACCCTTTGTTCCAACTTGTTGTGTTTTAATTCAAATTGATGAGTTATATATATATTATTATTGTTTGTGAATCTCACCCCTTCTGCTTGAAAATGTTGCCCTTCGTATGGGTAACTTGCAGGTGATTCCTATTAGTAGAAGTGGTGGCTCAAGTGTCTTAGGGCTCTGATATGTAACGGGGTGGGGAAATGCTGTTTTGTTCTGTCATTCCTTTATGTATCAAATTTTGAAAAACAATGTTGTTGGAGTTTATTTCTGTTGAATAATATTTAATTTTGTTGAGGCCTTTGTGCCAAGATTTGTTGGAAGTTGATATTAATTAAAAGAATTTTCCGCTGCAGTTTACGTGATGATATGTTGTTGAAATTAAATAGTTTTATTTTCTATTTAAGAATTTTTGAAAAGCAGTGTAATGCTCCGTTTGTGGATTTACTCTGATTAAATTATTTGAATATTACGTTGTTGGGGTGTTACAAACATAGCCTTTGCTGTTGATTTGTCATTCATCTTTAAGTACTCTTTATGAGGCAAGGCAGCCACAAGAATGCCTCTAATCGTATGATGTTTCTTATAAAGCTTTTTCTGCTCAGAAGTGTGAGCTTCCCAATCAAGAGCAGCACCTTCTTCATCCAACTTCAAATCACCAACACCTTCTTCAAGAACATCCCACAACTCTTCATCCATTCCCATAATGTGACTATACATCTTGGTCTTCCACCAAGAGAACATTTATGGATCACCATTAAACATGGGAGGTTTGTTGTGATTAGCAGATCTTTCATTTTTGTTGTTGTTGCTGTAGTCATAATGTATAGCAACTCTAGAACCAGAGCCAGAGCCAAAAGCATCTTCCACAAACATGTTTTTCCAGATCGTTCACTGTAACACGGTTAAGTGCTAGCTACAGAGCCGAAGCTCTGATACCAACTGAAGGTGGGGAAAAACACAAGAAGGGGGGGTTGAATTGTGTTTTCAAAAACTTTTCATTCTTACTAAACAACAACTGTTCTCAGGATCAGTGTCTGATAGAGTTCAGAGTCTGACCAGAGTTCAGAGTCTTAGTGTAGCGGATAGAGAGTAAGAATGCAAAAACGAAAGAAGAACACAAGCAATTTATACAGGTTCCTTCCACAATCCGGAAGTAGTCTTGTCCCCCTTGTACTTCCAAGGAGAGTTCCACTAAAATGTAATATCAAATTACAAGATGCTCAAACATACAAGTAAGAGACTTCCTTGGCTCAATCACACAAGAAAGAGACTTCTATGCTCAAGAACAACTCCAAGATACTCCTTTGCTCAATCACACAAGAAAGAGACTTTTCTAAAAACAATTACAGAGAATTGAAAAGAGTTTTGAATACTTGATATACAATCAGAGGTATTCACAAAACAATACAAACAGAATAGACTCTGTTTTCTTAGACACTTAGAAATTCTAAGATATGAACTTTTGTAAGAATTATCTAAGTTGTTGATGTGTAATTGCAGCGTTTTCGACTTTGAGAGAATATGAATATCACAGTCTTAGCAAAAGTCTTATTTTTCTTCAAGTCGTTATCCCTATTTATAGAAGATTTGAGAGACGTTGGGAACTAGCCAGCACATCAACTTGTCTTGACTGAAGCTTTGATTCTTCACCATTGATCTTTTGCCTGATTTGATAATTGTCCTACGAAGAAACAATTTCAAATCCATTCCAATAAGAAAGGAATAATGTCTGCGAATATTGTTGTTATCCTTGTCTTGTATTGGAGACAAAATGCAGAGATGGTGGTTGCAGAGACATGCACAGACTTAGTGGCTGTACACTTCGTACACAGTACTTTGTCAACGCTCTTCAGCCTCTGGTGAAATAGCTTTTGATGAACTTGCCTCTAGAGATCTAGCTTCTGATGACGTCATCTTCAAGAGCGCTTTCTTCAGACGCACTACGCTTCTGATGATATCATCTTCAGGAGCGCTTTCAATCAGATGCTCTTCAAGCTTCAATTTAAATTCCTTTGCTCTTTAATTCATTCAATCAGAACCTCTATAAATAAATCTTTGATTTTGGTTCTGTACACTTGAACAAACTTTTAGCATATCCAATTGATAATTGTAATACTTTGTTATCATCAAAATTTAAGTGGTAAAATTGTGAAACACCCTTTGTTCCAACACACAAGAGGAGAGAACTTGGGGTTAGAGAGAAGAGCAAGAGAAAGGGTTGGAGGCTAGAACAAAAAGGGGATTCCATCTCTAGGAGCTAAATTGAAGCCTTGGTTAGTGATTCTTGGTGGTTAAGGTAAGGGGGATAGTTTTTACTCATAATCCCTTATTCTTTTTACTTTCTCTTAAGTGCTTATTGATATAATTGATTTTGTGAATAAGTGCTTATTTGGATTTTGATGTTGAATTTCGTTCTGGATGATGATATATGTTTATATACATGAATGAATTGACAATTAAGTTGTTGATGTTGAATTAGTACGCCAAATTTCATGCCTGTGAATATATTGTGTTCTTGAGTGAAATTGATGAATTATGAGTTGTTGTTGTTGAATTGTCTGAGAATTCATGTTCATTAGTTGTTGTTATTGATCTAGAACATGTTTTTGTGAAATTGATGTTGTGGGTATCAAAATTGATGAATTGATGAAGAGATTTTGTGTTGTGGTTGAAAGTTGAGAGAGAGTTGATAATTTGATGATTTATGTGCAGTTGATGTTATAAACTTAAGTTTGATGGATGTTTGAGTGCTTTGTAACATGTATAACCTGTAAACACTTTTGGTATTGAGTTTTGGGACTTGGGGTGATCAAAATGGGGATTTTTGGGTAGAAATGGGTTGAACCCGAAGGTTTGAATTTCTGGACTGAAGCTAGCTCGCTTAAGTAAGCGAACAACAAGCTTGTTCAGAAGCTCCCGTTCAGAAGCTCTCATTCAGAAGCTTCCGTTTAGAAGCTCCGGTTCAAACGCTCCTGTTCAGAAGCGCGTGTTCAGAAGCACGTATGTTTAGAAGCGAGCCTGTTCAGAAGCGAGCCGTGCGTGCTGACAGAACTTTAGTTCTCGCGTTTTTCTTGCTTTTTCACCCATTTCTGTTTTGAATTGGTCTTTGACATAAACATGAAAGTTCTAGATAATTTTGTTAGCTTTCTAATGGTTTTGGAATGACTTGGAAATGTTTTGTGGATTTTTAGTTATGATGAAAATAGTCCAAGTGGGTCTCGAGGAAACTTTAAGAAAACATAGCATAACTCATTCCAAGTTGGTCCAAAATCTTTGGTTGGTTCCCAAACTTCAGAACTTAAGTATTAGAGGTTAAATTGAGGTGTTTTATGAGTATTTAACTAATGTCTTGTTTAATCAAATTGATTTTCTTTTGAAAAATGTTTTGGTTTTGCAAAATGATAAAGTGAGACGAACTTTGTGATTTATGAGTTTACATAGTAATTGGCCGGTGAAACGTTCATGTATGTACACCTATTATAACGCCCACGTTCGTTTTATTATTTATTTTAAAATCGAGTTTAGGTGATTATATTATATTTATGTAATATATAAGTGTTTTGATATGTTTTGATATGTTTTGATGTGTTCGATGATTTTGTGGTAAGATATAATGCTAAGGATAAGGTTAAGAGACTTATTTTATTGTTAAATAAAATAAGATTTGAAAAGAAAATAAAATATTTAGTTGTGGGTTAGTTTTGGATTTTAGAGAGTTATGTGGGAGAAAGAGTAAATAAGATAAGATTTGTTGGCAGTATAAATAAGGCAACTAGGGTTAGGAAGTCAGTAACGCTTCAGACTTTGGAAACAGAAAGAGAGAAAACGCACGCACGCGTGAGAAGAGAAGGACAGCTGCGATTTGCTTCTTCAATCCAGGTAAGGGTGGGACTAATAACTCTGTAATGTTGATTAGCATAGTTCTGATAGCAATTAACAAGGATTAGGATTGATTTAAGAGAATGAGAAAACTAGGTCTAAACCTTAGAAATTGATGAATTAACGGTTGGAATAGGTTTAATTGATGTAGAAAGTGTTCCTAGACCTTAGAATATGTTTAGGATGAATTCTGGAATCAGTAGAAGGCTTAGAACCATGAGAAGTTGTGAGATTTTGAGAAAATAGCAGTTCTGGCCGCAGCGAAATTCATCGCTCGCCACGGCGAGCAGTGATACTCGCCTCGTGAGTTGCTTCTGGCAGCTCGCCATAGCGAGCACTTTTCTTCGCCTCGCGAGTTGCTTCTGGCAGCTCGCCACGGCGAGCTAACCCACTCGCCTCGCGAACACTACCAGATTAGGAGTTGTGAGGGTTAGTGTGATCTGTTCCGTGTGTTGATTTGGAGATGATCCCTGAGTGTTATCTAGGCCTAGTGGTGATGCTGAGAGTCCTGTTCAGAGCCTTCCCAGTATGGATTGTTGGGTTAAGGTAGTAGAGCATGAATTGAGTAATATAGCTTATGTAAGACATGAATAAAGTTTATAATGCCATAGGTTGTGATTAATATTATAATATCATTCTGAATTGAGGTATGAATATGCTGCTGTTGTTGTTAAACTAAGTGCATGATGCTTATGTGTGTGTATATATATATATATATAAAAGAACAAGATGTTGTTTAGCTCCAAATTCTTGGGTGCATATTGATGAAGTGATTGAGATATGTTGTTGTTTATGTTTGAGTCCATGCATAGCATACATTGAGCTTAGTCCTCACCATGATAGGAGCTTTGTCCTCTGCACGTTATTTAGGAGCTTTGTCCTCCGCACGTTTTAAAAGTATATTAATACTTATGATGAAGTTTGGTACCACATGCATATAAGGAGTCTAAGAGCATTGTCGCATGGTCATATTTATGATGTCATGTTGTTGATAAAGAATGAATATATGATTACGTGATAAGTGTTGTTTATCTATGCTACTTGCTTAAAGATGATATGAAATTGATTATGTGATTACGTGCTATTTGTTATTAAATTATGCAAGAATGCTATTGATGTTTGATGTTAGTTGTTATTCTAAATTATGTTGATTAATATTATTTTGTTATGAAATCTCACCCCTTCTGCTGGAATTGCCGCCTTGTGGGCAAGTGCAGGTGATCGTGCTTAGTGTTCAGGTGGTTCGTGAGTGGCCTTACCTCACCGTGTTGTCTAGGTCGCTCTGATACGTAACGGGATGGGGTTGTCTTATGCATGCTTCATTCTTACGTGTATTTGATGTTCCTTGCTAACATTTGAGATATTTTATGGGGTCTGCGTGCCAAACGTTTATGAATTTTTAGTAATAATTCCGCTGCAAAGTTTTGAAGTAAATTGGTTAAATAAATTATTATTTAATTGTTTTGGATTATGTTTTATGTAATATCCCGTTGTTGTGTTTGCATTCTCTGATAATTGTTTAAGAAATTTTTATGCTGGGAAAACGGGGTGTTACAATTGGTATCAGAGCAAGTCGGTCGGTCCGGCCAATTAGAGAGTCTTGTTGAGTCTTAGTAATATTTGTATTACTAAATCTTATGTTGCTGCTACTGTTTGTTGTAGAATATCAGGATGGCTGGAAGGAACGATACCGCGTTAGCTGCTACTCTTCAAGCTGTTGCCCAAGCTGCGGGACAACAACCTAATGCAAATGCTGGCGTGAATGCTGAGACGAGGATGTTGGAGACTTTCATGAGGAATCATCCTCCAACGTTCAAGGGAAGGTATGACCCCGATAGAGCCCATACGTGGCTTAAGGAGATAGAAAGGATTTTCAGAGTGATGCAGTGCACCGAAGTCCAGCAGGTGCGATTTGGTACACATCAGCTGTCAGAGGAAGCTGATGATTGGTGGGTCAGCGTGTTACCTAGCCTCGAGCAAGATGGGGCTGTTGTGACTTGGGCCGTGTTCAGAAGAGAGTTTCTGAGGAGGTACTTTCCGGAAGATGTTCGCGGGAAGAAAGAGATCGAGTTCCTTGAGCTGAAGCAAGGAAATATGTCCGTGACCGAGTATGCTTCCAAGTTCGTGGAGTTGGCAAAGTTCTACCCGCACTATGCTGCTGAGACCGCGGAGTTTTCTAAATGCATCAAGTTCGAGAACGGTTTGAGGCCCGACATTAAGAGGGCGATTGGGTATCAGCAGATCAGAGTTTTTCCAGATTTGGTGAATAGTTGTCGGATATATGAAGAGGATACGAAGGCTCACTACAAGGTAGTGAATGAGAGGAAAGCCAAGGGCCAGCAGAGTCGCCCTAAACCTTATAGTGCCCCTGCTGATAAAGGGAAACAGAGGATGGTCGTGGATAGGCAGACTGCGAAGAAGGGTACTTCCGCTGAGATCGTATGTTTCAACTGTGGTGTGAAAGGCCACAAGAGCAATGTTTGTCCTGAGGAGATCAAGAAGTGTGTCCGGTGTGGCAAGAAGGGTCACTTAGTAGCTGATTGCAAGCGTAATGATGTCGTGTGCTTCAATTGCAACGAAGAGGGTCATATTGGTTCCCAGTGCAAACAGCCGAAGAGGGCGCCTACTACGGGTCAAGTTTTTGCCCTGACTGGTACTCAGACAGACAGTGATGATCGTTTGATCAGAGGTACTTGCTATATTAATAATACTCCTTTAGTTGCTATTATTGATACTGGTGCTACACATTGCTTTATTGCTTTAGACTGTGTTTCTGCTTTGAATCTTGCTATGTCTGATATGAATGGAGAGATGGTTGTCGAAACTCCAGCCAAGGGTTCGGTGACTACTTCTCTCGTATGTTTGAGTTGTCCTTTGTCTATGTTTGGTCGCGATTTCGAAATGGATTTAGTTTGTCTACCTTTAAGCGGTATGGACGTGATTCTGGGTATGAATTGGTTAGAGTACAACCACGTTCTTATCAATTGTTTTCGCAAGACGGTGCATTTCTCGTCCGCTGAAGAGGAAAGTGGTGCTGAGTTTTTATCTACTAAGCAGATGAAGCAACTAGAACGTGATGGTATGTTGATGTTCTCGTTGATGGCTTCTTTATCTTTGGAGAATCAAACGGTGATCGATAAATTGCAAGTGGTATGCGACTTTCCTGATGTTTTCCCAGATGAAATTCCTGATGTGCCTCCAGAGAGGGAAGTCGAGTTTTCTATTGATCTTGTTCCTGGAACTAAGCCGGTGTCGATGGCACCTTATCGTATGTCTGCTTCCGAATTAGCTGAGTTGAAGAAACAGTTGGAAGATTTACTTGAGAAGAAATTTGTTAGACCAAGTGTTTCACCTTGGGGAGCGCCAGTGCTGCTAGTAAAGAAGAAGGATGGTAGTATGAGGCTATGTATTGATTATCGGCAGTTGAATAAGGTAACTATCAAGAATAGGTATCCACTTCCGAGGATTGATGATTTGATGGATCAGTTAGTGGGTGCACGTGTTTTCAGCAAGATTGACCTGAGGTCGGGTTATCATCAGATTAAAGTAAAGGATGAAGATATGCAGAAGACAGCTTTCAGAACGCGTTATGGCCATTATGAGTACAAGGTTATGCCTTTTGGAGTTACTAATGCACCGAGGGTATTTATGGAGTATATGAATCGTATCTTCCATGCATTTCTGGATCGGTTCGTAGTTGTATTTATTGATGATATTCTGATTTACTCCAAGACTGAGGAAGAGCATGCTGAACATCTGAAGATTGTCTTGCAAGTATTGAAAGAGAAGAAACTTTATGCCAAATTGTCTAAGTGTGAGTTCTGGTTGAAAGAAGTGAGTTTCCTTGGCCATGTTATCTCTGGTGATGGTATTGCAGTAGATCCGTCTAAGATTGAAGCCGTATCGCAATGGGAGACTCCGAAGTCAGTTACCGAGATCAGGAGCTTTTTGGGTTTAGCTGGTTATTATAGAAGGTTTATTGAAGGATTCTCCAAGTTGGCTCTTCCGTTGACCCAGTTGACTTGTAAAGGTAGAGCTTTTGTTTGGGATGTGCATTGTGAGAACAGTTTCAACAAGCTGAAGAAGCGTTTGACGACTGCTCCAGTTTTGATTTTGCCAAAGCCAAATGCGCCTTTTGTAGTGTATTGTGATGCGTCCAAGTTGGGTTTAGGAGGTGTGCTTATGCAAGAAGGTAAAGTGGTGGCTTATGCTTCAAGACAGTTGAGGATTCATGAGAAGAATTACCCGACGCATGATTTGGAATTAGCAGCTGTGGTTTTTGTATTGAAGATGTGGAGACACTACTTGTATGGTGCAAGATTCGAAGTGTTTAGTGATCACAAGAGCTTGAAGTATCTTCTCGATCAGAAGGAATTGAATATGAGGCAGAGGAGATGGCTAGAACTTTTGAAGGACTTCGACTTTGGGTTGAATTATCATCCGGGTAAAGCGAATGTGGTAGCAGATGCCTTGAGTAGGAAGACTTTGCATATGTCTGCTATGATGGTTAAGGAGTTCGAATTACTTGAGCAATTTAGAGATTTGAGTTTGGTTTGTGAAAGGACGCCTCAGAGTGTGAAGCTAGGGATGCTGAAGATTGATAGTGACTTCTTGATGAATATAAGAGAGGCGCAGAAAGAAGATGTCAAGTTTGTGGACTTAATGGTTGCTGGTAATCAGACTGAAGATAGTGATTTTCAAGTCGACAATCAGGGGGTGTTGAGATTCCGAGGTAGGATTTGCATTCCTGACAATGAAGAGATTAAGAAGATGATTCTTGAAGAGAGTCACAGAAGTAGCTTGAGTATTCACCCGGGAGCTACGAAGATGTATCATGATTTGAAGAAGTTGTTTTGGTGGTCTGGATTGAAACGTGATGTGGCACAGTTTGTGTATGCTTGTTTAGTTTGCCAGAAGTCGAAAATTGAGCATTAGAAACCAGCTGGCATGATGGTATCTTTAGATGTGCCAGAGTGGAAATGGGATAGTATATCCATGGATTTCGTGACTAGTTTGCCGAATACTCCAAGAGGAAATGACGCCATTTGGGTGATAGTTGACAGATTGACGAAGTCGGCTCATTTTCTACCGATTAATATTAGTTTTCCTGTTGCCCAGTTGGCAGAGATTTATATCAAGGAGATTGTGAGGTTGCATGGTGTTCCTTCGAGCATTGTATCAGATAGAGATCCAAGATTTACTGCTAGATTTTGGAAAAGTTTGCAAGAGGCCTTGGGTTCTAAGTTGAGATTGAGTTCGGCGTATCATCCGCAGACAGATGGTCAGTCGGAAAGGACAATTCAGTCGCTAGAGGATTTGTTGAGAGTTTGTGTTCTTGAGCAAGGAGGAACTTGGGATAGTCATCTTCCCTTAATCGAGTTCACTTACAATAATAGTTATCATTCTAGTATTGGAATGGCACCTTTTGAGGCTTTGTACGGTCGGAGGTGCAGAACTCCGTTGTGTTGGTTTGAGTCAGGTCAAAGAGTGGTTTTAGGGCCAGAGATTGTTCAGCAAACTACTGAGAAGGTTAAGATGATTCAAGAGAAAATGAAAGCGTCGCAGAGTCGACAAAAGAGTTACCATGATAAGCGAAGGAGAGACCTTGAGTTCCAGGAAGGAGACCACGTGTTTTTGAGGGTCACACCTATGACTGGTGTTGGACGTGCTTTGAAGTCAAAGAAGTTGACTCCGAGATTTATTGGCCCGTATCAGATATCAGAGAGGGTTGGACCGGTGGCATACCAAGTTGGGTTACCACCACATCTTTCGAATTTGCATGATGTTTTCCATGTGTCGCAGCTTCGGAAGTATGTTCCGGATCCATCTCATGTGATCCACAGCGATGACGTGCAAGTTAGAGACAACCTTACGGTGGAGACTTTACCGGTAAGGATTGATGATCGGAAGGTGAAGACGTTGAGAGGCAAGGATATACCTCTCGTTAGAGTCGTTTGGTCGGGAGCGACTGGTGAAAGCTTGACTTGGGAGCTTGAAAGTAAGATGCTGGAGTCTTATCCAGAGTTATTTGCTTGAGGTAATTTTCGAGGACGAAAATCTTTTAAGTGGGGGAGAGTTGTAACGCCCACGTTCGTTTTATTATTTATTTTAAAATCGAGTTTAGGTGATTATATTATATTTATGTAATATATAAGTGTTTTGATATGTTTTGATATGTTTTGATGTGTTCGATGATTTTGTGGTAAGATATAATGCTAAGGATAAGGTTAAGAGACTTATTTTATTGTTAAATAAAATAAGATTTGAAAAGAAAATAAAATATTTAGTTGTGGGTTAGTTTTGGATTTTAGAGAGTTATGTGGGAGAAAGAGTAAATAAGATAAGATTTGTTGGCAGTATAAATAAGGCAACTAGGGTTAGGAAGTCAGTAACGCTTCAGACTTTGGAAACAGAAAGAGAGAAAACGCACGCACGCGTGAGAAGAGAAGGAGAGCTGCGATTTGCTGCTTCAATCCAGGTAAGGGTGGGACTAATAACTCTGTAATGTTGATTAGCATAGTTCTGATAGCAATTAACAAGGATTAGGATTGATTTAAGAGAATGAGAAAACTAGGTCTAAACCTTAGAAATTGATGAATTAACGGTTGGAATAGGTTTAATTGATGTAGAAAGTGTTCCTAGACCTTAGAATATGTTTAGGATGAATTCTGGAATCAGTAGAAGGCTTAGAACCATGAGAAGTTGTGAGATTTTGAGAAAATAGCAGTTCTGGCCGCAGCGAAATTCATCGCTCGCCACGGCGAGCAGTGATACTCACCTCGCGAGTGATGAGCTTCATCGCTCGCCACGGCGAGTACTTATCCCCGCCTCGCGAGTTGCTTCTGGCAGCTCGCCATAGCGAGCACTTTTCTTCGCCTCGCGAGTTGCTTCTGGCAGCTCGCCACGGCGAGCTAACCCACTCGCCTCGCGAACACTACCAGATTGGGAGTTGTGAGGGTTAGTGTGATCTGTTCCGTGTGTTGATTTGGAGATGATCCCTGAGTGTTATCTAGGCCTAGTGGTGATGCTGAGAGTCCTGTTCAGAGCCTTCCCAGTATGGATTGTTGGGTTAAGGTAGTAGAGCATGAATTGAGTAATATAGCTTATGTAAGACATGAATAAAGTTTATAATGCCATAGGTTGTGATTAATATTATAATATCATTCTGAATTGAGGTATGAATATGCTGCTGTTGTTGTTAAACTAAGTGCATGATGCTTATGTATGTATATATATATATATATATATATATATATATATATATATATATATAAAAGAACAAGATGTTGTTTAGCTCCAAATTCTTGGGTGCATATTGATGAAGTGATTAAGATATGTTGTTGTTTATGTTTGAGTCCATGCATAGCATACATTGAGCTTAGTCCTCACCATGATAGGAGCTTTGTCCTCCGCACGTTATTTAGGAGCTTTGTCCTCCGCACGTTTTAAAAGTATATTAATACTTATGATGAAGTTTGGTACCACATGCATATAAGGAGTCTAAGAGCATTGTCGCATGGTCATATTTATGATGTCATGTTGTTGATAAAGAATGAATATATGATTACGTGATAAGTGTTGTTTATCTATGCTACTTGCTTAAAGATGATATGAAATTGATTATGTGATTACGTGCTATTTGTTATTAAATTATGCAAGAATGCTATTGATGTTTGATGTTATTTGTTATTCTAAATTATGTTGATTAATATTATTTTGTTATGAAATCTCACCCCTTCTGCTGGAATTGCCGCCTTGTGGGCAAGTGCAGGTGATCGTGCTTAGTGTTCAGGTGGTTCGTGAGTGGCCTTACCTCACCGTGTTGTCTAGGTCGCTCTGATACGTAACGGGATGGGGTTGTCTTATGCATGCTTCATTCCTTACGTGTATTTGATGTTCCTTGCTAACATTTGAGATATTTTATGGGGCCTGCGTGCCAAACGTTTATGAATTTTTAGTAATAATTCCGCTGCAAAGTTTTGAAGTAAATTGGTTAAATAAATTATTATTTAATTATTTTGGATTATGTTTTATGTAATATCCCATTGTTGTGTTTGCATTCTCTGATAATTGTTCAAGAAATTTTTATGCTGGGAAAACGGGGTGTTACACCTATACTCATATGTGATTAGTGTGCATGCATAGTCAAGGCAAGTGGATTGTTTTACTTTGATTTGGTTATTTGGTCTCAATATTTTAAATGTGAGATATTTATTATACGAACTTGGTGGAAAATATTCATATGATCTATTTACCATGGAATTCTTTCATGAATGGTTTCGTACGATTATGTATGATGATGTATGTGCAATTGTTGGTGTGTGCATACTTGATTGAATGATATTGGTGATGATTGCATAATTGTGTATGCATAGTTTGGAGAATTGTTGTATGAACAATGATTGCATAATTGTGTATGCATGGTTTGGAGAATTGTTGTAGGAACATATGCATTGAGTTGAGTCATATGTTCATGCATTCATTGTTGAGGAGACGGACGTATGTCCAATGTGTAAGGCAGGAGTGAACCTTGCACACGATGTGTTTATTGCATCGGAGGTGACTACCTTGGAGGAGATTTGGTACCACATGCATCTAGATGAGTCTAGAGACATTGCATGAGTTTGTTGGTGAATTGAAATGCATTTAAATTGTGCATGGTGATTGTGATTGGTGACGAATATTTGACTTGGCCGAGTTGTGATATGTGTATGATACACTTGGATTATGTGAACTTGGAATGATGTTTATGAATGATAATATTGTGAGTATATGTATGGTTATGATGTTTATCATTCTTGAATATATATCTATCATTTCAATGTTCCTGCTTAACTGTTTATGGATTATGATGATGTAATACTAACCCCCAGTGGTTTACCACCTACCTTTCTGTATGGACGGGTAGATGGAGTGCAGGATGCTTAGCTTGTTGCTTGATGTTGGTGAGGAGCAGGATTACTCTTTTTCTTGCAAGTGTCTATATTAGGGCTCTGATCTAGGACTAGTTCTTGCTTTATTTGGATCCTGTTTATTTATGTTATGAGATTTGGAGTTGGATATTTGTTGTGTATGCTCGTTTATGAGGTTGAGACCATGTATATATTATCTTGAGATTTGGAGATGTTATTTGTATGATGATATATGTTCCGCTGCTATGTTTATGAAACTTGATAATTATACATGTATGTTGGAATTTGTTTTGAAGTAGCATCTATTTCTAGAATATGTCTGATGTATTCGCGCGTTTTATCGCTTATTCGAAGTAGGGTGTTACAACAACCATCAACTATCACTCTAACACTTGCAGATAAATCAACCAAAAATTCATATGAAGTTATGGAGGTCATAGTGGTAAAAGAAGGAGAAGCTTTCATCAAACTTCGTGATATCATAGATTCAAAAGAAGATTCACTAACAATAAGAGTCTCAATGTTTCTTGAGGAAGACATGCACATATTCCATAAGATTAAAGAAAGAAGCACGGGAACACTTACTTCTCCATACCAAATTCATGGAATTCCTTCCTAACAAGAGAAAAAGGAAGGATGATGTGTTCTTTCTTTCATACAAGCCATCTTAACATGATTGAGGCGTCGAGCTAATAGACATTAAATGAAGCGCTGCATGAGAGGCAACCCATGAGAATCGTCGGACTCAAGACATAAGACATGCACTAAATATGAGGCAACATATTTCGTCAAGCTAGTGACATGAATGAAGCACTGAATAAGAGGCAACCCATCTATCACATTTATTTTTCTTTTCAATAAGTTAAGCTAAGATTTCATTTCTGATCTGATCAATTTTATTTCTTTTTCTATAACTAGTCCTCAAGTTTTATCTTATAAAATTTATTTTTGCATTACATTTATAACATTTCCATTTATGATTAATCTTGTTGTAGTCTTTAAGAGTTATTTCAGAACATTTACAATGGATGTTGGTTTATCCATACATTCAAGAGCATTGTAACTATTGGGGCTTGCTACTGAAGGTACTCAAATAATCACTATATCTTTTCTAAATAGCATAACCGTTGAGGTTTTGAGGTAAATATTTCCATCCATTCTATTACTATAATTATTTCTATCATTAGTGTTCCATATGAATGCTATTTTTGCTTGAATTTACGGTCGTTCTTTATGGACGATCAGTCATGTTATATTACACATGAGTCAATTTTTTCTTTGGTACCTTGAGCCATTCAAGCCACCATTTTTATATTCTTATTATCTTTTATGAAACCACTTTAATCCTCCAAATGCAATTTCTTTTGTTGTTACTAAGTGACAAATCATGTCATAGTCATGAACCTTAAATGCAATTTGTTTGATTTCTCTTGGAGTTAGATAGATTATTATTATGACTTGGTATGGTTTGAAGATAAGTTTGGGGCTGCTCTTTGAAAATAGAAACATTTTAAGTTTGGGGTTGGGTAACCAGTATAACTTATTTATCAAAAAGAAAAAAAGCTGAAGAAAATGTAGATTACCATGGGTGTACACACAAAAAAAAAGAAAAAAAATCAAGACATCTTATATGAAAGCAAACACCCAAAAGGACAGAAAAACATATATTTAGGGCTCAGAACGCACTCACATGCACCTAGGACATGCCTTATGTGCCTAGAGCATGAGTGGTTCACACACTCATGCGCCTAGGCCATGAGTTGTGTGCCCCGAGCATTGTATAGTGCGGGCCAAAACTACTTTTTGCTATTTTTTAGTTGGAAAAAAGCCCATTTTTTTGGTCCAACTTTAGATGGAAACTATCCCTATAATTTTTTTCTTTGTTACTTTTGTGTGACTTTGGATCATGTCAGAAGTTATGAACCCTGATACAATTTTAGCAAGTGTACTAATTTATATGGAAGTAATAATGTAATTCATATCCACAGGGACTGGTATAATCTCTCCTTGTCAATTTCATCAATATTCAGGATGTATGTAAATGGGGGTTGCCTTAGGCAAATAGGTTTTGTTACAATAATAAATAAATTACTAAGGAATAAAATTGGTTTTGAAATATAATTAGAGAAAAGATTAGGTCTTTCGGATCATCTATTCATCACTCATTAGTAATCTGCACATAAATCATATGATTGTTATTTAGTTTACGACAATTAAAACACTAGTTTAGGTCAATCCCTTGACTCAAAACACTCTTTTCTAATTATAATTTCCTAATTCCTTAAGCGAACCTATAATCATCAAAGGTTTTGAGTCTGTTAATTTTAGAATCACAACTAACAGCAGTCCTATAATCTCCAAGATCAATTATATTATCTCAAAGTCTTAACACCATTACACGCAATTTATACGGAATAAACTAGAATAACTTTCATAATAATTCAGAGTTACAGATTACATGGTCATGAGTTAGAACAGAATCATCTATGACCTAATCATAAACATGATCAAATGAAAAAAACAACATAGTAGAGAAAATAAACTGATAGAATTCTGTCGTTGTCGGCTTTACTCCTCAAATTAGGGGTGTAAGTGATTCGGGCAAAACTGACGAAACCGAAAGTCAAAACCAAACCAGACCGAAAAAGTGTCCAACCTTGTATGGTTCGATTTAAAATCGAGCCACACCAATCTAAACCGATCTAATTTGGTTCAGTTCTTGGTTTTTTATTTTGAGATCCAATGAACCGAACCGATGTTAACATTACTCCCCATTTTACCAATATTGTCTCTCCTCACACATCCTTATGATTAGGCTCAAAATTAAAGGCCAGCTTAAAATACACTTGAACTCATTTAATTCCTCATCATCATCTCTTTACTCGGACTTTATTTCATCTCTACTAAAAGGAAACCCTAGCCACTAGCCACACATTACCTAATCTATTGTTCCTCACCACCGTTGTGATCGTCTATCATCTCTTGGTTAGTTTTATCATGTCCATGGCTTCAAATTTCTGGAAAATATCATTGTATGCGATTGATTTATAATCATTATATCCCATTGTTTTCTATGTCATTGATTTATACTCATCACATGCCATTGTTTATTGAAGATTAGAAAGCCACATCAAAAGGAATGTATTCTCATTATCTATTAGTTATTATATCTTTTAGGAATATGACTATAAAAAACACTGAAAAATGATAAATGAGTTACTAAATAATATAGTTATTCGATTCATACACGTGACTCATAACGACATCTTTATTATTTTTAATATTTTTACCATTTTTTAATAATTAACTTTTTCATACGAGTATGAACTCGCTTAATTTTCGACCATTTTTTCTTTCCATTTCACATAGGTGATTTTTCCCAACTCATTGTTCCTCACTCAAGGTGTTATAATTTTTAAACTCTATTCATTAGTTTTTATCTTTAACGTCGACATTATTCATTAGTTTTTTTTTTCGTTCTCAATTCATATAACATTGCAATGTGCTTTGATGCATAACCCCCTCGCTTTGAATTAACCCGTGCGGAGCACGGGCCCGTTCTTAACACATGTTTGTTGCTAGTTTAGAATAAGGGTTACATCCAATAGGTACCAAGGATTTGGGAATGAACCTACATATTAGATATTTTAGAACTACACAATGAAATAAAACTAAAAAGAACATGGTAAAAAATTAATAATTGTATTTTCAAACAAACCGACCAACCGAACCGATCCAAACCGATTAGTTTGGTTCGGTACATTTTTTTAAAAACAATAAAAACCCGACCAAACCGAACCAACAAATACTTAATCGGTTCAGACATTCTTTTGACTGAAAACCAATCCAAACCGAAGTTTTACACCCCAACCTCAAATCCATTCAGCTAACTAATGTTGAATTTTCATCTCCATCTGCCTTTTTGCGATGCGTGAACTCCTAGTTTGCCAAAACGTCCTCCTCTGATGTTGTGCGGATGTTCATTTATAACCCATCATCCCAAAACGCTTTTCCCTTTAACAATAGGAAACCATGTTTGTTATTTAGTTAACATCCCACGTTCCTTTTAACACAAAATCCAATTCGTTTCTTTTTTTCACACCTACCACTTCTTTTTCTTTCCTTTAATTCAATTTTGACTTTGTGCAACATACATAGTAATAGTGAACTAATTGACTCAATAACTCAAAAATTCTAATTAATTATTTACAATGACTCTAAGTTAAATATTAAATTAATAAACATTGACTAAAAACTTAATTAAAAAATACGCTAAAAATATGATATGACAGACTGTCGTCAAACGCTAATGATTATATCAGTTTGATTTCCTTTTTGGAGTTCGATAGATTAATGAAATACTTGTCATGATTTAAAATTAAGTTTGAGGTTGCTCTTTGGCGTGAGGTACTAGTAGATCTTGATTATCAAAGAAAAAAAAGTTGAAAAAGAAAAATGTAGATTAAAACATCAAAATGAGATGATGGTCTAAAAAAAAAAATTGAGAGACACAAACAAATGTTTGATCCCTTCAAAAAAAGAGAATGAGTAGTTATACTAGTGCCCAAATCCGTTAAACTAGCTTCAAAATGAAAGCTAGTACTTCATAACAATGGTTGTGCCAAAGTTTGTGAATGAAGTTACATGTTTAGATGACAAAGTATTTCTAATTAGGGAATCCTTAGGATCCCACCTTAACCGCAAGCATGTTATAACCTTAAAAAGACCCTCTATAAGTGTGTGTGTGTGATGATATATACTTTAAATGTCTGTTTAAAATTGCTTTAATTGCATAGCAAGGTACAATCACATGACGACTGGAGTGTGGCAAATGTCTTGACCAGCCTCACTGGCTTTAGGGATACATACGTGTATCTTGGAGTTGTATGTGGTTGAAAGTAAGAGTATCTTCTCTAAGCATGTTCCGCTTGCATGGAGGTGGTAAGTTAGTCAAGTCTGATAGTGAGAGGAATGGCAATCTGAGCAAAGTCTTCGGAAAGGTATATCTCATTCTTTATATTCACGTAAATTTTAACTTCTTGTTGTTGTGTTGCTTGAGGACAAGCAACAATTTAAGTTTGGGGTTGTGATGACAGAGCATCATATGAAATTTTTAGCTATGTTTTAATATTTTTCTTTGCATTTGAAGACAAATAAGTTGAGAGATAGAGGAGTTGTAATGGTTTATGGAACATATTGTATTGTTTTCACTCAAGTCGTTGTAATTCACTTTTATCCTAGATCATGCAACTCCATAGGTGTTTTGAGAAATCATGTAAATTGACAAATCAAGACATCAAATGAAGGATCAAGGATATGAAGATGGAATCAAGGATTCTTAGAAATTTTTTGAAGACAATACAAAGTGAAGAAAATTCATTTCAAGACCGAAAATCCATTTCCCACATCGGGGGCTGCCTCAGGCGCCATTAGCACATGGCCATACACCATTAGAACCTGAGGTAGTGTTGCTACTTCCCTGGGGTGCCATTCGCGCCCCTGCATATGCCAATTGTGCTCGATTACAGGTATTTTTTACCTGCAGCTTGTTTTCCAAGTTGGGTCGGTGCAAAAGCCCAGTTTTCTTCTCCTAAACCCTACCCAATCATTTGCTATAAATAGAGACTCTCTCTTGATTACGGTTCTATGATTAACCCTTTATTATTTTTTGGATATTATTAATAAAGTTTTCATTCAGTTTATATTTTTATATTGCCCGATTTAAATTAGTTTATGCCTGTTCTTTAATGATTTTTTCAATTGGTTAACTAAGTGTGTAATCTTGTAGAATGATTTGTAGAATAAAAGTAGACACTGACAACCCGAAATTATACAAGTTCCATACACTTTTCTAATTACCACACTTTGACTTCAAGAGCAGTTCTCTTCAGATGTCTTTAAGCTTCCTTTTTGTTTATTTCTTTTCTCTCTTTTGTTCATCCAGAACCTATAAATGATCTCAAATTTTTTGTCTATGTTCATGTACACTTGATCAAATATTAGCATATCCAATTGACAATTTTTAATACCTTGTTATCATCAAAACCTTTAAGGGTAATGTTAAACACATTTTGTTCCAACAAAATGTACAAATGATACTAGGTGACCTAATTTCCTCCAATGTTAAGGTTTAAATAGGCTCACCTCTATTGGACTTAACCCGTTATGTCTTAATGGGCTCAATTCACTTATTCACGATCCCGCAATTAATTACCCGCCTACGGTTAAAGTTATCAAAACTTAACGGTCCAACTAATTTCTACACTAGTAACTTAGTAAAAATAATATCTCACACTAACACTAAAAATAACCTTCGATATTAAATTACTAAATCACCCTTGCTCATAAAATGATGAAAATACCCTTCGAACACGAAAACCCATGAAATTACACCCAAGGATAAATAATCACACACAAGCACATATAAACACATATTAAACAAGTGAAAATAAAACTAGCGAAAAATCAGGCAGTTACAAAAAGTAGTAAAAGAGATAAATGGGTTTGTAGGTTTTGAATTGTCTTACTTAACGCGAGATTAGGTTTTTGATTCAAATAATTAAAGACAAATATGGTTTCCGTGAATCCCATCTACCTTCTTTGTATCAATTAACTCGGTTTATTATTAGTTTATGACCTGCCTTTATTTAAGAGAGTAGTACATGACCCCGTGATGTAACAATGGGCTATACTTGTTTATCACCTACCTTTATTTCCATTATTTTTGTTGCGACAAAGGTCATACTTGTGAAGTTCACGTAAAGATGAATCATAACCCTAACAATCAAACTTGTATTTAAGTTAAAAGAGATTAATTAAATTGAGAAATTTATCACTGTTCTTGTTCGGGCACCGGAAGGATAGTCAATCTCATACCTTTGCCGAGAGACAAGTTCAACCTCTAGTTGAAAAGCATGAAGATTGGAACCTATATACAAATTAAATTAGACACTTGAATCATAAACTAAATCAAACTTTATTAATTAAATCCTACAATAAGTAGAGGTTCATCATGGAACCCTAATCAAGAGAGGTTTAATTACACATGTCAACTGACATCAATACAAAACAACAGGAAAACATATCATAGAGAGAACAAGGGGAGGAGAAAACTCTATGCTTTGAAGTTCTAATGTTTGACCTTTGCTTTGTACCATAAGCTTTTCGAATGAACGAAAGTATATGCAAGGGTCTCTATTTATGGTTCACATATGCGCCTGGGACCATGAGGCCATGTGCCTGTGCACGTGAGGTGGTATCCTTGGGTCTCTCATGCATCTAAGCGCTTTTGCCATTCGTTTCGTCCCTTTGGATAGACTTTGGGGGCAAATTTTGTTGTTTTATGTTCTTCTTCGAGTGCTCTTCCGTCTTGAAATGCCCTCGAATATGGGATGAATTGTCCACAACTTGTATTGTCTTCAAAAACCTTTTAAGAACCATTAATCTTCAATCTTCATATCCTTGATCCTTCATGAGATATTTTGTTTCGCCGATTTCATTATTTTTCACTAAAAAGTCAAAAAACATATGTACTTGCGGGATTTAGGATAAAAGTGAATTACAGCGACTCGAATGAAAACAATACAAATTTCCTCAAACCATGGACAACTCATTTATACGACCTATTATTTCTCTTCATCATGGAGACTAGTGTGCCTTGGTTAAAATAAGAGGTGATAAAGAAGGTGGGGAATTGGAGAAGTACTAGCTTTTGGAGAGATCATGGGGTTGGGGAGGTTCCTCTTTGCGAGTCTTTTTCGATACTCATTTCCATCTCAAATTAAAGGGAGGTTATGGTGGGAGATGTGTGGGAAATGAGAGATGGTTTTGTGGGGTGGAGGTTACTATGGCGCACATAACCCTTCACTTTGGAGACTGAACAATTTTAAGTTTCTAAGATTGTTGGTTGACTTTAGGGGTAGTGAGAAGGAGGATTCATGGGATGGCGGACGGAGCTGATTTTTTGCTGAGGACTACGCATCAAATGCTAGAATTTTTTTGGCTACTTTGGGATAATTTAAGTACTTCGGAGGAAAAGGTTTTTGATTATTTATGGAAGAGCCCAGCTCCGTCAAAATTGGTGGCTTTTTATTGGACATTGCTTCTAAACCGGATGCCAACTCGTAAGAATCTTGCAGTCCGAAATGCTTTGGGGTGGATGAGGGGACGTCGTGTGTATTGTGTGAAGGTTTGGGAACGTCAGCTTGTCTCTTCTTAGATTGCAAGGTAGTGTCAAAGGTTTGGCTGAAGGTGATGCATTGGTTGAGATTTACTTTCATTACTCCGCCTAATTTTTTTAACCATTTGGATTGTTGGACAGAATAATGGAGGCCTAAGAAAATTTGACAGGGGTTTTTGGTTGATTTGGCATGCTTGTATTTTGGTGATTTGGAGGGAAATTAAGAAGCGAGAGTCTTTAATGATCGCTCAAAGGAGGTTAATGAGTTGGTTGAGGAGATTAAAGTGTTGTACTTGCAACGAAGTTTAAAGAGATTGTCAATATTGTAATACCTTTTATATCAATGGACGTGCAATCCGCGCAATTGCTTGCAAAGGGGATAACTGAGTTAGTTTTGTGTTGGTGTGATATTTTTCTGTCGCCTATGCTGGTATATGTGTGGTTTTTTGTCTCTCTACTCTGGTGTGCTGGTTCTTCTGCTCCTGCTGTTTGTTTTCTTCTACTGTGGTTAGGCCAGTTTTGTGTTTCCGTTGGGTTAGTGCCGCATATTTATACGGCTTTTGTAATGCTTCTTCTGCAATATTATGCATTGTTTGTGCAATTAGCTTATATTTATTTTGAAGAAGCTAAATTAGCCCATCCAAATTGACACCGGATGGAATCAAACCTGAGACCTTGAGGAGGAGCATACTCCCAGGTCCCAAGCCAATACCACCAGGCTAACCCAAGTGGGTTGCAATTAGCTTATATTACATGCTGTTTTCAAAATAAAAAATAATAAGAACCGATATCTATGTTGTTTCAGTATGAGATTTTCATAAGAGTAGTTCATTTGCATTTACGATAAGATACACGTTTTATGAAATATCAAGATCATTTTCACAAAGTACAATACGATAGACATATATAAACCATACGGTATAAACATATACTGTTGTTGATAGATAGACATATATCTACACACAATGATCCCCTTCTTCAAATTAAATAATAAGAACCTTAAAGGGCTAGTAGGATTGTGTATATCGTTATAGATTATAAGGGAATAATAATTGAGAATATATGACATGTTAGTTATATATTGTCACCTCCTCCTGTGTGAAAACCATCACCAAGTGGATCATTATTGTTCCAAGGAGAAGGATAGTAAAAAGCTGCAGGAGGAGGAGATTGACCAAGAGAAGACGAACCACCTCCATCTTCACCACCAATCCTTGTAGCTGCCATATCATGATTCGGAATTTCAGTGCAACTAGTATAGCGAATCAAATCTGCATTAGTAGCATCAAGTTCCTTTTGGAGCCTAATAACTTGTCTTTGGAGGACTGAAATGGCACCAACACAACCATAAACTGGATCTTTAATCCTTGCCTCAGCTTCATAGGCAAGAGAGTTCACTGCATCTTCCCTTTGATGTGGTTGCACTTCATTCAGAAGTTTACTCACATTGCTTGCACCAAATATTTTGTGAACATTTGCAAATTTCTGTGGCTCTTCTGGTTGGAAATATGGAGCAAATATGCAATCTGGCATGCACTTCCTTCTCAAAAACTTGCACGCAGCACATGGTGAATTTGAGTAGGCGCTTGAAGATGCCATTATTATTATCTTCAAATTAAATCAAGCCCAACAAAATAATTTATAATTACAATCTCACAAATGAAATAAATAACTTATCACTATATATTGATTGAATTTTTAAATTTGAAAAAAAGAGTATGCATACTAGCAAGAATCACAAATATATCTTCAAACCATAAAGAAATCAACAACATAGTTGGGATATATTGCCATAAAAATTTGTGAAGTGGCTCCAATCTGAATCTGATCACCAATTAAACTTCTATGGACATGGATTATAAAACTAGGGTTAAGGAGGATACTTAATTAGTTGCTTAATCATTTACCTTACTAGTTGTTTTCGTAACAGCAATTCTTCTACCTCAAACTTCTTTTACTTTTTTAATTCATATAAAGGCATTTTGTCAAAAAAAATTCATATAAAGGCATATTTATGTTTAATCAATGTACTATTTATTATACTAAAAAACAACCAAAAAGTGCCTATATTAATATACAGAATCTCCGAGCACTATGAGAACTACCCAGAACTTTTCTATATCTCAATTTCATAATCCGCTCAAGGTCATAAACAAGCAAAGGAGGAAATTACCAAATATAATAAATAAAAAAACACAGTTATTTTATTTTATTTTATTTTTAATAGACTGTATAAGTTATATAAAGTAGATTATTGTTCTATATACGTTTGGTTGATTCATCAGAAACAGTAAATTTAGCTCCTAAATATGTGTTTCTCCTCACAATCTCCAGTACTCCTATAGCTAGGAAAAGTACACCTACCTAGCTATCTAAATCTACTGATGAATTAAACTTGAGTTTAATTAATATGAATATGTATGACTTGTAAGTTTAATTAAACTTGATATATCATTCAATTCATCAGAACTTTATCCAAATAATTCAATAACATAAACCTTGAAAAAAATCTTGTCCAACATAAATCATTATTCAAACTAACACCAATATATCAAAAAAGAAGAAGAAATAATAATTGGAATGAACAAACCATATAGTTTAGATGATCGTTACCTTTCTTTTTTTTTTCCTCTTGTATAAGAAAGTAAAGCTCTTTCAATTAAGATCTAGCTTCTTAAATAATAATAATAACAATAATAATGGTAGTGAAAAAGAAGGTAAGGGACCAGAAGAGAAGTCTTGGGAATTTACTATTGGATGTGAGAGTTCAGATAGAAAACCCTAGTTAGTTGTAGGACATGATGAGAAAAAACCGCAATTACAATGACAAAAGATAAACAACATGAGAGTGAAGGGAGGAAAAAGAGCATTTTCTAGAGAGAGAGTGGAAAAGAAAGTAAAAGACAAATGCAATAAATGGAGGCTATAGCGCAAGGGGAAAAAGAATGAATATGACACAACCATTATACTTACTAGGTTTTTATTTAATTTTAATAACGTTGGTAAATTATGAACAATATTTTTTATAAAATTAATTATATTTTAATTAAAATTATAAGTATAGATGTCTATGATTCTTTAAAATAAAAATGTCTTTGATTTTATTATGTAATAGCATGTTTATATTTTTAAATTACATCACCAATATAAAATATATATATATATATATATATATATATATATATATATATATATAATTTTATCTTTTTCAATAACATCAATAATATAAGATTATTATAGAAAAATTTATTTAAAGATATAATTTGAATAATAAATAATCTAACCACAAACCTCCTCTTGTCATTATACATTGTTGTGGATAATGTTGTTTGATGTTATTCCTATTTTAATGGAAGTTAACTATTTTTTAATTTGTAATTTAAGTAAATTTATAAATAAAAAAAGTCAGCTCAAATATACGTAGTTTCTTTATATATAATATAGATATAGTATAGATACCCAACAACCAAGTTTAACTGTGATCATGTGCCCCACTTCCCCATATATATATATATATATATATATATATATATATATATACACGTTTCTTTATGAAAACATAATTCTCCCCCACCACCTTAAGAAACCGTTTATATGTATTTAGTCATTTTGTAAAAAAAAAAATGTATTTAGTCATAAATTTAACAAATGTCATATGAGTTCTTCAAAAGTTGACAAGTTTATTAATCAAATAATGGAGGAAACCAAGTCCACAAGAAAGTGTTCCTTAAAAAAATGTGAAAATGTCTTAATTAGGTTCATTTTTGCATTGCCATATATTTTTATAAGGCAAAAGCAAAATGACGTAAAAAAGAGTGACACTCAACTAAGTTGGTACCTTACTTTAATCTTTTGTTAAATACTCATAAAAAATGGAGGGACATAAACTTAACCCAGTAAAACGACACATGAGTGTATGTCGATCCCAAACGGGTGATACAAAAATTAAAACAATACACATCAAACTTTATTAATCCTAAAACTAATTAAAGGTCTTCGATGCGGTGATTGAACCCTTAGTCAACACTAAGGCAGTTTATGTACCTCAACTCCTTGCAACAAAGGCGGCAAGCTAAACGACATTTTCGAGCCAAACAAAGTAAATGGTGAATTTTAAACTGGTGTATGAATCGTCTACCAACACAGAAACAAAGAAGAGCAAGATAACTTCTTTATTCTAATAACTATGTATCAATAAAACTAATATTTTTAAATACATAGGTTTTTAAACTAACAAAATATATTAATCATGTCAATCAAATAAATGTTTTATTTAATTTTGGTAGCATTACAATATTGGTCCTTTAACGTTTTTAGTTATAACATATTCGTCCTTTATCTTTTTCTTTATCTCGTTTTAATCTTTTGTCTATTAAAACCTGCACATGCTAAACCCTTTTATTCCTTTTACCATTAAAAAAATTATGAAATAATAATTTAATTAATAGATTTATTTTTAAAATATTTTTAATTAGAACCAAAGAAATTCAAATACCTTATGAACATCTTCATCATCTTCATCTTTATCTTCTTCTTCCTTAAATAAAAAAAATTCCACCTAAAATATACATAAATTAGGTGATGAGTCATGCTTTTTAGAATGACCTAGAAAGATTCATTATATTGATTCATTGGTTAAGTTGTTAGTGTTGTTGACAAAATCCTTATTTGATGTTTTAAATACTACTAACATATTAAATTTATTTCATCTTGTTATCTACTAACTTGTTTTGTGACAATTGTTTCATGAGAATTGTTCTGGACCAGTCAAAAGACCATTCCCACGTTGACACATGGCCGAAGCATGCACTGCCTTAAGGCTCAACGCTCAAAGAAACACGCCAGCATTATTGCACCGTGCTGCATCCAAGCACGCCTCCATGGGAGGATCATGATTGGAGTATTTTGTCTTATGCTTTTCGACAAAAAGAAATAGGTTTGAAATTGCAAGAGCTTACTAAGTACATGATTGGAGTTGATGAGTTCGCTAGAGAATGGAAAGCTTTCGACGGAAGATTGTGATTCAACGGAGTGCTGAATTATGAAGAGGCAAGTTTGAAATCCAAACACGTGGAAGACATGTAGTTCTCGTCGAAGATATTAAGCTTATAGCAGTTTAGACCTTTGCAGTTGTTTTCTATATGTATATATAGTAGTTTTTCATAGGTAAAACGGGTCACAAATCTCATTTACTGAATTCATACACTCAAAGTACCAACATAGAGAAAAGAGTCAAAATGTATGTAATGATTTGTTGAACCACCTTTAATTTTATGCAATGGCGTTTACTTTTCTTTAAGTCTCCTTTGCATTTTAAACTTTAAGTCCTTTTTTATTTTAAGTCCTAAGCATTTTTTGTCGAAAGATAGTTAAATTCATACAAAAAGCAGTTATATTCATCTTGTTCATAAAGCAAACTATGAATATGGTGAACATTCATGTATTTTCTGAAGAAAAAAAAAGATTGCACAACATGCCTTAGGATTTATAGTTTTAACCTACAAGTAATATTTTAAAACTAGTCATATTGTTTACCAAAAACATAAGTAAACAAATTGGCACGCCCAGTGGGACCCTATTTGTGCAACTTTTGGAAGAAATTTCCATAACTTCAAAATATTTTCTAAGTGTTCTTGTGAAAACTGTTTCTAGAAATTTGTAATTCTTTTTGGTAAACTTTTTTTTGGAAAACTTTTTGTTTGTGCATGCATTTAAGAAGTGGTAAAGCCTTGAAAGAAATGGCTCCCACCAGTAATGGTACTATTTCATCATTACAATCATCACAATCTTCTTCACAAGCACAATATACATCTGCCCCCACAATGGATGCCAATGTGTCAACTGCCATGGGGGCAACCATGGCTATGCCAGTTTCGACAGAAATCCCTGCAACCATGTTGACAACTGATGTTGCAATGACATGGTCAGGCATTAGGTTTTTTGTGCCACCATTTACTACTAGTATTCTTGTGACTACTAGTATTCATGTGTCTACCAATATTCATGTGTCTCCTCATGCCCAAATTAGGGCTAGATTGGATGGTAGATTTTTTGCTATGCAAAATTTCACAATGTCCATGACCGCAAGGGAACAACCTTATGGTATGCCAACATCAATGAGGTCAGGCTTGTAAAACAATACCTCCATGTTTGGAGATAATGTCATTCCTTTCACACCATATAATGCAAATATACCTTCAACTTCTAGTGTTTCTGGTCGAAATGCTCCACAAATCCTAACTACATATTCCATGATAACTTTAAGACAGCAAAAGGACGAGAGCAATCATGATATGGTTAATATGTTAACACAACAAATTGGTACAATTTTTAATCCTCTAATTCAAAACACAAACCAAAGTTACCAAGTTTTAGCCACTCAAATGGGGAGAATAGCATATTTCTTTGCCCCTGTTCAACCTGGTCATCAACAAATTCCCCAAGTCCAAAATCCAAGACCATTGAAAATTGTCGAACATGTGATTCAAAGACAACAACCTATGCCTCAACCCCATGTTGGAGTAAGCCGTAGAGGCCAATAGTTTATGTTAAACTTATCTTATGTAACATGACTTTTATTATTGAATAATATATGGCACTCTTTATAATATTTATATAATGTTAATAAAGTCCTTAGAATAGATAGTTCGTGTAATAATATATTAAGTGTGACTTAATCATGAGATTACATTATCATAAAGAATGCTATTCTTAAATGTATTTGTAGTCAAAGCTTTAATATGAATAAAGGATAATAATAAAGCGTCGAGACTATTATGTATGTAGACCGATGACCGCATCTCATGGGTCATAGATATGAGATATTAAGTCTATACATAAGTATAAATATTAGGAGTAATATTTATACTGGATTGACCCACAGTGAGAATACTACATAGTAAGTTATGAGTTTGTCATAAGATATTCTCACAATGATAATAGTGTATATCTCTCTTAGACCTGAAACCACTATGATCCCTACATGTGGACTCAAGTGCTTTGTTGCCATTCTAACGTTGTCTATAAAAGGATAACCATAACGTTGGTTGATGGGTACTTGATGAATCATGCTGAGGGACATGAGTGTCCTAGATGAGATTTGTCCCTCCTCATAAACAGGAGATATATCTTTAGGCCTCTTGATGAAATATGACTGTAAAACTGCATGGCCATGCCGAACTAAGTCAATATAAGATATTGGACTTATTCGTTATTCAGTATATTTCATAATCAAGAAACATAATCATTGATCTATACAAGGGTGACAATATCTATGCCTTGGGATCAGTAAAGATATCAAGACAAAGGAGTAATTGTACACATGAGTATTATCATGTAAAGGTTTCGTCAGATCACTTGACATTCTTGTCACTTGGGTAGCAATGATGTGTTGTTAGATACCACTCATTGTTTATAGTATTAAATATTAGATTTAATATCATTGCCAACGTGACTAGAACCTATAGGGTCACACACAAAGAACAATCAAAAGAGAAATATATAAGTATGACTTATATAAGGGGTGCGTTTAGTAAATAACGCTAATTAGTTACCAGAATTACTAAACTCGTTATTGGGCTTACTAAAGCCCAATAGTGACTTCTGACTTGCAGAGCACACTAGAAGTTCTATAAATAGAACCTTAGTGTTGAAGTCTTTGTTACACGTTTTGGAGCAACCCTACTTCTCTGAAACTTTTGATTCCTTGGCTAGCACCGAGATTTGGAGGAGCACTGTTCATGTGGACTTGCTAGAGGCTTTGCTGCTTGCTTTGCTGTGATCGTGATTCCAGTTCCAGCTCCACACTTTCGAGGTAACAATCGAATCACTGATTCATGTGTAACTAGTAATGATCCAAGGAAAGAAAATCAAAAATTTTATCCGCTGCTTTATTCTGTTATAATTCGATTTTCCTTTAGTGGTATCAGAGCCTATTACGAAACCTCGAATCGGATTGCTTTGTTACTACTTTATATTTTAATTTGATTAAACATATTGAATGAAATTAAATAATAAAGAGAATTAAAATTCTCATCGTATCATATTATGTTTCCTGTGCGTGGCTTTTCGATTTGATTCGATGTTTCAAAAACCGTTTCTGGTGAAACATCGACGTTTCGATTATACATATCTATAGGAACATGATTGATCGATCATAAAACGCAATTAATAATGATATCAATCACGTGTATGTGCATGGCTTTTCGATTTGCTTTGATGTTTTAGAAATCGTTTATGGTGAAACATCAAACTTTTCGATTATACATATCAACAAAAGCATGATTGGTAAATTCTGTATAACAACGGTATATATGATATACTTGATTTGATCGTAGTTTAAATAAGTCAGATGATATTTGTTCATATTAACTGATCTGATGTATGGAGCTTCGTAATCGATTCTGTGTACTCTGGTGAAGCATCCTAGACTCGATCATGATATGTGAATAAACAATCAGAGTACTTGTTTAATAAGATCAGATTTTTGTGACAGAATTAGGGTTAGGTTAATCAGAAACGTGTCAAGTGTTGATGCGAAATACGACGCTAATTCAAAGTGAACCACCGTCCGCTGACCGGGCAGCAAAACCCCCGACTAATATGCGTAGTGTGATCATATGTCGAATTTTAATTTAATTTATTTAATTATAAGGTATGATTAATAATAATAAAAGTGTGTTTGTTATTATTTCATGTGAATGATTATGGCCTTTTTGGATATTGAAATATGGCCTGTGTGTCGTGCCTCTCTCTTAAATCTCTATTGTACATTCTCTTCTCATCCACTCCCTCATATGTAAAACGAGTTTCTTTCATATGTAATGTAAATAGACTACAAGGAGGTAATAGGGCTCAAGACGTTAGGACAGTCCTGGAAGTCAAAGCTTGGAGAAGCAAGGTCGTTTTTAGGATTAGTTTATATTATCTCATTGGCTTGAGAGAGTCATAGCGTTAGGATGGCCATAATCATATCACTATTAATTTGTATAATTGTTATGCATGTTATGATTGGAGTGCGAATATATATGATATATAAGCCGTGGTGAGGTAAGATCAAACCTAATAAAATTCCTTCAATTTAAAATATTAAGTTTAATGCTTTCCAAAAGTTTAACACCCTTCAAGACTAATATCGAATATGTGGGTTTTGCCTCCGTGAAGCGCATATTCTATACTAGTAAGTTGCAGTGCGGTAATCCAATTTGCCCAAGTGTTATTCTTTTGGGTTTAACTTAACTAAATTAATTTTAATAAGATTAGAATAAATTTAGAAGTTTTAATTGAGAATGTCTATATGATAGACTTGAGTAAGAGTTATTCACCCAAATGATTTGAAAGTTGTATGAGATACAATTGGAAATGTTCCTACCTAAATAACTAAGTTTTAAGTACAACCTCCGTTGACTTAAAGCAAGGTAAAATAAGGATTTCAATCCACTAGAAAATCTTCCAACAGGATTTTCCGAGTCAAGTGTTTGAAGGTCATTTGATTTGAGTAAAATAGTGGGAGCGTATTTAATTAAAGGTCAAATTAAATATGTTATTTTCATGATACTTATTTTGTATATTTTAAATTGTAGATGACCAATAGCACATCAAACAACATTTTGCGATCACTCATGGAGAAAGAAAAATTGATTGAAACAAATTTTTTAGACTGGTTCCGTAACATGAGGATTGTCCTCACCCATGAGAAAAAGTTGTATGTGCTTGATGAACCCATTCCTGAGGCACCACCTGCTGGAGCTCCTGCGGCTCAGAGAAATGCCCATACTAGGCATGTCAATGATTTCGTGGAAGTCTCTTGCAACATGCTAGCAACCATGACTCCCGAGCTGCAAAAACAGCAGGAAGGGATGACTGCGTTCGATATGATCGGACATCTTAAGACTCTTTATGAAGAGCAAGCTAGGCATGAAAGGTTTGATGTCTCTAAGGCCCTTTTCTCTACCAAGCTGTCAGAAGGAAGTCTCGTAGGACCTCATGTACTCAAAATGATTGGGTATTCTGAGAACCTAGCTCGATTGGGATTTATCCTTGAGCAGAAACTTGTCGTTGATCTTGTCTTGTAATCGTTGCCTGAAATTTCAGCGGTTTTGTCCAGAACTTCCTCATGAATGACATGGACAAAACACTTCCACAGCTTGCAGCTATGTTGAGAACTGCTGAGAAAAATATGAAGGGAAAAGGAAAGGTTGCTGCCATTTTGATGGTTAATAATGGCAAGTTCAAAAAGCACCATAAGAAGCCTAATAAGTCTAAGGGAAATGGCAAAGGCAACGTTGTTGCTAAGCCATCAACCAAAGCTTTGAAGCCTACTGGAGGCATGGCTAAGGAGGGTAAGTGCTTCTACTGCAACAAGCAGGGGCATTGGAAGCGTAACTGCCCAAAGAATCTAGAAGACAAGAAGAATGGAAATGTTCCTACTACTTCTGCTGGTATTTTTGTTATAGAAATTAATATGTCTACTTCTTCATCTTGGGTATTAGATACTGGATGTGGTTCTCATATTTGTACTGATGTGTAGGGCATGAGAACGAGTAGAGCATTGGCAAAAGGCGAGGTCGATCTTAGAGTTGGCAATGGAGCAAAGGTTGCTACTTTGGCTGTTGGAACTTATGTATTGACCTTACCTAGTGGTCTTTTACTTAATTTAGAAAACTGCTGTTATGTACCTGCCATTAGTAGGAATATTATTTCAATTTCTTGTTTGGACAAGACTGGTTTTTATTTTACAATAAAGGACAAATGTTGTTCTGCTTATTTGGATAATATTCTTTATGCTAATGCAATTATGATTAATGGACTTTATATCCTTGATCTCGATATGCCTATCTATAACATTAATGCTAAGAGGATGAAACCTAATGAGTTGAATCTGACTTACCTTTGGCATTGTCGTTTAGGCCATATAAATGAAAATCGCATTTCCAAACTCCATAAAGATGGACTTTTGGACTCTTTTGATCTTGAATCATATGAGACATGTCGATCTTGTTTATTAGGAAAAATGACAAAGGCCCCATTTATCGGTCAAGGTGAAAGGGCTAGTGATCTTTTAGGTCTCATACATACTGATGTGTGTGGACCTCTAAACATATCTGCTAGAGGAGGTTTTCACTACTTCATTACATTCACTTATGACTTTAGTAGATTTGGATATGTGTATCTAATGAAACATAAATCTGAATCATTTAATTTAGGCTAAAGTGCACTTATCACCCCTTAAGTTTCAAAATTGTTGAGAAGACGCCACGTGTCCCAAAAAAGGGGTCATAATTGCAACTTTTTGAGAAGATAAGGGGTCAAAAGATCATATTTCCTTCATGTTAAGGGGTCAAAAGAGCATATTTCCCTAAACATAGGGGGTCATTTTTTTTTCATAAGGGGCCAAAATCGCAACCTTTTGAAAGATAGGGGGCCAAACATGCACTTTAGCCTTTAATTTATTTAAAGAATTTCAAAATGAAGTAGAAAACCAACTAAGCAAGAAAATTAAAATGCTTCGATCTGATCGAGGTGGAAAGTATTTAAGCTTAGAGTTTGTCAATCATCTAAAAGAATGTAGGATTCTATCCCAACTCACACCTCCTAGAACTCCACAATGGAATGGTGTTTCCGAAAGGAGAAATCGAACCTTGTTAGACATGGTCCGATCAATGATGAGTCATGCTGAACTTCCAAACTCCTTATGGAGATACGCCTTATTAACTGCAGCTTATACACTTAACCGAGTTCCATCCAAAGCGGTAGAAAAGACACCATATGAGATATGGAATGGTAGAAAACCCAATGTGGGACATTTAAAGATTTGGGGTTGTGAAGCTTATATAAAAAGACTTATGTCTACTAAGCTTGAACAAAGATCTGACAAATGTTTCTTTGTGGGATATCATAAAGAAACTAGTGGATACTACTTTTACAAACCTTCTGAGGGCACAATTGTTGTTGCTAGAAATGGAGTCTTCCTTAAGAAGGATTTTGTCTCCAAAAGAATCAGTGGGAGCAAAGTAGATCTTGAAGAAGTTCAAGACCCACAAAGTAATGAGATACCAATGGAGGAACAGGAACAGGATACACAAACTGTTGTGATAGAAAATCCTATTCAAGTAACACAAGAACCACGTAGGTCTAGTAGAATGCGTCAAGAACCCGAGAGATATGGGTATCTCATATCAAAAGAGGGTGATGTATTGCTCATGGACCAAGATGAGCCTGTGACTTATACAGAGGCTATTACTGGTCCTGAATCTGAGAAGTGGCTTGAAGCCATGAAATCTGAATTGGATTCCCTGTACACGAATCAAGTTTGGAACTTGATTGAAGCACTTGAAGGAATTAATCCTATAGGATGCAAGTGGGTTTTCAAAAAGAAAATTGACATGGATGGAAAGGTTAATACCTACAAAGCGCGGTTGGTTGCTAAAGGCTTCAAACAAATTCATGGTGTAGACTATGATGAAACCTTTTCACAAGTTGCAATGATTAAATCCATTCGGATCTTACTTGCTATCGCTGCATACCATGATTATTAAATCTGGCAAATGGATGTCAAGACTGCTTTCCTTAACGGAAATCTTCTTGAGGATGTGTACATGACACAACCTGAAGGATTTGGTGATCCTAAAGAAACCAACAAAGTATGCAAATTACAGCGATCAATCTATGGATTGAAGCAAGCTTCCAGAAGTTGGAATCTTCATTTTGATGAAATTGTACAACAGTATGGATTCATTAAAAATGAAGATGAGCCTTGTGTTTACAAGAAGGTTAGTGGGAGCATAGTCTCATTTCTGGTTTTATATATGGATGACATATTGTTAATCGTAAATGACATCCCTACATTACAAGAAATCAAAACTTGGTTAGGGAAATGCTTTTCTATGAAAGACTTAGGTGAAGCCTCCTATATATTAGGAATCAGGATCTATAGAGATAGATCACAAAGATTGCTTGGCCTAAGTCAGGGTACATATATAGACAAAGTCCTGAGACGTTTCAATATGCATGATTCCAAGAAAGGATTCATTCCTATGTCGGCACGTATAAATCTATCAAAGACTCAATCCCCTTCGACTAACGAAGAAAGGGATCGAATGCGTGATATTCCATATGCTTCAGCAATTGGGTCTATCATGTATGCTATGTTATGTACTCGACCAGATGTCTTGTATGCTTTAATTGCTACGAGCAGATACTAGTCTAATCCTGGCAATGATCATTGGATTGTTGTCAAGAATATCCTTAAGTACTTGAGAAGAACTAAGGATACCTTCTTGATCTATGGAGGTCAAGAAGAGCTCTTTGTAATTGGTTACACTGATGCTAGTTTTCAGACAGATCATGATGACTTTAAATCGCAATCTGGATATGTGTTTTGCTTAAATGGCGGTGCTGTGAGCTGGAAGAGTTCAAAGCAAGAAACAATCGCTGATTCTACAACAGAAGCCGAGTATATTGCTGCATCTAATGCCGCAAAGGAAGCTGTTTGGATTAAGAAATTTATTTCTGATCTTGGAATAGTTCCAAGTATTATGGATCCCATTGAATTACTATGTGATAACAATGGAGCAATCGCACAAGCCAAAAAACCTAGATCTCACCAGAAATCCAAACGCATACAGAGGCGCTATCATCTTATTTGAGAGATTATCGAAAGAAGAGATGTTAAAATATGCAAAGCACGAACAATAGACAATGTTGCTGATCCACTTACTAAAGCTCTTGCCTAGCAGAAGCATGATGGTCATACTAGATCTATGGGTATTAGGTTTATGCCTAATTGGCTCTAGTGCTAGTGGGAGATTGTTGGAGTAAGCCTTAGAGGCCAATAGTTTATGTTAAACTTATCTTATGTATCATGACTTTTATTATTGAATAATATATGGCACTCTTTATTATATTTATATAATGTTAATAAAGTCCTTAGAATAGATAGTTTGTGTAATAATATATTAAGTGTGACTTAATCATGAGATTACATTATCATAAAGAATGCTATTCTTAAATGTATCCGTAGTCAAAGCTTTAATATGAATAAAGGATAATAATAAAGCGTCGAGACTATTATGTATGTAGACCGATGACCGTATCTCATGGGTCATAGATATGAGATATTAATTCTATACATAGGTATAAATATTAGGAGTAATATTTATACTGGATTGACCCACAGTGAGAATACTACATAGTAAGTTATGAGATTGTCATAAGATATTCTCACAATGATAATAGTGTATATCGCTCGTAGACTTGAAACCACTATGATCCCTACATGTGGACTCAAGTGCTTTGTTGCCATTCTAACATTGTTTGTAAAAGGATAACCATAACGTTGGTTGATGGGTACTTGATGAACCATGTTGAGGGACATGAGTGTCCTAGATGGGATTTGTCCCTCCTCATAAACAGGATATATATCTTTAGGCCTCTTGATGAAATATGACTGTAAAACTGCATGGCCATACCGAACTAAGTCAATATAAGATATTGGACTTATTCGTTATTCAGTATCTTTCGGAATCAAGAAACATAAGCATTGATCTATACAAGGGTGACAATATCTATGCCTTGGGATCAATAAAGATATCGAGACAAAGGAGTAATTGTACACATGAGTATTATCATGGAAAGGTTTCGTCAGATCACTTGACATTCTTGTCACTTGGGTAGCAATGATGTATTGCTACATACCGCTCATTGTTTATAGTATTAAATATTAGATTTAATATTATTCCCAAGGTAACTAGAACCTATAGGGTAACACACAAAGAACAGTCAAAAGAGAAATATATAAGTATGACTTATATAAGGGGTGCGTTTGGTAAATAACGTTAATTAGTTAGCAGAATTACTAAACTCGTTATTGGGCTTACTGAAGCCCAATAGTGACTTCTGACTTGCAGAGCACACTAGAAGTTCTATAAATAGAACCCTAGTGTTGAAGTCTTTGTTACACGTTTTGGAGCAACCCTACTTGTCTGAAACTTCTGATTCCTTGGCTAGCACCGAGATTTGAAGGAGCACTGTTCGTGTGGACTTGCTAGTGGCTTTTCTGCTTGCTGCTTGCTTTGCTGTGATCGTGATTCCGTAACAATCGAATCACTGATTCATGTGTAACTCGTAATGATCCAAGGCAAGAAAATCGAAAATTTTAACCGCTGATTTATTCTGTTATAATTTGATTTTCCTTAACCCCAACCTGTCGAGCTAGTAGTCCAAGCACAACCAAAATTGATTTTGGTAACCAGGAGTAATGATGTTGATGAAGTTGTTAGGAATGTCCAACAACAAAACTTGGGGGCACATAATAAAATAGCTAATTTTGTCAAAACCATTATGGCTCAAAATGGCCTGAACATAGGTTTATATAGGCCTAACTTTGTTTCACCTCTTTCATAATATGTCTCACAAATTGAACTTCCCATAAATTGGAAACTTCCAAAATTTACAAACTGGTTGATAGAGTTCGACAGGTCGAAAGACTAAAGGCTGAAAAAGCGAGAACTCATAAGTATCATAAAAAATAAAAGGGTGCTTATGTCAAAACTAATGACAGTGACGAAGAACTTGACATATCTCTTGAGAATTTCAAAGATAGTGATGAGTCAATAATTAGTGTCTTTTAAGTGTTGATTTTAGTTTATTTTATTTAGATTTTATGTGTTTTTATTTACTATTTAGAACTATTTTACTACAATTGCTTGTCATTTAATTTCAAAAACAAATATATGAAAAGATTAAGTCTTGGAGCAAAAGAAAGGGTTTTGGAGGATGATTTAAGGATAAAAGGATCTAAAATATGATTTGGAGCTGATTGAAGACAAAAATATGAAGATCCTGTGCAAAAATATTTGGCGTGGCCGCGCCAGACAGTGGCGTGGCTACGCCACCAAAGTTTGAAGAACAATGCCCAAGTCAGGAGCTTGGAACGGCCCTTGCCACCACAAGCATGGTCGTGCGCTACTGTTATGCCCTTTTTGCTGTTTTGTTCCAGAGTGCTGGCACAACCGGTGCCTGTGGTGGCACGGTCGTGCCAAGGTTCCAGCTGCCTTTTTTTAGTTTGTTTTGACCTAGAAGCCCATGAATTTTCTTGTGTAAAACTCAAATTTTGTATTTCTTAGGGCTTTAAGTCAGTATTAGGCTATAAATAGAGCAGCTAGCAGACATATCAATTCATCTTTTGTTCTTGGGAATTATAAGTGACAATATTTTCTTTGAATAAAAGTTCCTCTTTATTTTATTTTCTTGTTATTTTATGTTCTTCTTCATCTTCTCTATGTTTACAATAAACATGTGTGAGTAGACTTCTCTTGTCTTGGGATTATTGGATAAGTCTAATGTCGTAATCCTAATCAAACCAATCCTAGAACCCTAATTCTATGTAACCCTGTTTTCTAATCTAATCTCATCGTTCTCAATACTTAGTAACAAGTATTAAACGATGGAGCGAGAGGTGAAGTTTAATGCTTGTAACTTCGTCATCTTAAATACTAACCGAAGGATCAAAAGATGAAGGTCGATATTGGACAATGTGAGATTAGACAAGGTTTCCGAAACATGAGAATAGTCTAGCAAACCTTGAGACCGTTAAGTTTCGTTCTTAAAGGGTTTCAATTACAATCAACCATGAGAATAGGCGTTGTTGTTATTGAAATACATTCATTGAGTCCGAGAGGATATATGAAAAGCCAAAGAGAAACTTGTCTTTAGAAAATAAAGCCAACGTAAAATTTAGATTTAGGGTTTGGTTTGTGAAGGATTCGTCACCAAGATGGACCAATAATCCCAAGGCTCTTTTATTATTATTATTTTCTCAATTAACAAAAATTAAATTTTAAACCTTTCAACTTTCTTCTAACCTTTGTTAAAAGTAAATTGAATTCATAACTCCCTGTCGGAACGATACTCTTTTATTACTACATCGGTAAACCGTGCATTTGTGGATTTACTACATCAAGTTTTGGATAACGGTTAGATTGATTTCTTTTTCTTTTTCTTTTTCTTTTTATTTTCCTTTTTCTTTCTCTTTTACTTTTAACTTTTTGGGTTTCTCATTCTTTTATGCGAAGAAGCAAAAGTCTTGGTGAACTTGTTCCCGAGATCGAAAGATATTTGCATAAGAGAAGGATAGAAGCACGAAATAATAACGCTATAGCTGAGGAACACACTTTTACGGAGTATGCAACCCCTTATACGGAAGAGTCACATGCTATTATTGTGTACCCAACGGTTGAGGGTAATAATTTTGAAATTAAGTCTGCACTTCTTAACTTGGTGCAGCAGATTCAATTTTTTGGATCACCCACTGAGGATCCGAATCTTCATATTTCTACTTTTTTAAGACTCAGTAGAACCTTGAAAGCAAACCAAGAGGTCGTCAGGCTGCACCTCTTTCCTTTTTCCTTAAGGGCTAGAGCTAGTGTGTGGTTTCATTCATTGGAAGTTGGTTCTATCACTTCATGGGACCAAATGAGGCAAGCATTCCTTGCTCGATTCTTTCCCCCTTCTAAACTGCTAAATTGAGGGATCAAATCACAAGATTCACTCAAAAAGATGGGGAATCTCTTTACGATGCGTGGGAGCGTTTCAATGAAATGCTTAGGCTTTGCCCCCATCATGGTTTAGATAAGTGGCTAGTTGTTCACACTTTTTATAATGGTCTTTCATATAGCACAAAAATGATTGTTGATGCAGCTGCAGGTGGAGCTTTAATGAAAAAAAATTACACAACAGCGTATGCTTTGATCGAGGACATAGCCCAAAACCACTATCAGTGGACAAATGAGAGATCCATCACTGCTACTCCTTCACCCTCTAAAAAAGAGGCAGGTATGTACGAAGTCTCTCCCCTTGATCATGTAGCTGCTAAGGTAGACGCACTATCCCAAAAGTTGTACAAAATGAGTATTAGTGTTGTCACACCTACTCCTGTTTCACATCCTTGTGAAGTCTGTGGTGTATTTGTCCATACTGGCGTTGATTGCCAATTAGGTAATGCTGTTGAAGGCATTGAGCAAGTGAATTATGCTCAATATAACCAAGGGAGGAGGCAAAACCAAAAATTTTATAAAACTTGTCAAAATCCCTATGGACAACAAGCAGCACCACCCGGTTATGCAAACAACAGAGTTCCTCAAAAATCCAGCTTGGAACTTTAAATTGAAAATTATGTTACGAATCAATCCAAGCAGATTTAAGAGCTTAAAACTCAAATTGGATTTTTGAATGACTTTCTTGTCAAACTCACATCTAAAGTAGACTCCATAGTTACTCACAATAAGATGCTAGAAACTCAAATCTCACAAGTGGGCCAACAAGTGGCTGCTTCCTCTCAAACCCTCAGAGTCTTTCCGGGCCAAACTGAAACCAACCCCAAAGGCCATATGTAACACCCCGTTTTCCCAGCATAAAAATTTCTTTAAAATAAATAATCAGAGTGAACACATAACGGAGCGTCACATTCTTTAAAACATCTCATGTAATGGATAAATAATAATTTATTCCTTCAGGAAAATAGTCATTTAAAAATATTCAAACATTGCAGCGGAAATCATTAAAATCATCACAAAATTTTCTGGCACGCAGGCCTCATCAACGTCTCAAAAAATTCTCAACATAATCATAATCATGAAATTCAAAATAAAAGAATACGCAAGGAACAGAGAAAACATAATCAAAGGTTCCCCATCCCGTTACGTATCAGAGCACCTAGACACAACCGAGGGAAGCCTCACACAACTGCACCTAATCTTGGTTACCTGCACTTGCCCACAAGGCGGCAATTTCAACAGAAGGGGTGAGATTTCACATTCAATAATAATAAGCATATAATACAAACAAAATGCATTTAACAACTTAATTCAGCTTCATTTAATAATGTTATCTCACATAATTATTCATTTACTACTTCACTTATCATCATAGACATCGTCATTAACTGATAATAGTCCTTCATATAAAGTTTCATCAACAACTCAAGGTTAAATAACAACGACACAACTTCAACTTAACAATGCAACTTAGACTTCTTATTCATCTTAGACCATCTCGACAAAATGCAACTACGACCTCTTAATCATGCAAGTGGTACCAACCAGGGCATCAAGCCCTCAACATATAAGCGTAAATAGGCTCACAGGGCATCAAGCCCTCAACTTACAGGGCATCAAGCCCTCAACGTATAAGCGTAAATAGGCTCACAGGGCATCAAGCCCTCAACTTACAGGGCATCAAGCCCTCAACATAATATGTATAAATATACATTACAGGGCATCAAGCCCTCAACTTAAATGAGTATGCATGGACTCAACGTCTTACAACTTAAACAACTTAGACATCTCATATGACTCCAATAATTTGGATCAACA
Organism: Medicago lupulina; assembly: GCA_958299785.1. Classification (NCBI taxonomy): domain Eukaryota; kingdom Viridiplantae; phylum Streptophyta; class Magnoliopsida; order Fabales; family Fabaceae; genus Medicago; species Medicago lupulina. The sequence continues at coordinate 55,388,743 of OY283140.1, forward strand.
TCTTACAATTTAAACAACTTATACCAACATTAACATCCTAATCACGACAGCAAGGCAGCAGCATTAAATAATATGCAGCAAGTCAACATCAACAATAATCACCCAGTATAACCATTACAACTTCATATGAACATCTTTCACAATATATAAATCTGTCACATAATTCCAACTCTAAATCATCAATTAACTTCACTAAACAATTCACATTAAACCCTCTTGTTTATAGCTATACTAGTTTCTACTTATTGATTTTTCTATAACCCTATGACATCTTGACAACAAGTTCAGTCCTAACAGTCCTAATACAATTAAAGGTAAGTTCATGATATAATATTCTTAATTCGTCACATAACTTCATAAATTCATATAAAATTATTCGTAAGGTGTTTTTGTGTCAAACTAACGTCATTGGAAAGACAATTCAACTATCTACAACTTTCGCGTTTACAACTAAGGTCAATTCTATACCGATCAATACCAGTTTTTATTTCAAATTCAGGTACAGAAACTGAAATTTCACTATGACCTACGTGTAGTAATTTGACGATAACTTAAGTTCTAAGAATGATTTTGAAGTCAAACCAAAGCCATTAAAAATCTAACACAATTATCTACAACTTTCATGTTTACACCAAAACCCAGTTCAAAACAGAAACATGTAAAAAAGGCGCAAGAACATGAAACAGGAGATGCTGTCACTGTGCAGCTCTCGGGAAAAGTGACATTTTCCACCCAAAAACTTCGTTTTAACTCCGATTTTCACCAAACTTGACCCTATAGTTCACTCTTACATAACCTAACTTAATACAACACAAAACACAGCAATCCAACTCCAATTCATGCCCAATTCATTAGCTCTATTCATCATCAATTATTCTTTTTACCAACAACCCTATTCTTTCTAAACTCTATCATTCTCAACAATTCTGACACCAATCATTACAGAATAATCAAGCAGCATTCCATACATTAAAATTAACAGTAACAACACACAATTCATCAGTTTTCATGGGAATTCACAAATTAAACCCTAAACTCATTTCTACCTATTTTCTCATGAACCACTAATCAAACATGAAGAATTAAGCCCTTAATTAGAGAAGTGAAACCCCACCCTTACCTTAGTATTGATGATCGGCGGTCTCTCTCCCTCTTGGTTCTCTCTTCTCTTGTTTTCTCCCTTTTTCTCCAAAAGCAGTTTCACGTAAAAACTTTTCTAAACCTAGTTTCCTCCTTATATCTTTCCTCAATCCACTTTATCTTATTTTCTCTATTTTCACTAAACTCTTCTAAATTCCAAAACAGCCTCACATCTCAATATTTATATTATTTTCAAATCTTATTCTAGTAAATAATAAAATAAGTCTTTAAATAAAATATCAACACATCACATAATCGTATAAAATCACATAAATCATCAAAGTGGACTCTAAACTCTATAAAATAATTAAATAATTAAAGAGGGCGTTACACCATATAAATGCTATTACATTGAGGGATGATAAACAATTAGAGGACCCCGTTGAAAAAGCTAAGAACATTGAGGGTGAGATAGAGAGTGATAAGCCTCAAAGTGAGAAAGCCATAGGAGAGAGTGAAAAAGCATTTGATTCACCACCTCATAAACCCAAAATTCCTTTTCCATAAAGGCTTCCTAAGCCTAACTTGGACGCACAGTTGAATAAGTTTGTTGATATGGTGGAAAAGATATGCATTAATATTCCTTTTGTGGAAGCTTTGTTTCAGATGCCTCTATATGCTAAAATTTTAAAAGATATTTTCTCAAAGAAAAGAAAGATAGAGCATAATGAGACAATAACTTTGACTAGGGAAGGTAGTGTTGTCATAAAGAAAGTGCCTCCAAAGCTCGAAGATCCAAGTAGCTTTTCCATCCCTTGTGTGATTGGGAGTGAAACCATTGAGAAAGCCATGTGCGATCTAGGAGCTAGTGTTAGCTTGTTACCCTTGTCCCTCTTTAAGAGGATAGGTATATGTGAATTAAAACCTACCGAAATGACCTTGAAATTAGCTGATCGTACCACTATTCGCCCGGTTGGATTTGTTGAGGACATCCCCGTTAAGATAGAAGGGATATATATCCCGGCTGATTTTATGGTAGTAGACATTGATGAGGATCCCCAAGTCCCTATCCTTTTAGGAAGGCCTTTTCTTGCTACTGCGGGAGATATCATTGATGTTCAGAATGGTAGGATGATTTTTCAAGTGAGTGATGAGATAGCCAATATCATGGAGAACCCAACTGTTTGTTCTCATTGCATGCTTAATGATCACGGTGTGAAAGAACGCTTTCTAGTGTCATATGCACAATATGATCTCTTTGGTCCATTTTGAAAAGTGTTTCTTACCGTCAAGCTAATGACTTTAAACTAGCGCTTCGTGGGAGGCAACCCTCGAGTTTAATTTCTTTTATTTTGTTTATTTTGTGTTGTTTTAATTTGTTTTGTAGGTATTTTCCAAAATTGAATAGAAAAATGAATTTTTTTGAAGCCTAGTATGACTAGAAGCTTGGCTCGGCCCGTGCCTGTGGTGGCACGCCTGTGCCAAACCATCAGCACCCAAAACCAAAAAATTTCCAGGGAGTTGCCACAGCTCGTGCCTGTAGCCGCACGGCCATGCGCAACTCCCAGCCTCCCATATACAAAAAAATTTCCTTCTTCTTCCTTCATTCTCAAACATAAACTTCTCTCATCGTTCAACTACTCTATATAAACCTCCATAACCTCAACCTACAAACCTCCATATCTCCCTCAAAACTCCTCCAAATTACAAAATTTCTAAACCAAAACAACTTTAAACTTCATTCCAAACACAATCCACTCATCAAAAACAACAATCATCGACCCCCAACCCCAAATTCACCAAATTCGAATTCACCCAAACCCAAAAACCCCCAAAATCTCCATCAATCCTCACCCAAACACTTAAAATTCTTATTTAAACACCAAACCCATAACTAAAACAATCTTTCCAACACAAAATATTCCCAAAACCTAACCTTCCCCAAAACCAAACCAAGTCAAACTAGGTCAATGGCTTCAAAAAGAACTGGAAAGGAAGCTGGAAGCTCTTCTGAAGGACCTCCGCAAAAAAGGTCCACAGTGAGGAACCACGACATCGAATTCAAAGATGTCGAACAAAGGAATAGGTATAAAACTCTTATCTCTAAACCTATATCTGCTTGCAGGTACCCTGATAATGATGCTATGACGAGATTAGGAATTAGAGATAATGTAGTTAGGCTGTTAAACACCTTAGGTTGGGTTGAGTTGCTGATACCTATGAGGGGGTTTGAAAATTTTACCTATAAGTTTTTGAGCTCACTTTCCTTCATTAAGGATAGGTCAAGATCGGATAACCCCAATCATAGGGTCTCTTTCCGGCTTTTGAATGTTGATTACGAGATGTCTTTAGAAAACTTTTGCTTAAAGATGGACTTCGCGAATGTGGGGTACATCCATGACTCTTGGGATCATAATTTAAGGTCGAACGACTATGACCCAACTGCCTTCTAGGACCGTATCGTCGGGGTAGGGTGTAACACCCCGTTTTCCCGACTTAAACATTTCTTCAAATAAAATCAGAGTTAATCGCATAACGGAGCATCACATTTCACATAAATCTCATGTATGAATAAATAACAATTTATTCTTTATTAAAACGTCTTAAACATAGCAGCGGAATCATAAAAGTCTTGGCACGCAGGCCTCATCAAACGTCTCAGAAAGTTCATCTAAAAATAGTCTTATGAAATCATAAATGACATGCAAGGAATAGAAAAACATTTAACAAGTTTCCCCATCCCGTTACATATCAGAGCACCTAAGACTCAACCAAGGAAAGTCCTCACACGCCTGCACCTAATCTTGATTGTTGGAACAAAATGTGTAATAATAAACCCTAAAGAGTTTTGATGATAACAAGATATTAAAAATTGACAATTGGTATTGCTAACATTTGTTCAAGTGTACAGGACCATAAACAAAGTGTTATATCTTAACAAGGTTCTAGAAGAACAAATAAAGAGCAAAGGAAGTATTTATTTGAAGCTTAAAGCGCTCCTGAAGACTAGCGCTCCTGAAGAGTATGACGTCATCAGAAGCTGATTCTTCAGAAGCATCAGTATCTCACCAGAAGCGAAATGATTCAAGTTTTTTTTATGAATTAAGTGTTGTATTTTGGAGCGAAAGTCTTGTAGAAGTGGTAGAAGATCACATGGAGGTCACACGTTCTCATTTGAAAGCATCTGGTTGCTAAATTACAAAGAGCGTTGACAAATGTACTATGTACGAACTGTACAACCACCTTCTCCACTACTTTGTTCTCTGTCTCAGCTACCAGACAAGAATAACAGCTCTCTTGTACAGCCAAGCCTGCATCCTTGTTCCCTCTCAATCGGAATGGATTTGAAATTGATCCTTTATAGGACAATAACTTAATTAGGCAAAGAATCATTGGTGAAAGATCAAGCTTCAACAACGACTCTTTTTGGATGTGTTGGCACTTACAACGTTCATTTCACACCTCTATATAAAGGAGTGAAGACTTGAAGAACAACAAGACTCTACAATATTTAAAAAGCGCCAAAACTCTGTCAAATTGTTTAAGCATCCAAAGTTCACTTAGAATTTCAGCTTTCAAGTTCATATCTTTGAAATTCTTAAGTCTTTAGAGTGTGTATCTGATTTGTATTGTGAACACCACTGACTGTATATCAAGTGTTCAACCTCAAACATTTTCTGTGTAATTTTGTTTGATAGAAGTCTCTTGCTTGTGTGCTTGAGCATTAGAAGTCTCTTGATTGTGTTCTTGAGCATTTGAAGTCTCTTGCTTGTGTGCTTGAGCATTTGTAATCAGATATTACTTTAGTGAACTCTCCTTGGAAGTGCAAGGGGGACAGGACTACTTCCGGTTTGTGGAAGGAACCTGTATAAATTGCTTGTGTCCTACTTTTTCTCTTTTCTCTCTGTTTATCATTCCGCTGCATACGCTCCTGAACATCATCTTCAAAAGCTGTCTTATCTGCTTCTGATCATACGTGTTCTGAGTTTTGAAAGAGAAAACGATAATTTGTAAAACACAATTCAACCCCCCCCCCCCCCCTTCTTGTGTTTTTCTCCCCTTCAATTGGTATCTAGAGCAAGGTTCTGTTGTCAACACCTAACAGTGTAACAGTCCAAGATCTGAGAAAAACATGTCTGCTGAATCATCTGTTTCTGGTTCTGCTGGCTCTGGTGGTAATCATCATGTTGTATCCTATGATTATAGTGAAAAGAAAACTGACTCAGGGAAAGTTCCAAAGTTTAATGGAGATCCTGAAGAGTTTTCTTGGTGGAAAACCAACTTCTACAGTTATATCATGGGCTTAGATGAAGAACTATGGGATATTCTGGAAGATGGAGTTGGTGACTTAGTCCTTGATGAAGAAGGAGCTACTGTTGATAGAAAGATTCATACTCCTGCTCAGAAGAAGATGTACAAGAAACATCACAAGATCAGAGGCTCTCTGGTTTCTACTATACCACGAGCAGAGTACATGAAGATGAGTGATAAATCAACTGCTAAAGCTATGTTTGCATCTTTATGTGCTAACTATGAAGGAAGCAAGAAAGTCAGAGAAGCCAAAGCACTGATGCTTGTTCATCAGTATGAGTTGTTCAAGATGAAGGATGATGAAAGTATTGAGGAGATGTACTCAAGATTTCAAACCCTAGTATCTGGACTCCAAATACTGAAGAAAAGCTATGTTGCTTCTGATCACGTGAGCAAGATTCTCAGAAGCATGCCTGCTAGATGGAGACCAAAGGTGACTGCCATTGAGGAAGCTAAAGATTTAAACACTTTAAGTGTTGAAGATCTTGTTAGTTCTCTCAAAGTTCATGAGTTAAGTCTTAATGAACATGAGTCTACTAAAAGGAGTAAATCAATAGCTCTTCCATCCAAAGGCAAGTCATTAAAAGCTCTCAAAGTGGCTGAGTCTGAAGAAGAAGATTCACCAACTGGAGATTTTGATGAAGAGGTAACTGAGATGATGGCTATGCTCTCAAACAGACTTCAGTATCTAGCCAAAAAGAACAAGAAGTTTGTGTCCAGAAGAGGTAGCTTCAGAATCTCAAAGAAGGAAGATCAGAAGGGATGCTTCAATTGCAAGAAGCCTGGTCATTTCATTGCTGATTGCCCTGATCTTCAGAAGGAAAAAGCAAAGGAAAAGTCAAAGAAACCAACATTCAAGTCAAGCAAGTTCAAGAAACAGTTAAAGCAGAGTTTGATGGCCACATGGGATAATTTGGATAGTGAATCTGAGTCTGACAAAGAAGAATCTGATGAAGATGCGAAGGTAGCTGTTGGGTTAGTAGCTACAGCAACTTCAGAAGCTGAAACTGAATCAGATTCAGAAGATGAAAACGAGGTATATTCCAAGATCCCTAGAGAAGAACTGATAGAGTCACTTAAAGAACTCCTCACTCATTTTGAATTGAGAACCAATGAGTTGAAAGCTTTGAAAGAAAAATATGTTGCTTTGATGAAGCAACAAGAATCAACTCTATTGGATCTAAAAGCTTCTGAAGAAGGACTCAGAGGTTTTGACTTCATATGCAAGACATATGAAGACAAACTTAAGTTCTTGTGTCAGAAGCTGCAAGAAAATAATGATGGAAAGTCCTTAAGTAACCATGAGATTGCTCTTGAAGATTTCATTATTTCTGGTATTGACAGAAGCAGGATTGCTTCTATGATTTATAGCATTTACAAAAACAATGGCAAAGGGATTGGATTTTTAGAAGCTAAGTCTAATGAAACCAACCTCAAAGCATATTGTGAATTCATAAAGGAAGGATTGAAAACCTTCTTTGTTCCTGAAGGTGCCAAAATGGAAACTGCTGCTCAGTCAGAACCTGAAGCTTCTAGTTCTAAGGCTAAGATTACATCAAAGTCAAAGAACTTCAAGCCTAAGGGTATGATAAATTCTGAATCTAAGACCACAAAGATTAAGATTCTGAAGAGATCAGAACCTGTTCCTCAGAGTCTGGTAAAATCAGAATCTGATGTCCTAAAGTCTAAGGTTCAGAAGGGCAAAGCAGTTGTTGCTCCTGAAGTATCAAAACCAAAAGTTGAAAAACCTAAGGTAATGATTAATCAGAAGCTACCCAAAAAGAATCTAAAGGATCAGGAATTGGTGAGTAAATCTTCCAGCTCTAACCCCAAAGGACCCATAAAGCAATGGGTACCTAAATCTGAAATTGTCAATACTGCAGGTTTGTCTAAAAGCAAGAACAAAACAAAAGTCATGGTACCTGGACAGCGGTTGCTCAAGGCACATGACAGGAGATAAGTCAATGTTCCTATCCCTCACAATGAAAGAAGGAGGAAATGTAAAGTTTGGAGGCAACCAGTCTGGGAAGATTATTGGTACGGGGACTATTGGTAATTCCTCTACCTCTATTAATAATGTGTGGTTGGTAGATGGGCTTGAACATAACCTATTGAGCATCAGTCAATTCTGTGACAATGGTTATGATGTATTATTTGAGAAAGCCAACTGCACGGTAATCAACAAGAATGATAAGTCCATAGTGTTCAAGGGAAAGAGAGTGGAAAATGTCTACAAAATCAATTTCTCTGAACTGGCTAATCAGAAGGTAATTTGCCTTCTGTCAATGAATGATAAGAAATGGATGTGGCATAGAAGGCTGGGACATGCTAACTGGAGATTAATCTATAAGCTTAGCAAGTTACAACTTGTCAAATGCCTTCCTGACATTGATTATCATTCAGATGCACTCTGTGGTGCATGTCAGAAAGGAAAAATTGTTAAATCATCTTTCAAAGCAAAAGACAGTGTTTCCACCTCAAAACCCTTAGAACTGCTTCACATTGACCTATTTGGACCAATTAGCACTGCATCCTTATATGGAAGTAAGTATGGATTAGTCATTGTTGATGATTACAGCAGATGGACTTGGGTGAAATTCCTGAAAAGCAAAGATCATGCATACGATGTATTCAGTAACTTCTGTACCCTTATTCAATCTGAAAAAGAAGCCAAAATTTTGAAAATTAGAAGTGATCATGGTGGTGAATTTGAAAATGAGTCATTTGAAGCTTTTTGTGAAAAACATGGAATCTTCCATGAATTCTCTTCTCCTAGAACTCCACAACAGAATGGGGTTGTAGAAAGAAAGAATAGAACTTTGCAAGAAATGGCCAGAACCATGATCCACGAAAACAATTTGGCAAAGCATTTTTGGGCAAAAGCTGTGAATACAGCGTGTTATGTCCAAAATAGGATCTACATCAGACCTATCTTGGAGAAAACAGCATATGAACTGTTTAAAGGAAGAAAACCCAATATCTCTTACTTTCATCAGTTTGGATGTACATGTTACATTCTAAACAACAAGGTCTACCTAAAGAAATTTGATGCCAAGGCCCAAAGAGAAATCTTTTTAGGTTACTCTGAAAGGTCAAAGGCATACAGAGTGTATAATTCAGAGACACTCTGTGTTGAAGAATCTATGCACGTTAAATTTGATGACAAAGAGCTTGAAGATAAAACTTCAAAGCAAGATGAAGGTTCTGCAGAGATACAGGTTCATGAAGACATTCCAGAACCTGATCAGTCAGTTGAATCTGAAGATAGTCCAGAAGCTGCACCCACATCAAAAGCTCCTGATGAAGTTGCTCCTGATGAATTTGCTCCTGATGAAACGCAAAATGGCTCACAGCAAGCAGATTCATCCAACAATACCTTCAAATACAAGTCTTCTCGTCCTGAGGATCAAATCATTGGAAGTAAAGAAAGTCCCAGAAGAACAAGATCACACTTCAGACAAGAAGAATCTATGATAGGACTAATATCAATGATTGAGCCTACAACAGTTGAAGAAGCACTTTCAGATGATGGATGGATCATAGCTATGCAAGAAGAGCTGAATCAATTCCAACGAAATGATGTGTGGGATCTGGTACCCAAACCTTCTCAGAAGAACATTATTGGAACAAAATGGGTATTCAGAAACAAGCTGAATGAGCAAGGTGAAGTAACCAGAAACAGAGCCAGACTTGTTGCACAGGGGTACAGTCAACAAGAAGGCATTGATTACACCGAAACATTTGCTCCAGTTGCAAGATTGGAAGCAATCAGGTTACTTTTATCTTATGCAATTAATCATGGAATAGTATTATATCAAATGGATGTCAAGAGTGCGTTTCTTAATGGTGTCATAGAAGAAGAAGTGTATGTCAAACAACCTCCTGGTTTTGAGGATCTGAAACATCCTGACCATGTTTACAAACTAAAGAAATCACTATATGGCTTGAAACAAGCTCCCAGAGCTTGGTATGATAGACTAAGTAATTTCCTGATTAAAAACGATTTTAAACGAGGTCAATTTGATACAACACTCTTCAGAAGGACTCTTGAGAAAGACATTCTTGTTATGCAAATATATGTTGATGATATAATATTTGGTTCTACTAATGCATCTCTTTGCAAGGAATTCTCTAAGTTAATGCAGGATGAATTTGAAATGAGCATGATGGGAGAGCTGAAGTTCTTCATGGGCATTCAAATTAATCAAAGCAAAGATGGAGTATATGTTCATCAGACAAAATATACGAAGGAGCTTCTAAAGAAGTTCAAGCTTGAAGATTGCAAACTGATGAACACTCCAATGCATCCTACATGCACCTTAAGCAAAGAAGATGAAGGATCAAAAGTAGATCAGAAGCAATACAGAGGTATGATTGGTTCTCTGTTATACCTCACTGCATCTAGGCCAGATATTTTATTCAGTGTATGCTTATGTGCAAGGTTTCAGTCAGATCCTAGAGAATCTCATTTAACTGTAGTTCAAAGAATCTTCAGGTATCTGAAAGGAATAACTAATCTGGACTTCTTTATAGAAAATCCTCAGATTACAAGCTAATTGTATTCTGTGATGTTGATTATGCTGGTGATAGGATTGAAAGAAAGTCAACCAGTGGCAATTATCAATTTCTAGGTGATAATCTGATATCCTGGGCTAGCAAAAGACAAGCAACTATTGCTATGTCTACAACAGAAGAAGAATACATTTCAGTTGCAAGTTGTTGCACACAACTACTCTGGATGAAACATCAGCTGTAAGATTATCAGATACATGTTAACAGTATTCCCATCTTTTGTGATAATACTGTTGTTATCTGTTTGTCAAAGAATCCAATTATGCATTCAAGAGCCAAGCATATTGAGATCAAACACATTTTATCAGAGATTATGTTCAAAAAGGAATTTTAGATATACAATTCATTGATACTGAAAATCAATGGGCTGATATATTTACTAAGCCTTTAACAGTTGAAAGATTTGATTTTATTAAGAAAAATTTGAACATGCATTATGTGTCTGATTAAAATTGCTTGCTCCTGAATAAGAAGTTCAGGTTCTTATGTCACTTCAGAAGCCATAGTCCATCAGAAGCTCTTAAGAAAGGTTCTGAGGAGAATGTGCTCCTGATGAGTCATCAGAATCTCAAACTTCAGAAGAGAATCTTTGTGCTCCTGAATAGTAGGAGTTAGTGGAATTTCTGGAGTTGCTTCTGGCGACATCTGTCCCACTAACTTATACAGGTCATCTGAAATCTGATAGCGTGGCATAAATGTATTGGTGTATAACTCAAAGGGCAATGATGATCTTTATGCTTTTCGTAGTACTATCTCGCGCCCCCAACTGTCATTAATGTTGTGTTTGTTTGTCCCCTGTCATTCAAATGTTTTTACTAAAAGCACTTAAACAAAAACACACACTACTCACTTCACAACCTACACTTTCTGTTTTTGTTTTCGTAACTGCTAAGAAAACCTCTCAACTTAGAACCCTAAATTTCATCATCTTCAAATCAATCTATGGCATCATCAAGTTCAATTCAAGAATCCGGTACTTCGAATCAACAAGCTTCTCAACAGCAACCAGAAAGGGCTGCGTACCTACTAAGTGGATCTACCATGAGTCTACAAGAACATCAACTGAAGATCCAAGTAGAAAACCCAGTAGATTTCATGTCTCTGATGTTTCACGGATGCGACATCAAGGACTTCTACGCTACACAAGGATGGCTACGGTATTTCGATATGCTGAATGGTCCTACTTACAAAGCTCTAGTGAGGCATTTCTGGGTTAGGGCAAGCATCTTTGATAAGAAAGCCGCAGAAGAAGAAGAAAGGAACTTGGTTCTCTTGTATCCAGAGCTTGTTGGAAAATCAAGGGAAGAAATGCAACTGGAACTCTTCACTGGCACTGAGATTAGATCCAGTGTGATGGGTGTCCCTGTGAAGATCAACGAACAGATTATTGCTTCCGTCCTGGGCATAAATGCTGAAGGAATCTATTCTGGGATTGAAATTCCCAACCCTCAGACCAGCACCTGGAAGGAAACTGTCAACATGACCCTGTTCAACTCTAAGAAGGGTGGAAAGTACAGTGACCTGGATATTCAGAAGAAGATGCTTCTGAAGATCCAGTATGAAAATCTTCTACCTAAGGGAGGTGGTGGTGATCAACCCTCCCTAGCTCACAAAATCTTCATTCATCACATCTACAATGATGAAAAGGTCAACCTACCAAGGTACATCTTCAAGTACATGGTCAAGGAGCTATGGAAAAGCCAGAATGAGGACAGACTCTGGGTTCCCTATGGAAGACTTTTGTCTGAGATCTTTCATCAAGGAGGGATCATTGAAACCCTCAGCCAAACAAGGTTCTATACAGATCAGATGCTGGATATTGTAGTTGGAAAGGTGATCAATGAACAGACACTGAAGAACATGCAATTGATAAAGAGATTCACTCCTCTCAACTCAGACTTGAGTGAATCTACTGTTGTATCTGATTTGATGGCAAACTTCCCACCAATTTGCAAGAAGGATACCTTAGCTGTACAGATGGCACTTCTGAGTGACCATTTTGCTAACACTGGGGAAAGAATCAGTCTAAATGAAGTTCCTGAGGAAATGCCAGGAAGTAAACTGCCAGTAGAGAAAGGCAGAAAATCCAAAAGAAAAGTACTCACTCAGGAGGAGTACTTAGAAGGTGAAAATCCTTCTAAGAAGGCAAAGAAAGTTAAGGCTCCTGAGAAGTCCAAAACTGGTGCTTCTGAAGGTTCAAATATTCAAGAAGAGGTTCAGGATCTGAACCCAGAAGCCATTATTCAACAGAAGACCAGAAGTGGCAAACCTATTGCTTCTGCATCTACTACAACTGCCAAACAGATTCCTCAGAAGAAGAAGAGAACTCCAAAGCTGAGAAAACTTAAAGAATCTATTTACACTGCTGAAGAAAGTGCAGCTGTAGAGGCACAGGAAGTAGAGCCAACCAACGTTCAAGCTGAAAGAGTCAGTTCCATGTTTGTGATGACTCCTGAGATGGCTAAGAGATGCAAGGAGCATGCCAACAAGTTGATGGCTAAAAAGAAGAAGAAATTGGCTCTTTGGAAGCTACAGAGAGAAGAAAAGATCAAGGAATTGGGACTGGAAGGCTGTGACAAATATTACTTGGACAAGATTATAGAAGTCCAAGAGATCTCTAAGTAGGTGGATGAAGAAGCGTTGAAGGCTTCTAAAGAGGCTGCTACTGAACTGGTTACCAGGGAGGTAAGGAAGAAAAAGAAAGCTAATACTGAAGCTCTTCAGAAGGTCCTGGATCTTGCTAAGAACATTGAAGTGCCTACTTCAGTGTTGCTCAAGGATGTTGCTGCTAAAGTAGCTGAGCAAGCTTTGAAGAGAACTGAAGAACTTCAAGCTGAAGTGACTCCTGAAGCTGCAAGCATTTTATTAGCTCCTGGATCAGAATCTATATCAGGTACATCTTCTACACAACCATTGATACATATAGAATCTGGCTCCTCTCCCTCATCTTCCTCCCAATCCAAAACCTCATCATCCTCATCTACTGATTTGGATGATGTTTCAATTAGCATACTTCGAAAAGGCCAATCACCATCTTCTAAACTCCACAAAAAGCCTTCCAAATCCGTTTCTCCTCTTAAACCTATGGAACCTTCCATTGAAGTTAGGGTCAGTAATTTGCTTGAATTGAAATACAGCAAATTACCTCCTAATCATCCACTTCAACCACAAACCATACAACCAATCAACATGATCATTCCTGATCAGCCAGAAGATGATTCTGTTATTAACAATCTTAGCAGTCATCTATCTGGTGAATTACCAAACGTTGACCTAACACCACATAAAGCCTCTGAAGTAACAACTTCAGAAGTTGCTTCAGAAAGCCCGCAACAACAATCACCTGAACTAAAAATGCCCCAATCTGTTCTTGAACAAAATGTTCCTGAACAATCTGTTCCTGAATAAAATGTTCCTGAACACACTGTTCCTGAACAAACTTTTTCTGAACATACTCCTGAACCCACTTCTTCTGAAAATGCAATGGAGATTGATGATTTAGTCATAGATCTTGATGCAGAAACTGATCAATCCTCACCTATGGAGGTTGACCAGTCTGCTTCTGATCAATCACAATCTCAATCTGCTAGCAATTCTCAATCTTCTACCTCCAACAACCTACAAATTGAACCAATTGCTGCTCCTAGACCTAGAAAACAACCTTCACCACCCACCAGATTCTTAGATTCAAATGTATTAAGAGGTGTGTGTGAAGATATTGCTGATAAGATGATCAAGCTCATTTCATCCAGAAATGACTTGAGTCACAGAGAGAGCTATGAGAAACAGTGGAGTAGGCTCAAGGAAAGAGTCGAAAATGTAATGAATGCACTATCCTCCACTTGTGTTGAAGCTCAGAAGCAAGCTAAGCAAAAGCTTCAGGACTGGTTAAATGGTATTAACGAGGACCTTGAAGAAGTTAAGATACTGGGAACCTGGGCAAGATCGTCTTTGAGTATCAAAGGAAGGGAACCAACTGATTTTCTCCCTCAGTATGTTCACCCTAAGGACCTGGATTTATCTTTCCTAACGAAGGTAAATCTACAGGCATCAGCTCCTGATCTGGCTCTAGTTAAGAAGAACAAGATCCTAGAAGAGAAGAACCAGAAGCTAGAGAAAGATTTGTTTGAACAAAGGCTACTCCTTATGGAACACAAAGCTGAAACTGATGCTAAGTTGGAAGAAGCCAGGATCAGAGAAAAGAATATGGCCAGAAGCTTAGCTGAAATGCAGAAGAAGCAAGAGGAAACAAATGAACTGCTCAAGAAGATTCTTGAAAACACAATCAGACAGCCCAACCCTTAGTTGCACACTTATTGTTGTTGATTGTTGTGTTTTCTTCATCTTTATCTTTGTTTATCTTGAATGCCTCTGACATTATTTTGCTTCGAATATTACTTTGCTTCTGAAATTCTATACTTCTGACCTTGTATACTGCTTCTGAATGTCTGTTTTTAACGCATATTGTTTTTGATATGATTATTCTCTGAACCTTTTATTCACTATGATTTTCTCTTTCTTTTGTTAATTTCTTTTTGTTAATGACAAAAGGGGGAGAAAGTGTGATAGTATTTAAAGGCTCTGAGCCCCATTAAGTTTTTTTTGAAATTTAATGTCACTCAATCCTTTTAATTAGGGGGAGTAATAATATTTCAATATAACTTAACTGAACCATTATCTCTCTCTATCACTTCTATTCTTTTTGATAATATTATTGAGCGTTAAAGGAATTTAATTAACAAGATAGAACTCAGGGGGAGCTTACAAACCTCACCTTAAAGTACTATTAGACTCAGGGGGAGCTTACAAACATCATACCCTATAAGTTAACTTGTTAATTAGATTAACAACAATTGATCAACTTTTTAAATACTATTGTTTGTCATCATCAAAAAGGGGGAGATTGTTGGAACAAAATGTGTAATAATAAACCCTAAAGAGTTTTGATGATAACAAGGTATTAAAAATTGACAATTGGTATTGCTAACATTTGTTCAAGTGTACAGGACCATAAACAAAGTGTTATATCTTAACAAGGTTCTAGAAGAACAAATAAAGAGCAAAGGAAGTATTTATTTGAAGCTTAAAGCGCTCCTGAAGACTAGCGCTCCTGAAGAGTATGACGTCATCAGAAGCTGATTCTTCAGAAGCATCAGTATCTCACCAGAAGCGAAATGATTCAAGTTTTTTTTTATGAATTAAGTGTTGTATTTTGGAGCGAAAGTCTTGTAGAAGTGGTAGAAGATCACATGGAGGTCACACGTTCTCATTTGAAAGCATCTGGTTGCTAAATTACAAAGAGCGTTGACAAATGTACTATGTACGAACTGTACAACCACCTTCTCCACTACTTTGTTCTCTGTCTCAGCTACCAGACAAGAATAACAGCTCTCTTGTACAGCCAAGCCTGCATCCTTGTTCCCTCTCAATCGGAATGGATTTGAAATTGATCCTTTATAGGACAATAACTTAATTAGGCAAAGAATCATTGGTGAAAGATCAAGCTTCAACAACGACTCTTTTTGGATGTGTTGGCACTTACAACGTTCATTTCACACCTCTATATAAAGGAGTGAAGACTTGAAGAACAACAAGACTCTACAATATTTAAAAAGCGCCAAAACTCTGTCAAATTGTTTAAGCATCCAAAGTTCACTTAGAATTTCAGCTTTCAAGTTCATATCTTTGAAATTCTTAAGTCTTTAGAGTGTGTATCTGATTTGTATTGTGAACACCACTGACTGTATATCAAGTGTTCAACCTCAAACATTTTCTGTGTAATTTTGTTTGATAGAAGTCTCTTGCTTGTGTGCTTGAGCATTAGAAGTCTCTTGATTGTGTTCTTGAGCATTTGAAGTCTCTTGCTTGTGTGCTTGAGCATTTGTAATCAGATATTACTTTAGTGAACTCTCCTTGGAAGTGCAAGGGGGACAGGACTACTTCCGGTTTGTGGAAGGAACCTGTATAAATTGCTTGTGTCCTACTTTTTCTCTTTTCTCTCTGTTTATCATTCCGCTGCATACGCTCCTGAACATCATCTTCAAAAGCTGTCTTATCTGCTTCTGATCATACGTGTTCTGAGTTTTGAAAGAGAAAACGATAATTTGTAAAACACAATTCAACCCCCCCCCCCTTCTTGTGTTTTTCTCCCATTCAATTGGTATCTAGACCAAGGTTCTGTTGTCAACACCTAACAGTGTAACAGTCCAAGATCTGAGAAAAACATGTCTGTTGAATCATCTGTTTCTGGTTCTGCTGGCTCTGGTGGTAATCATCATGTTGTATCCTATGATTATAGTGAAAAGAAAACTGACTCAGGGAAAGTTCCAAAGTTTAATGGAGATCCTGAAGAGTTTTCTTGGTGGAAAACCAACTTCTACAGTTATATCATGGGCTTAGATGAAGAACTATGGGATATTCTGGAAGATGGAGTTGGTGACTTAGTCCTTGATGAAGAAGGAGCTGCTGTTGATCGAAAGATTCATACTCCTGCTCAGAAGAAGATGTACAAGAAACATCACAAGATCAGAGGCTCTCTGGTTTCTGCTATACCACGAGCAGAGTACATGAAGATGAGTGATAAATCAACTGCTAAAGCTATGTTTGCATCTTTATGTGCTAACTATGAAGGAAGCAAGAAAGTCAGAGAAGCCAAAGCACTGATGCTTGTTCATCGGTATGAGTTGTTCAAGATGAAGGATGATGAAAGTATTGAGGAGATGTCCTCAAGATTTCAAACCCTAGTCTCTGGACTCCAAATACTGAAGAAAAGCTATGTTGCTTCTGATCACATGAGCAAGATTCTCAGAAGCCTGCCTGCCAGATGGAGACCAAAGGTGACTGCCATTGAGGAAGCTAAAGATTTAAACACTTTAAGTGTTGAAGATCTTGTTAGTTCTCTCAAAGTTCATGAGTTAAGTCTTAATGAACATGAGTCTACTAAAAGGAGTAAATCAATAGCTCTTCCATCCAAAGGCAAGTCATCAAAATCTCTCAAAGTGGCTGAGTCTGAAGAAGAAGATTCACCAACTGGAGATTCTGATGAAGAGGTAACTGAGATGATGGCTATGCTCTCAAACAGACTTCAGTATCTAGCCAAAAAGAACAAGAAGTTTGTGTCCAGAAGAGGTAGCTTCAGAAGCTCAAAGAAGGAAGATCAGAAGGGATGCTTCAATTGCAAGAAGCCTGGTCATTTCATTGCTGATTGCCCTGATCTTCAGAAGGAAAAAGAAAAGGAAAAGTCAAAGAAACCAACATTCAAGTCAAGCAAGTTCAAGAAACAGTTAAAGCAGAGTTTGATGGCCACATGGGATAATTTGGATAGTGAATCTGAGTCTGACAAAGAAGAATCTTATGAAGGTGCAAAGGTAGTTGTTGGGTTAGTAGCTACAGCAACTTCAGAAGCTGAAACAGAATCAGATTCAGAAGATGAAAACGAGGTATATTCCAAGATCCCTAGAGAAGAACTGATAGAGTCACTTAAAGAACTCCTCACTTATATGACCATCGGTTGACAAGAAAACCACCTGGCAAAACGCAAAGAAGCGCACTCATTCTCCAACGGTTTTTCTTCTTCAATTTCATGCATCTTCCCAGATAAAAGCGATAAATTCGTAAAACGCGCCAAGGTGTGTGGTAAGAGATGTTAAACTTTCATAACGAAAGAGAATAATGAAGTTCAAATGAACTACGAGGGAGAAAGAGAAAAGGTGTACCCTTCTTAACTCCTAATCCTGATAGATGGCATCGACGGTTATAAAAGCGGAGTAAGGTGTTAACTCCTCAAAAATTGGGGCGTGGCCCACTAAGCGAGATTAGGTGATGTCATAAGAGGTTTTTTCAACTGCCTCTACTTTTTCACAAAGAATGATGTCATTTATCTCGACGGGAAAACACGTTTGACTAGATTCAAAAACGTCTCTTTCTTCTTCTATCTGAAGATACAAACGAAAAAGACATTTTTAGGGGGCAATTTGTTAGCCTGTATTTTCGACACGCTATACTAAATGTGGTCAATGAAGTTTGACCTAACATTCAAAAAGAATGTTTGTAGTAGTCAGACAGAATAAAGAAGATGTCAAAGGAAGATTGGCATCGAAAGGAGGAGCTGAGTAGCGGTTTCTCGTCGAAGAGACATTATTTGAAATTCAAATAATTTTTGTAGTAGTTAATAGCAGTTACGTTTCAACGTGTTTGTAGGTAGTTACTTAGTACAAGTAGCATTTTCCTCTATGGAAATAGATCACAATTCAATTATATTGAAAACTTACGCTCAAACAATCCACCCAAATAAGGAGAAACGGGAAACAAGTCCTAATTTATGAATTTGTGCACCACTTTACTTTCATTTTAATGCAATTCTAGTTTGCCTTTTAGACTCTTTTTTCTTTTTACTCTTTACTTTTAAGCTTTTACATCGATCCCTTGAAGATAATCTCAACAGGTCTTACCCTGTGTCTGGATTTCGACAGTTATATACATAGTTCGCTACTTAGTAACAAGAACAATCATAATTTTCTGGAAAACAATCGAGCACAATATGTCTTGAGATATGCTGGTTGATCTCGCTAGCACTTGTTTTAAATCAGTTCAGTAGTTTACCAAAATCCAGGGTAAACAGAGATGGTGTGAGAAAATGGGGAAGTTTGGAGGGGTTGTTAGCCTGCAATTTTGGCAGGCTCATTTAATATGGTCAAACATTTTGTTGACCTTTAACTTTACAGGAATGGAAGGCTTTCTCATTTCAACCTAAAGACTTCGACAAAACATCAAGCCTAATGTGCATAGTCAGAGCTTCGACAAAACAAATGTTGAAGGCATGTTCGCGTCGAAATAAGCATTTCAAGGCGGGAAAGACACGATTCCAAGTGGAAAGCAGGTTTCCTTAGTGGAAACGTGGGACAAGCAGTTGTCCAAGATGGAGGAAATGCTAATCATGGGATTATTGGTTCGCCAGTTAGTTATTTTAGCATTATTGTAGTATAAATAAGTGTTTCCAAGTCGGAAAATGGGTCGCAAATCATTTATTAAGTTCTACAACACTCAACTACCGGTGTCTAGAGAAACGAGTTATACAGAATGTATGTAAACTGATTTTTAGACCACCTTTACTTGTAATACAATGCATTTTACCTTTCCTTTAAGCTTATGCGTGTAAACTTTTACTTTATCCTTTAATCCCATCTTGCTTTTACTCTCAATTCTCAAACTTGTCGAGAGACAGTGCCCTTTTTTACTTCAAAACTCGTCCTACTCTCTAAGTAACCTGAGTACATTTCACAACCTTTTTCTTTGAAAAAAAACCTTTTGTTCGATCAAAACATTTGCCCAACATCTCCTGAGATTTTTAGTTCGGTCTCGCTTGTTATAATTAGAACTAGCCCGTAGTTTACCAAAAACACCGGTAAACAAATTGGAACGCCATGTGGGCCTGTTTGTGCAATTTATTTTTCAAAAAAAAACATTCAAAAAAAAAACTGTTTTCAAAAACTTTTTTAAAATCCATCTCCTTGTGAGATCCGTTTTTAGAATTTTTTTACTATTTCTGGGTGACTATATTGCTAAAAACACCAAATTGTTTGTGTATGCATTTGAGAAGTGGTAAATATATGGCTCGTGTCAGTTCATCCTCCTCACAATCATCTTCTCAAGTACAATCTATACAAGCGACTTCTCCTTTAGAAGATTTAAACGTGTCGACCCCTGTGGGGGCAACTATGGCTATGCCAGTCTCGACAGAAATGGGAGTAACCGCTCCCTCAACTGTTTCGACGTCCTCTCCCACGACACGACCAGAAATGGGAACTTTTGTGCCACCATTCATTGTTGGTGTTCCTTCGACTACCAGCATTCCAAGTTCTTCGTTTGTCAGGCCTAGGCTTAATGATCAAAACCCAAATGTGCAGAACCTGTCTAGGGAACAACAGTATGGTATGCCAACTTCGATGATGACGAATGTACATAATAGTGCGTCCACATTTGCAGACCAAGCAAATCAATTCACAACGCACTGCATACATAGTCCCTCAAGTTCTAGCATTTTTGGTCGAAGTACTCCGCCAGTCTTAACGACATATTCGATGAATTTGTTGAGACAACAAATGGATGAGAGTAATTACGAAATGGTTAATTTTTTAACGTAACAAATTGGTACCGTGTTTAATCCTTTGATAAGGGACACAAACCGGAGTTACCAAGCCCTAACCACACAAATGGGGAGAATAGCATATTTCTTTACACCCCCACAACCAGTTTACCAACCGGTTACACAAATCCAAAACCAACAACCATTGTGTTTGGTCGAACCAATGGTTCAGAGGCCACAACTTGTGCCTCAACCCCAACAGGTTGAACCAGTGAATCAGGGTAAACCTGAAGTGGTCTTGGTAGATCGAAATAATAATGTCGATGAAGTTGTTAGGAATGTCAAACAACAAAACATAGGAGCACACAACAATATAGCCAATTTGGTCGAAAACATAATGGCTCAAAATGGTTTGAATATTGGCCTGCATAGGCCAAACTTTGTTTCTCCTTTGTTAGAATTGGTATTACAGTCTGAACTTCCTAGGGGTTATAAGATTCCTAAGTTCACTAAATTTGCAGGTGACACTAGTGAGTCCATTGTCGAACATATCGCACGATATTTGATAGAGGAAGGAGACCTAGTAAATGATGAGAATTTGAGGTTGAAATACTTTCCAAATTCTCTAACAAAGAATGCCTTCACATGGTTTACTACTCTTACAACATATTCGATCCAAAGTTGGGCTCAATTAGAGAGGTTATTGATGGGATAAAACCGCAAGTGTACGGTTTTACCAATGTAGTAATAAAAAGATATCGTTCCGACAGGGAGTTATGAATTTGATTCACTTTTAATAATGATTAGAAGAAAGTTTCAAAGGTATAAAGTTTGGATTTTTAATTAAAATAAAATAACAATAATAATAATAAAAGAGCTTCGGATTTATTGGTTCATCTTAATAACAAGTCCTTCACAAACTAAAACTTTAAACCTAGAACCTTATGTTAGACTTAATTTACCGGTTTCCCTTTAGCCCCTCACTTTTCCTTTCAGTCCAGTGAGAGTTTTCTCCTAGCAATCAAACCTATTTCACTTATTTGATTACTAGAAGAAGCTTTTAAGGATTGAAACTACTAATGTCCAAAGATTGCAAACACTATTTCACTGCCTTTACAACCCTTGTCTAAATTCACTTGTTCCAATATCAAGACTCCACTCTCGTTTTATGAATTGATATTTGAGATAATGGATTAACCATTATCAAACCCTCCGCTCTCGCTTCTACAGTTTGATAATAGTTAATTCATGTTAAAACGGTGAATTTAGATAGAAACTAGGGTTACATAAGATTTAGGGATAAAGTTTGGTTTGATTAGGATTATGTCATTAAGATTTATCCAACAATCCCAAGACAAGAAGAGTCTACTCACTAACGTTCATTGTAGACAAAAGTTTAGCTACTCATGTTCATAAAAATAAACGACATAAAAAGAAAATCAAACCGAGAATTTCGTAGTTACCAACGTTGCTCTTGAATTTTCTTTCTAATTGTTGTTCTTCTTTTTCATGCCGTAGCTGTTCCTTTTGTTGCCAAATCGTGAATTCCAAAAACCTGATCATGTACAAGCGTGTTTAATTTTCCCAAAACGTGATATCCCCTTTGGCCAAAGTGTGATCCCTCCTTTTATAATGATACATGTCACATTCTTTTTCTTCTTGGATCAACATAAACCATTTTGATTTCTGTTGGCCCATCAGTTAATATGAATTTAATGCTATTTCTTTTTGCACTTCTTCTTTTGCTCTTGTTTGATCGTATAACCAATAATCATGATAATAACCCGTTAATTCCAATCATTTCCTTGCCTGATTCAATAGACAAAAAAACAATACTTTATTCAAATTGACTCTAAATTAACTATTAAAGTAATGAAAATAGACTAAAAACTTGTTTTAAAGGACTCTAAAAATACGATATGACGGACTGTCATCATAGACCTTTATTTTTAATGCAATATATTTTACCTTTCTTTTAAGTTTATACGTTTAAACTTTTACTTTATCCTCTAATTTCGTCTTGCTTTTACTTACGATTCTCAAACCTGTCGAGAGACAGTGCTCTTTTTTACTTCAAAACTTGTCCTGCTCTCTAAGTAACTTGAGTGAATTTCGCAGCATTTTTCTTTAAAAAACCCTTTTGTTCGATGAAAACATTTGCACAACATGTCCTGAGATTTCTAGTTCGGTCTCGCTTGTTATAAACAAGAGTATTTATAGGTGGGAATGGTAAAATATGTTATAACTAAAACAAATGTAGTCAAAAAAACGTGTAAAACTTGTAAAAAAAACGTGTAAAATCAATTAAAATCAATTGACCAAAGTCCAAAAAGCGTGTTCTTAAGCTCAAACCACCGGACACAACATCGTGAGTTAACTCGCACCACCATCAAAGGTACGTGACTTAAGGCACACAGAGATATAACTAGCGTGAGTTAAGTCACGCAACGTGACTTAACCTACACAGAAGTATTTTGGTCTTTTTAGTTGGGAGCCAACAATTTGTGTTAGGTAAAGAGGAATTTTATAATTTTTTATTCAAAAAAATTAGGGTCAGCCGCCTCCCACCTTCTCTCTATTTTCATTCTTTCATTGTAGGGGGTGGTTTTATGTCCTTTTATTTAAATAAGTGGTTATTCAATCCAACCAAATAGTAACACTCTTCGAGCGTATTCGTTGTCAATTCATTTATGTTTTTTGAATGGTGCTTGGATCATCCAACATTAACTCCGGATTTTGGATTAATAGTTTTTATGGAACCTGTGTTTATTCTTAAATTTTTTAATGTTGTTTGCTTTGCCGCAAATGTGACAATATATATTAATCCGTGCGGGTGGCACGCTTGTTATATAACAATTCCCTTTGAGAAAACTACGGAAGAAGACAATTTGATGGACCACACAACACATAATAATCAGATAAAAGTCTACGTACATAACTTATTTAAATACTCACCGAACATAAATTCATGTTTAAATATAAATTACAGAAATGTAAATATACAGCAATTATGTGTGCGATGTATACATATTTATTCCAAATATAACCTCATGGTTGGCACAATATAAAAAAGGTTCATATAATTGCAACCGCGACATATTTATTATTAGAGAACAAGTTCAATAAATTTATTTGATGCCAACATTTTTGCAGCATCAGAGAGTTTGCTACCTTCAACTTCCAATCTTCTCAAATGTGAACAATTCTTAACAAAGAGTTCAATAGCCATAGATTCTATCCCCAAACAATGCATAACATCAACATTTTCAAGTCTCTTGCAGCTCCTAACCATGGTAACCAATGCCAAACTAGTAAGCCCTTTACACCCTCTAACCTTCAAATCAACCAAATGAACACATGAAACCAACATTGAAACAAAATCCTTATCAAACAACATTTCATTATGAGACAAATCAAGTTTCTTCAATTGCCTCAAATGTTGTCCCAAAGTAGCAAGCAAACCTTTTTCCCTTTCAACAACATCACAGTTTATGAGTGCCAATTCTTCAAGACCATTACTCACTGCTATACTTAGAGCCTTAAGACCTTCACCAGTTACAAGACAACAACTTTGAAGCCTAAGACTCGAAAGACCTCGAAAATTCGTAGACATAGCAATAGAAAATAAATGATTGTTTTCAAGGTCCATAGGTAAACGAAAATCAAGTTTATGCAAATTATTAGAACTACAATTTGAAAAGAAATGTAGCAAACCCTCTCTGCTACCACCATCATGAACCAAAAGTGATTCCAATGAGTTACAATGTTGTGCAAGGTTCAACAAAACTCCATCAACCACACTTCTACAAGTTTTGAGCTCAATTTGTTGAATACCCTGCAAACATTGAACAAAAGAAGAGTAAGAACCACCAATTCCTTGACAACTTATAAGCTTCAATTTCTTAAGGTTTTTGCATCTCTTCCATAGCCAACCAATTCCATAATCATCTCTGCGAATACCCTCAAAACAAAGACTTTCCAAACCCAATTCCTTCTCAAAAACACCATTTTGGATATTCACCTCCTCAGAAGAAGAAGAACAAAAAACAATTGAGAGATGTTTCAAGCAAGGAAAAAACAAAACCCAGTTGAGAAAAATTGGTCTTGAGAGAGTTAAAGAAAGAGAAGTCAACTGGGTACAAGAGTTTGAGAGAGAAGTGATGGAAGAGAGAGGAACAGGAGCAGCCAAGAATTTGAGAGAGAGAAGTTTAGAACAAGAAGCAGAAGAGGAAATAGCAGAGAGAA
The DNA here is from genome assembly GCA_958299785.1 of Medicago lupulina. Classification (NCBI taxonomy): domain Eukaryota; kingdom Viridiplantae; phylum Streptophyta; class Magnoliopsida; order Fabales; family Fabaceae; genus Medicago; species Medicago lupulina. The sequence continues at coordinate 55,413,035 of OY283140.1, forward strand.
GAAGAGGTGTTGATGATGGTGATGGTGATGAGAGGAGGGTGAGAGAGAGAGAAGAGAGAGAAGGGTGTTGATTGAGGAAAGAGATGAAGGAAGGTAAGTTGCTGTTATTGTTGAAACGAAGAGAAAGAGAGGTTTTTGATGAACGGTAGAGAAGAAGCCAGTGCTTTGAAACAAGGGAGATTGAAGAGAAAGAAGAAGATGGAAGTTTTTGGAATATTTCTTGTAATAGTTCATCGTATAAGCTATTCTCCATCTCTTCTTGTGTTTCTCTCTCTCTCTCTTTCTCTGTTTTTGTTGTGTTGTTTGGAGAATATAACAAGGTGTGTCTGGTTTTTTTTATTAGAGAAAATATTAGGATTAGGTGAGAAGTGGAGTGTGTTTGAAAGAGCAAGATTACTTGTTGAAAATGAATCTTAGACGCATGTGTAATGGACGTGAAAGCCACGTCCTTGCTTTTCTTTGTGTTGGGATGTCAAAGAGAATAGAAATAAACTAAATTTAAAGATGCATAAATAAAACTAAACCAAATAAAAGATTTTATATAAAAAAATATAAGTAACTTATGTAGGAAAATAAAATATAAATTTTTTTGATTTTTTATAACAAATTAAAAAGTTGGAACAAATATTTTTAGATTTTTTAAAATAGTAACAAATCAAAAACAGAGATGTGTCTAAAAAATATAAAACTAACTAAACTAAATAACAATGAAATCCTTTTAGGGTTTTAAATTATATGAAAAAGATGTAAAACAATAAGAAGCAAACTAAATAAAAGCTAAATCTTTTTATGGTTTTTTTTTGTGGCGATCGAGGTTCAAACCCAGACTTTACATATATTATGCATTGTTCATATCAATTGAGCTAAGCTCACGAGGGCATAGTTATGGTTTTTTGTGGTTTTGGAATACATAATTATTTTCCTTTTTTCGTGTAAATCAAAAAATGAAGGCAAAATAAACTAAAAATCCTATTAACAATTTCAATTTCCTTGTTGAAATTAATCAACAATCTCTTACTATAGACAAAACACTAACAGTGTGCTAGTGTGTAGATAAGTAGTAATATTTGTAAGATCAAGGTAAGGAGAATGATTAGGTCATTTCGATTACTTCTCTAAGTTGTTCGGTAACTGCAAACTATGAACACAGTTTGGATTAATTACTTGACTTTAAGACATTTAATCAAAATAACTATGTCAGTGTCTTGATCACTTATTCTCTTCAACGGTTCCTGCCCCAATGTTTGGGTGAAACCCATAACCCTTCAAGGTTTAAGAACATCAAATTAAGTACACAATTACCATTGGTTTATGTCTAAATCCAATCAATAACCGAAGAATATGTCAAACCAAAAAAGTTAGGGTTAATACTCATTGTAACCTAAATCAATTTATGGACATCCATACACGCACAAAATACATTAGGAATAGTATTAATTGAATAAAATGGCAAACTAATAAACTGAAATTCATAAGATAACTTAAATTTATATGATAAAAAATTACATGAAAGATGCTTTACTTAACATAATCAAAGAGAAATTATCTAGACATAGAGAGAAGAAGAATTAACATAATCATGATGTAACTCCCTATCCCCAAAAATATTTTTCTAAATTAAAAATAAAAATAACACTTAATTATGCAATGGTGCAAGATTAAATTTGAATTGTGACCCTTTTAAAATTTAATCTTGTATTGTACAACCTTGTTCCATTCGAACAATTACAAACTGTATTCTCTAAGTCTCAACAGGCTTACAATCTCTTTTGCTAAGTCACACAAGACTTTACAACTTTCTACTCAATCTAGCACTTTAATACGCTTAAAGCTAGATGAGATTTTTCTCTTACAATTGATTTGGAAGTTTGAATGAAATTGAACAAGAGGAAGAAGAAGAATGGGATAATATTATCTTGGCTAAATTATCTTTTTGGTCCCTTAACTATTTAATTAGTATCGGTATGGTTCCCTAACTATAATTTGATTTATTTTGGTCATTTAACTTCTCTCCATTATATATTTTGGTCCTTTCCGTTAGTTTTAATTCAAAAACGTTAGGTTTTCTTCATTTTCTTCTGAAATTTTTCTGGGATTCTTGTTGTTGAATGTTGATGGAGATGATATGAAGCTGAAAAATAGGAGAAGAAGATGAAGAAAACCTAACGTTTTTGAATTAAAACTAACGGAAAGGACCAGAATGTGTAACAGAGAGAAGTTAAGGGGCCAAAATAAATCAAATTTTAGTTAGGGGACCAAACCGATACTACCTAAATAGTTAAGGGATCAAAAATATAATTTAGCCTATTATCTTTAAAAAGAGAAGAGAAGATTGATTCGCACTCTTAGAGATTTTAATAATCTTTAGAGTTGATTTGTGAAATCAATTTTGCTATGAAGCTTTAAACACTTTTAATAAGTTGTTTTTGTATGCTTGTAAGCTGTGTATCTTCAATGTAAGTCTTCATCCCCTTTTATAGAGTTCTTTAACCTCTTGTAGCCATTGGAATGTATCCAATGGTCTTGTTTCACGTGTCCTGGGACCCACCAACTTTTACTTGAAAGTCTTAATCAACATTCCGAACTCACAATGTTTATGGATTCATCAAAATACTTCATAATGTTGTGTTCATCAGGATATTGTTTCTAGGTTCATATGGATGAATGTCAAATGTGTTTTTGGGTCATTCTATGAATGTTAGATGAATTTCTGGGTTTGTACATGAAGTATGTTCTTCGTACATACTTCATAATGTTCCTGTATCAGATCCTTTTCAATTTTGTCTTGGAACTAGTGCAGGAGAGAGAAAAGTGGAACTATCACTTCATGCACATGTTTTAGGGGATTTGGTTTACTTTGTACAGCATATGCTCCCTTATGTGTCGAATCCTTATTGAATCTAACTTGATCTTGCTTTTTGCTTTGCTTTTTACTTTTCACCAACTTTATTGTTCATGTCAGATAAAACATGTAGCTGGAAAGAACTTTCTGAACTCAGAATGTTCCATTGTTTCACTTAGGATGATTTGTAAGACTTCTATTTGATGTAATCAAATCCTAATAGTGAAACATTGATGAAGTGCAGTATATGTAACATCTAGGATGATATTCTTGATGGAATATTCCTAATGTTTAGAATTTCAAATGTTCATAAGTCTTAAATGAACATCGAAGATGCCTTTTGAAATAAATCCAATTAAATGTCTTTATTACTTGATTGATCTAAGTCAAATGTACTTTTTTGGGCTTTTATTTATGTCACGTGAGCCTTGAATGTTCTTGATAATATCCATGAACTTTTTGGTTTGTTCTTGATAACCATAAGAACAACCTTCTGAACTCTGTCAAACCTTCTGAACTCAGTTTAACTTTCTGAACTCTGACTGCATTCATAAGTTTTTATGTCCTATGATTTCTTATATTTTGGTATGATTTAAACTTTGTTCATGTCTTAGTTAAACTCTCAATAGCACAAATTAAATACCAAGAAATTAATCAAAGTCTATTAATTCATTGATCATCAAGGTTTATTATCTTTAAAATTAATTAGGAATTTTGCATCAACATTCTCGTCATTCAAAACACTTCAATTCAATTAAAAATAGTACAACGGGATTAAATCAAAGTTTAGACAAATCATCTCAATAAATAAACTTATTTAAAATACAAGAATCTCGACATCAAAATCTTGAAAATAAAATAAACCTCAATTCCCATTGTTACAAACGAGAGCATTGACCCAAAATACACTCCTAAGAAGAAAAAAAAAGAGTGACGAAACAAACTCATCGTCGGGTTTCAAGCTCGTGACACCTAAAGTTCATCATCTTGTGTATCTATACCGCATAAGGACACATGCGTCCAACCCGCAACTAGAGGGTGAGTACATATCCAAAATAGAGATTGCATAGACATAATGAATAGATTTAGAGATTAAACACAAAAGACATCATCAATCATATATCCATATCATTCACGCTCAACATTAATAATCATCATTACAATCATTACCTCATCTAATAATTACAAAGGAATGATTATCACTTCAACCTAAATCAATTATCCATTTAGAAATTCACAACTTTTAATAGCATATATAAAATACAGACAATCATATGCATTATCATCATTCAATAATTACCGCAATACACCACTTCATTTATCACATCATCACTTGACACTTCATCAGTTAACACGTCAATATACGTCATAAGTTAACACGTCAATACACATTATCAGTTAATATGTCACTACACATCATTAGTGAACATATATTTGTGTCATCATCAAATTTAAACATCATCAATTATATGCAAACAATGCAACTCACTCATATCTCCTATAGGCATGTTGGTATTGTTTCTACTCGTCATTATTTGTATGTCAGAGTTGTGTTACTTAACATACATTCATCATTTATCATCATTCCCTAAATATGATTCTATATGAATGCATGAAGAAAAACTTGCTATTTACTACACATTGACACATTATCAAAACTCACACAATAATCGAATTTATCATTATTCATCGTCATAAACAATACATATATCTCGTCATTATTCATCGTGATAAATACCATTATCTCATCATTAAAACTCAACAATTATATATATAATTCAACTCATCAAGAGTCAACATAATACACAATGTATAACTCTTCAATAGCATCACCTATAACATCAACCATTCCAATAATTTTAACTTCATTCTAGTTTAAGGTCTTTATCATGTACCGTGTGAGGGAATGAATACCCAACAGTCTATGGTTTCCAATAACTATGACGGGAAAAATTGAGGAAAAAAAAACATGGTTTTTTAGGAAATTATGAAGTTGTTTCCTTCTCCCGTAGAATAGTACTCATCACGAAGCCTTATTCTTAGAGTAGTAGTAATAACTAATCATGAAACCTTTTAGGAAAGAAAAAAAAAGTTGCACGAGAAGAAGAGACAAATAAAAAACCTTGAAAAATTAAAGCCTTCTTAAATGAAATTGAATCATTTGGATGGTAAAAAGACATATTAGCCCATTAAATTAATGATTTTATTAGATTAGTTAAGGTTAACGACGGAATTTTGGTAATAATCAACTTTCTTATCTATATCTATATACTATATATAAAGCAAACAACCTCTTTTATCACACTTTTGAATCGAACTTTTCTTTTTAAAAATACCCTTAATTTTAAATACAAGTAATACATGTACAAGGACGAATGCTTTCATTAGTAAGGGGTGGCTATGGCTACCCCAAATTGAAAAACAATTATTGAATAAGTAGGCATATATATTTAGTTGACCACCCCTAATAATATATAGTTGGCTATCCCAAATTTGATTTTAGGTGGAATAGTTTTTTGTTTTATTTTACTTGCTTTTCAATCGAACTTTATATTATTTGATCTGTCCCTTAAAAATCAAACGGTTAACACCTAAAAAAGAATAATAACATTCTTTAATTTAACAAAGAAAATACAAAAACAATAAAAGTCTATTACAATTAGTCCAAACATATTTCATATAGACACACCCCACACCAGTTTTTTAGTATTATTAGTTTATTAGTAAATTGGGAAAAAGAAAGGAAACGATGCTTTATTAACCCTTTATTATTCTAAAAGAAATTACCTCTTTATGAACACTTTTTTTTATAGGTAAAAAATAAGTAATTAGTAAATTATAATTCATTCTTGTTGCTTTAAGTGTATTTTATGAAGTACATTTTATAAAATAAAAAAATAGATGTTGTGATTTATTGGTAAAATTTACTTTTAATTTTTAAAAAAATTTCCTTTACATGTGGCCGCCTATGAAAACTTTTCTAGCTTCACCGCTGCACATGTAACAAATAGATAAAAATAAATTTAAATATTAAAACTGTAACACCCCGTTTTCCCAACATAAAAATTTCTTTAAAAAGAATAGCATGCATCAGAGTAAACATGTAAACAGGGCATCACATATCTTAGAACATCTCATGTTAATGAATAAATAAACATTAACCCTTCATAAAATATTCATAAAACAGTACTCAATATTGCAGCGGAAATATCATAATGAAAAGCATCACAAAAACTTTGGCACGCAGGCCTCATCAACATCTTATTAGCAAAATCCTCAAAAATAAACATAAGCATGTAAAATAACATAGTACGCAAGGAACAGAGAAAATAGAGAAGATCCCCTATCCCGTTACGTATCAGAGCACCTAGACTCGACTGCAGAAATCCTCACACGTCTGCACCTAATCTTGGTTACCTGCACTTGCCCACGAGGCGGCAATTCCAGCAGAAGGGGTGAGATTCACAAATAATTATATTAAACATGTAATTAAATAATCACAATCAACAATCAACACAATTTCACATATCTCAAATAAACATCTAGCATTTAAGCATCAACATAAACAACACATCATTTAGCATCATCACAATCAACGTCATAAACATCTTAGTAAACATCTTAGACGACACGACTCGACGACATCACTTGACTATGCAACCCTACGTCTTATATGCATGTGGTACCAATCCAGGGCATGAGCCCTCGTCGCTATTGAGCATAAATATACTCCAAGGCATAAGCCTTCGTCGCTGGTGAGCAAAGCTCCAGGGCATAAGCCCTCGTCGCTGGTGAGTAAAAACTCCAGGGCATAAGCCCCCATCATAGAATGAGTATGCATGAGACTCAACACTTTTAACTTAAACAAGTTAACATCTTAAACGTCGCAAAACATCTTAATCATCAAAGGACTGACACATGCAGCAACTATACATACATAGACAGCAACATGGCAGCAAGTACTTCATAAGGTAGAACATTAATATGGCAAACATCGCATGTAATTCAAGCATTCATCACTTATTCAATTCATATTATCACACATAAGCTTCATAAAGTCATCAAAACAGTCTCAATCATCATGTATCATCATTACAGATTATAATAAACATTATTAAAAGTCTCAGAAACTACCCAAAGGTCATCTCTCGAGGTTCTATGCGAAACAGTTCGCAAACAGTACACAGCTCTGGGTTCTGACTTAACTCGCTATGGCGAGTGGGGTAGCTCGCCTCGCGAGTACTAAGGTCCTGCTCGCTATGGCGAGTTGGAGTGCTCGCCTCGCGAGTCCTAGGGTACTGCTCGCTATGGCGAGTGGGATGCTCGCCTCGCGAGTAAACTAGGTCTACTCGCCACGGCGAGTTGCATAGCTCGCCTAGGCGAGCGATGAACAGATGCTTACGGGTTCTGCGAAAATCACACAAAAGTGTCCCAAATTCTTCATCTAAATCATCTACACTCTCAGAAACATCATCATTATGATTAATCTACGTTCTGTACTCATCCTACACTTCTGTTCTACAGCTTCATAGCCTAATTCATGATTTTTCTCCCTTTTTAACCTAATTTCAATTCTCTCAAAACTCAATCCTATGTTGTTAATCCTGATTAGATGCATTACAAATCAATATAATTAAGTGCTAGGCTCACCCTTACCTGGTAAAAAGCAGAAAATCGCAGCCCTATGCTCTTCTCCCTTCACGTGCTTGTTTTCTCTCTTTTTCCAAAACTCTGTACGCGTACTGACTCTCTTGACCTAATTTCCCTTTATATACTCCCAACAAATCTTATCTTATTTACTCTTTCTCCCACATAACTCTCTAAAATCCAAAACTAACCCACAACTAAATATTTTATTTTATTTTCAAATCTTATTTTATTAACAATAAAATAAGTCGCCACGTCACATAAAAACATCTTAAATCTTCACTTAACATCACATAATATATATAAAAATATATAGCAATTTCTCAAATAAATCAAATAATTAAATAATCAAAAATGGGTGTTACAACTCTCCCCAACTTAAAAGATTTTCGTCCTCGAAAATTACCTCAAGCAAACAACTCAGGGTACGACTCTAGCATCTTACTCTCTAACTCCCACGTCAAGCTTTCGCCGGTCGCTCCCGACCAAACGACTCTCACGAGAGGTATCTCCTTGCCCCTCAGCGTTTTCGTCTTTCTGTAATCAATTCTCACCGGTAGGGTCTCAACCGTAAGGTTGTCCCTAACTTGCACATCATCACTCTGGATCACATGAGACGGATCCGGAACATACTTCCTCAGTTGCGACACGTGGAATACGTCGTGCAAATTCGACAGATGTGGTGGCAATCCAACACGATAGGCCACCGCCCCGATCCTCTCTGAAATCTGATATGGACCAATAAACTTCGGGGTTAACTTCTTTGACTTCAACGCACGTCCAACACCGGTCATAGGAGTCACTCTCAGGAACACATGATCTCCCTCTTGGAACTCAAGGTCCTTTCTACGCTTGTCATGGTAACTCTTTTGTCGACTCTGCGACGCTTTCATCTTCTCTTGGATCATTCTTACTTTCTCAGTAGTCTGCTGAACAATTTCCGGTCCTAACATCACATTCTCGCCTGACTCAAACCAACACAACGGAGTTCTACATCTCCGACCATACAAAGCCTCAAAGGGTGCCATCCCAATACTCGAATGGTAACTGTTGTTGTACGTGAACTCTATCAACGGAAGATGACTATCCCAAGTTCCTCCTTGCTCAAGTACACACACTCTCAACAAATCTTCCAACGACTGAATCGTCCTTTCCGACTGACCATCTGTCTGCGGATGATAAGCCGAACTCAACCTCAACTGAGATCCTAAAGCCTCTTGCAAACTCTTCCAAAATCTAGAAGTAAACCTCGGGTCTCTATCTGATACGATGCTCGAAGGAACACCATGCAACTTCACAATCTCCTTGACATAGATCTCTGCCAACTGAGCAACAGGAAAAGTAATATTAATCGGTAGAAAATGAGCCGACTTCGTCAATCTATCAACAATCACCCAAATAGCGTCATTCCCTTTAGGAGTATTCGGCAAGCTCGTCACAAAATCCATGGATATACTATCCCATTTCCACTCTGGCACATCTAAAGGTACCATCACACCGGCAGGTTTCTGATGCTCAACCTTCGATTTCTGACAAATCAAACAAGAGTAAACAAACTGTGCCACGTCACGTTTTAAACCAGACCACCAAAACAGCTTCTTTAAATCATGATACATCTTCGTAGCTCCCGGGTGAATACTCAAGCTACTTCTATGACTCTCTGCAAGAATCATTTTCTTCATTTCCTCATTATCAGGAATGCATATCCTACCTCGGAATCTCAACACTCCTTGATCATCAACTCTAAAGTCACTATCCTCCGTCTGATTACTAGCAACCAACAAGTCCACAAACTTAACATCTTTTTTTTGTGCCTCTTTGATACTTTTCAAGAAATCACTATCAATCTTCAGCATCCCAAGCTTTACACTCTGAGGTGTTCTCTCACAGATTAAACTCAAATCTCTAAACTGTTCCAACAACTCGAATTCCTTCACCATCATGGCAGACATATGCAAAGTCTTCCTACTCAAGGCATCTGCAACCACATTAGCTTTGCCCGGATGATAATTCAAACCAAAGTCATAATCTTTCAACAATTCAAGCCACCTTCGCTGCCTCATATTCAATTCCTTCTGGTCAAACAAGTACTTCAAACTCTTATGATCACTAAACACCTCAAACCTCGAACCATACAAGTAATGTCTCCATATCTTAAATACAAAGACCACAGCCGCCAACTCCAAGTCATGCGTCGGATAATTCTTATCATGAATCCTCAATTGCCTTGAAGCATAAGCTACCACTTTACCATCTTGCATAAGAACACCACCTAAACCCAACTTGGACGCATCACAATACACCACAAAAGGTTCATCGGGCTTCGGCAAAATCAAAACTGGAGCCGTCGTCAAACGTTTCTTCAACTCATTAAAACTGTTCTCACAATGAACATCCCACACAAAAGATTTACCTTTACACGTCAACTGCGTTAACGGAAGAGCCAACTTAGAAAATCCTTCTATAAATCTTCGATAATAACCAGCTAGACCTAAGAAGCTTCTAATCTCAGTAACCGACTTCGGAGTCTCCCATTGCGATACCGCTTCAACTTTAGACGGATCAACCGCAATACCCTCGCCAGAAATGACGTGACCAAGAAAACTTACTTCTTTCAACCAGAATTCACACTTAGACAACTTGGCAAAAAGCTTCTTCTCTTTCAACACTTGCAAGACGATCTTCAAATGCTCAGCATGCTCTTCTTCAGTCTTAGAATAAACCAGAATATCATCAATGAATACCACAACAAAACGATCCAAATAAGCATGGAAGATTCTATTCATATACTCCATAAATACGCCGGGTGCGTTAGTAACACCGAAAGGCATCACCGTATACTCATAATGTCCATAACGCGTCCTAAACGCCGTCTTCTGCATATCCTCATCTTTCACTTTAATCTGATGGTAACCCGATCTCAAATCTATCTTGCTAAATACACAAGCACCCACCAACTGATCCATCAAGTCGTCAATCCTCGGAAGTGGATACCTATTCTTTATCGTTACTTTATTCAACTGACGATAGTCGATGCACAACCTCATACTTCCATCTTTCTTCTTGACTAACAACACTGGAGCTCCCCACGGTGAAACACTTGGTCTCACGAACTTCTTATCAAGCAAATCCTCTAACTGTTTCTTCAGCTCAGCCAACTCAGAAGCTGACATACGATAAGGCGTCATAGACACAGGCTTCGTTCCAGGAACAAGATCGATCGAAAATTCAACTTCTCTTTCCGGAGGCACATCAGGAATCTCATCTGGGAAAACTTCTGGAAAATCACATACCACTTGTAACTTATCAATCACCGCCTGATTCTCAATAGATAAAGACGCCATCAAAGAAAACATCAGAATTCCATCGCGTTCCAACTGCTTCAACTGTTTAGTAGATAGGAACTCTGCGCCACTCTCTTCCTCGGGAGAAGAAAAATGCACCGTCTTGCTAAAACAATTAATCAGAACATGATTGTACTCTAACCAATTCATCCCCAAGATCACATCCATCCCAACCAACGGTAGACACACTAAATCAATCTCAAAATCACGACCAAACATAGACACAGGACATCTTAAACACACAAGGGAAGTAGTCACCGAACCCTTAGCTGGAGTTTCGACAACCATCTCCCCGTTCATATCAGATACAACAAGATTCAACTTAGCAGCACAATCAAGAGCAACAAAACAATGCGTGGCACCAGTATCAATAATAGCAACTAATGGTATATTATCAAAATAACAAGTACCTCTGATCAAGCGATCCTCGCTCTCCGTCTGCGTACCAGACAAAGCAAAAACTCTCCCAGTAGTCTGAGTCTTCTTAGGTTGTGTGCACTGGGACCCAATGTGACCTTCCTCATTGCAATTAAAGCATACAATATCACCATGTTTGCAATCAGCAGTAGTATGACCCTTCTTGCCACAACGAAAACACCTCTTCACCTCTCCAGGACAAGCATTACTCTTATGGCCTTTCACGCCACAAGTATAGCAAACTATCTCAGCAGGAGCATCTTTCTTCACAGGCCTCCTCTCATCATTAACTCTTTGTTTGCCCTTATCTGCAGGGGCACTGTAGGGCTTAGGACGACTTTGCTGCCCCTTTCCTTTCCTTTCATTAACCACCTTGTAATGAGCCTTCGTGTCCTCCTCATAAATCATGTAGCTGCTCACTAACTCAGAAAAGTTTCTAATCTTCTGATACCCTATAGCCCTCTTGATATCAGCTCTCAATCCGTTCTCAAACTTAATACACTTAGAAAATTCGGCGGTCTCAGCAGAGTAGTGTGGATAAAACTTGGCCAGCTCCACAAATTTTGCAGCATACTCTGTCACAGACATGCTCCCTTGCTTTAGCTCCAGGAACTCAATCTCTTTCTTGCCCCGCACATCCTCAGGAAAATATCTGTTGAGGAACTCTCTCTTAAACACTGCCCAGGTCACCTCAGCACCGTCCTGCTCCAGGGTAGGTAGGAGACTAATCCACCAATCGTCTGCCTCCTCAGCTAGCATGTGCGTACCGAAACGCACCTTCTGCACCTCCGTGCACTGCATCACCCTGAACACCCTCTCTATCTCTTTGAGCCACGACTGGGCTCCATCCGGATCATATCTCCCCCTGAAGGTAGGAGGATGGTTTCTCAAGAAGGTCTCCAGCATACGGACCTCCGCACCAGCACCAGCATTCACATTTGGTTGCTGCCCCACAGCTTGAGCAACAGCTTCCAAGGCAGCAGCAATCGCAGCGTCGTTTCTTCCAGCCATCTTAGTCCTCTTACAAAGCAAACATCAGCTACAACAATACAATAATACTATTCTAACTCTAAGACACGTCACTCGACTCTCTACTTGGCCGGACGGACCGACCTGCTCTGATACCAATTGTAACACCCCGTTTTCCCAACATAAAAATTTCTTTAAAAAGAATAGCATGCATCAGAGTAAACACGTAAACAGGGCATCACATATCTTAGAACATCTCATGTTAATGAATAAATAAACATTAACCCTTCATAAAATATTCATAAAACAGTACTCAATATTGCAGCGGAAATATCATAATGAAAAGCATCACAAAAACTTTGGCACGCAGGCCTCATCAACATCTTATTAGCAAAATCCTCAAAAATAAACATAAGCATGTAAAATAACATAGTACGCAAGGAACAGAGAAAATAGAGAAGATCCCCTATCCCGTTACGTATCAGAGCACCTAGACTCGACTGCAGAAATCCTCACACGTCTGCACCTAATCTTGGTTACCTGCACTTGCCCACGAGGCGGCAATTCCAGCAGAAGGGGTGAGATTCACAAATAATTATATTAAACATGTAATTAAATAATCACAATCAACAATCAACACAATTTCACATATCTCAAATAAACATCTAGCATTTAAGCATCAACATAAACAACACATCATTTAGCATCATCACAATCAACGTCATAAACATCTTAGTAAACATCTTAGACGACACGACTCGACGACATCACTTGACTATGCAACCCTACGTCTCATATGCATGTGGTACCAATCCAGGGCATGAGCCCTCGTCGCTATTGAGCATAAATATACTCCAAGGCATAAGCCTTCGTCGCTGGTGAGCAAAGCTCCAGGGCATAAGCCCTCGTCGCTGGTGAGTAAAAACTCCAGGGCATAAGCCCCCATCATAGAATGAGTATGCATGAGACTCAACACTTTTAACTTAAACAAGTTAACATCTTAAACGTCGCAAAACATCTTAATCATCAAAGGACTGACACATGCAGCAACTATACATACATAGATAGCAACATGGCAGCAAGTACTTCATAAGGTAGAACATTAATATGGCAACCATCGCATGTAATTCAAGCATTCATCACTTATTCAATTCATATTATCACACATAAGCTTCATAAAGTCATCAAAACAGTCTCAATCATCATGTATCATCATTACAGATTATAATAAACATTATTAAAAGTCCCAGAAACTACCCAAAGGTCATCTCTCGAGGTTCTATGCGAAACAGTTCGCAAACAGTACACAGCTCTGGGTTCTGACTTAACTCGCTATGGCGAGTGGGGTAGCTCGCCTCGCGAGTACTAAGGTCCTGCTCGCTGTGGCGAGTTGGAGTGCTCGCCTCGCGAGTCCTAGGGTACTGCTCGCTATGGCGAGTGGGATGCTCGCCTCGCGAGTAAACTAGGTCTACTCGCCGCGGCGAGTTGCATAGCTCGCCTAGGCGAGCGATGAACAGATGCTTACGGGTTCTGCGAAAATCACACAAAAGTGTCCCAAATTCTTCATCTAAATCATCTACACTCTCAGAAACATCATCATTATGATTAATCTACGTTCTGTACTCATCCTACACTTCTGTTCTACAGCTTCATAGCCTAATTCATGATTTTTCTCCCTTTTTAACCTAATTTCAATTCTCTCAAAACTCAATCCTATGTTGTTAATCCTGATTAGATGCATTACAAATCAATATAATTAAGTGCTAGGCTCACCCTTACCTGGTAAAAAGCAGAAAATCGCAGCCCTATGCTCTTCTCCCTTCACGTGCTTGTTTTCTCTCTTTTTCCAAAACTTTGTACGCGTACTGACTCTCTTCACCTAATTTCCCTTTATATACTCCCAACAAATCTTATCTTATTTACTCTTTCTCCCACATAACTCTCTAAAATCCAAAACTAACCCACAACTAAATATTTTATTTTATTTTCAAATCTTATTTTATTAACAATAAAATAGGTCGCCACGTCACATAAAAACATCTTAAATCTTCACTTAACATCACATAATATATATAAAAATATATAGCAATTTCTCAAATAAATCAAATAATTAAATAATCAAAAATGGGCGTTACAAAAACAAGTGTAACAAACACGATATGAATATATGTATATCTGTTTTTTTATTTCTTTTTATTACTTAAAAAATATAACAAACTAGATGAGTATATTTATACTTACTTTTTCATTATCTCAATTATACCCTTCAACAACTTTTTTTTATAATAATATTGTTCGTGTCATTAAAAAAAACAACAAATATTTATATTTTTACTTTTAACAAAATCAAAATTTCATAAAAAAAAAAAATCGTTCATAATTTTCAAACGTTAGCGCAATAAAAAGAACGGTCCATCTTTTCGCTAGTATTTATAATAGATATAAATTAAATGTTACGTTAACTTGTTCCCTATAAATACTAAATATTTATTACAAAACATTAATTTTTAAAAGAAAAGAGGAAAGACACCGTCATTTCTCTATTTGTGTACAACAAGTGTTTTTTACTTTCCTTAATAAAAAGTGTTTTTTATTTTAAAATCATTAACCACGTGTGTATTTGTAGGGAGCGGTTATGGTGCATAAGAAAATCCTTATGCACCGTGCATAAATCCCAACATAATTGCTTCCTACACCCCCAAAGGAAACCAAACAAAACAAAACAAAATGAATCAAACGCGGAAACAAAATGAATCATCACCGTCGTTCATCATTATCACCACTGGAATCTTCAATTTCATCATGAACACCGTCGTTCATCATCATCACCATCATCATCACCGTATCGGAATGCCAAAATCATTTTGTTGTGGAAATGGTTTCTATGAGTTGTACTTCAAACCCATTTTGTTGTGGAAATGGTTTCTAGAATCTTCAATCTCATCATCATCACCGTACTGGAATGTCAAAACCGTTTTGTTGTGGAAAACCATTATATGTACTTGATGGTTTCCAGCAGTTGTATTGTACTCCAAAACCATTAGATGTACTTAATGATTTCCAGCAGTTTCTCAACCATAAATCCCTCTAACATCACAAAGATTTCGAATCCAGTAACAACTTCAGATCTGAAACCGTGAACACAAATAGTAACGAAACAGTAACATATATCAATCAACACATCGCCACTAGATCGAAGAAGATGAAGAAAACGCGAGGGAAGAAGAGGAGCGAACCAGTTTTAATTTTTAGATCTACTCCTTCTCGTTGTGTTTTTGCGCGATCCAAGTTCGGATTTGGCTTTAAAACGAAAATGGATGTTGAAAAATGGCTTTAATTTTTTAAAAAGGGTGAGTTTGGTTCTTCGGCACGGCGCCGCCGCTGCCTCTGGCCGGCGACCACCGCGTCGGAATCATCATGTGTGGCCGTAAGGGATGAAGACTCATCTGAATTGTAGAGAAAGGGAGAGCTTTATGTTTTAGCGAGAGAAATGTTTGAAGCAAATGAAGTTTGATTTGGTGTAGTTTTAGAAGTTATTACACGTGTACACTGTTGTGAACAGTTTATGCTTGCATAAGTATTTCCTTATACACCATAGCTTTTGCCGTGTATTTGTCTCGATTGGTTATATTACGTCACGCATCCCATATGTAGTAATAATATGTCCATCGACAGGTAGAATGGAGGACAGAAGTTGGAAATTGAAATAGCCATGTATTCGTCCTACTGCTACTCCATTTCAAATTCACTTCCATTCCCACACTCCATCAACAAATCCCAAACCCCTGTTCTCTTCTCCGAAATCAGGAAGAAGAAGAGCCTTGTAACCAGTTCCACTTCTTCTTCTACCTTCAACAACATTCTCCTCAAACGGCTCAGATTCGCTGCCTCCATTTTACCCGCTGGCGATTGGTGGACGCTACCCAACCATCCGGAAGAAGACCGCGCTGAACCCACGCCCGCATTGCTTGCTCTTCGACGAATTTGGGAGCTGGTTGCCGATCAGCGATGGGTTGCACTTGTGGCGTTCGCCTCTCTTGTCTTAGCTGCTGTCAGTTTTACTCTTTCTCTTCTAACAGAAAATGTTCAAAATTTATTATTACTTAAATGCTATTTACACACTCTTAGGTTATGCCCGTTTGTTTTGAATGTAGAGTAGTTTATGCTTGCTTGATACATTTTTTGTTTCTTGTTCAAGTAGCCTATTGGCTAGAAATTAACCCCTCCTTGAGGTGAATGAGTGGGGGGATCTTGGGGTTCGAACTCCGCTCCCTGCATATTGTAATGTCTCTACCAACTTAGCTACATTTACGTTAAAGTGCGTTGAATTGAGAAATTTCAGAGTAAAAATCGTGTTTAGACTATAAAAACAACAAATCCTAGCTACAACTGGAAGCAAAATCAATTATACTCGAGCAACCAAACATGTCAAAATCAATTATGGGTGCTCCAAACGTGGAAGTAAACATAGGCTTATAGCTTGTTTGGGAGCACGGTAGAATTGAGAAAAGCACGACAGCAAATTCATGTAAAAGTGAGTTGAAGATAAAGTGATTTACGTTTGGCTAGATTCATGTAAAAGTGAGTTGAAGATAAAGTGATTTACGTAAGTTAATTCATAATTGAAGGCAAAATTAATACTACTTCAACCAAACATGTCAAAATCAATTCTACCCATCTAGGATCCATTTATGCTCCTTCTAAAGGGAAACCAAACATACAAGTTATTGTCGTTGCTTACTGATGAAAAGCTGTGATGAAGATGTGTTTTATCAATTTGAGCCATTTGTCGTGTAACATTCAACACCAGTGGGGTTCTAAAAATGCATTCAGTTCGGAAAGATGTTACTTTAGTTGATTTAGTTTTGAAAGTTTTGATATATGTAAATTGGTTTTGAAATTTTGTACATTAGGGACCATTACTGCACAAGTAATGCTTTCACGGATTAGTGTTGTAAAATAGTGGCTATAGCTCTATAGTGTAGCGGAATTTGAGCAAATCATTGTTGTTCTGCGATACGCTGTGTAGTAGAAAGTATTGTCAAATGGAGGCTATAGCGGCACTATAGCACTATAGCATAGCAGAATTTGAATAAACCACTATTTTCAGCGATCTGCAATTGGATGGACTTTTCTAGATCAAGGACCATAACTGCACAACTAATACTTTTAGGGGTCAAGCTATATATTTACTTGGGTTTTTTCTTATGAAATCTTGTTATTGCAATTTGGGCAAAATTTGTTTTTCTGACACTAACTTTGTCTATGAAATTATATAATCCTTGGTTATATTTCAATGGAAATCAATGTGTGTAACCACCAAAGAGTTTGAGGGGGTGAGGGTTATCCACCAGTTTTAAGTACTAATTTGGCCATACCATCGGACATCGGTCATTGTGGGAGCTCCAACAATCTCTTCCAATCTCACTTTTGAAGTCCTCTAACGTTTCTGCAAACATGCTATTTTTGTTGATTAACGCTGATTAAGAGAGATATATATGATGGGTTGGGATTTATTAGAAATGGATCAAGTAAGATGAAGTCTTACTTCAAACCAACTTGTTTTATTTTTCAAACTCAAGGTTTGGTTTTGACCTATTTACTTTATATAGGCCATTTCTAAGGTATGATTTGACCTTTTAAAATCTTGGTGTACAGTGTATCCTTTTGCCTCTTTCAAGGTATGCTTTGTAGTAAGGCCTTTAAATAGGTGACAGATTTACCTCTAAACAGCCCTAAGCCTTTATGGTTGACAACGAACCAAAGCTTTTTTATAGGTAAACAAATGTATAATTTCTAGATATTATATAAGTGTAATACAAAAATAACGATAATGGTGTAAGCTTTTTTTAAGGCTTACATGTTATGCCTAGAAGATTTTTAGATGGCCTAAAATGCCTTCTCCGGGCTTTTTTAGTAAATAGGCCCGGGCCATTATCTCTGACAAGCCACCAGGTCTATTTTTCGTATGATGGATCACAAGTGGACTCTCTAAGTTGCTTCAAAGGTATAATCTTGTGTTTGGTGTTTGGTTACAAAGATGTAAGACCTGGTTTGAGGGAGAGTAGGCTAAAGTTCATGCAAAGCAGCCTAAACGGTATTTGATATCATATTTCATATAAGGCTAAATTTCAAATGGCTTTTGGAATGGCATTGGTGTCATAAAATTACAATAGCAACGTGATATATGTGTGGCACTGTAGCTTCATCATCTTTCTTATGTTCTGCTCCACTGCATTAATTCTCAACATTTATTGCAATTTGTTGTATCTTCGGCTGCAGCTTTCAGAAATCACCATGCCAAGTACATTAGCAGCATCAATATTTTCAGCACAGAGTGGTGAGACCGTGGCATTCTCTAGGAATGCAATGTTTTTGGTTCTTCTATGTTTCACTTCAGGGATATGCAGGTAATTCTTGTAGAGCTTGTCTAACCTAATGTTAGCCACTTTTTTCAAAAGCTATCATTATAATTCGATAGGATATCCAAGGTATTGAACCAAAATGAACTCTAGACTAATCAAGGATCTTGTCCTAAAAAAGGAGCTTGTCGTAAAGTAACTATTGGAAATTCTGCCTTCATTGCGGTCCACCCTTAGCTGCCTAATTGCGGCATTTGAGCTGCCTGATTTCCAGCCTTCAACACCTTCATAGTGTTGGGTTTAAAAGGGTGGATTTAGTCCCACATTGCTTAGAGATATGGCTGGTATAGTGTTTATTGAGTATGGGCAGCCCTTACTTTAATCCGGTTCTGTAAGGATGAGTTAGACCCAATATAAAAAAGTAACCATGCCACTTCACAATGTAAAATGCCACTTCACAATATAAATGTAGGAGGCTACTAATCTTCAGATTCTTAAAACACACGACCCATATGCTAAATCAAATCTTGTATAAAAAGCCTTATTGTCTGTATGAGTTCCACTATCATCCAAACAAGGAATGCTTGCCTCAAATTAATTTCCTCTTGGTATGGCCTATTTGTTATATTATACATTTCATTATTAAGATTGAGTGGGTGGTTATTTGGTTCTCTTATTTGAATTTCAGTGGTTTGCGAAGTGGTTGCTTTGGAATTTTGAATGTAACATTGGTGAGTTGTTTTTGATCGCACCTATTTTCAATTAATGTTTTAGATTCCTAAACTTTTGTATGCTAGAATTTTCTATCCCGCCTGTGCGTTGCTTTGTATCATTGTGAATTTTATGTTGGACAATATCGTCGTTGGAACTCCTCTAGGAGGATTTTAGGCTAGTGTTTTACAACAAATAGAGGATGTTTTGGCCATTCTCATTCTAAGATATTTTCTTGTATTCTAACAATTATAATTTCAGTTTTTACATTGATTGAAGAGTTCTTTCCTTGTTTATAACTTGAGAGTGCCCTTCTCTAGTTCTCTTTATGTTCTTATTGCAATTGTATAAGATTCCCCCCTATACAGATTATTGCTTTTTCTTTCAAGTACTATTGGTGTTTACTAATTCAGAACACATCATCCCATTCTGCATATGTCATTTTTCAGGTAAAGCGTCTCCGAGAAAACTTGTATACAGCCATTCTTTTTCAGGTATATGTTTTGGAAATTGAATATATACTGGGCTAACAAAGGTGTTCGTTAGCATCTTTTAGTTATTTATTTGTTTTTCTTTTCTTCATCTCTTATGGTTACCTTAGGCATGTGATTTGTAGGACATATCCTATTTTGATAAAGAAAAAGTTGGTACCTTGACAAGCAGGCTTGCGGCAGATTGTCAACGGCTTTCGCATGTTATAGGAATTGATCTTCAGTTGATATTACGCAACACTTTGCAGGTCTTGATTTCATATCAATCTTCTGGTTAAATTTGATTGTATTGTTTTTCTGCGCATGACATGTTCTTCTCTTGGATATCTAGGGATCTGGAGCAATAATTAATTTACTGGCTTTATCTTGGCCTCTAGCACTATCCGCATTGATGATTTGTTCTGTGTTATCTGCAATTTTCATGGTTTATGGCAGGTAAGCATTGGTAACTTTTCCGTGTTTATTTTAAGAGATTGTTTTTTCTTTTGGTTCTCTATTCTTGTACTGTCTTCTTGTTAAGAAGATAACTTGGACTCCATTCTTGTCGTATTCATCTCTTTTATCTTGATTATTCTTCTTTTTTTCCTACCTTAAAATAATGCTGGTGAGTAATATAAAAGAACAATTTTTCAAAAATAAGTCAAAAAAAGCTATTTAATCGTTATGACTAGGTCCAACTGCAGGTTTTGACCCGGTGTTTAGGTTTTTTTTTTTTCCAGGGGCGGTTTGCAAGGTCTTCTATATCGGACATAGGTTTTGGTCTAGTTTTGATTAACTTGGTAAAAATTGAAAACTTAATGATGGACCAAGCATTTGGACTGCCCTCTTTCTCTTTTAATTTACCATTGACCTAAAGTAAATTGTCGAAAAAAAAATACTTAAAACATAACAAACAAAATTACTTGAAACATAATGAAAAACTATTTATATGCAAACATAGTTTAAATCACTTAAATAATTCCATGTGACTTATTTAGTGTGTGTGTCTGTGTTGTATTAATTATTTAATAATAGAATAATGCTCATCCTGCATCCGCAAAGGTGCAATGCCAGTTTTGAGTCTAACTGCTTCACTCTGCTATCCGGGAGCGACACCATGAACTTGGCGTTTTGCAATTTTTTATTCAGTCTAGTTTTTATTTATTTCAATCTTGTATTTGTATAGGACAGTGATAGTGATAGTAATCACGTAACAAAGTGATGGGGCTGCAAATAAGAATTTGAGTCCCCATGAGTGAAGCGTTTATGCTAGGACGAATAGAAGGGTCCAAAAGTAGTCTGCTGATGTGGCTGTGGGTGATGGGGAATGACACAAGTGAAATGGGTATTCTGTTGTATGAGGAGTGAGGAGAGAAAGAAGAGGCATCTTTTAGAATCAGAAAGTGTTGATGGAGCTCTCAGTAGGAGCCTTGCTATGTGGCAGTAGGATCTTCCTATTGTACTTAATTAATACTTAAGTTTATACCTCCGGTCACTATTATAAGCAAAAAAACTGCTTCATGGAGATTAAGAAACGCAGTTAAGTGCAATTAATTTTATAGCTTTCATATAAAACTTAAGTCAAATTTACTAAATTGTCCTTTAAGAAAAACTCGTTAAGTACCCGCATTAAATTTTCTAAAATTAAATGAAGGGTATATTAGGAATAATAGCTTTAAATAGTTCAAAAATAGCTAAGTTTGCTTATAATAGTGACCAAGATTTAAAACACTTTTTATGCTTATAATAGTGATCAGAGGGAGTACTTCCCAATTGCTTAATTGCTATTTGATTGGTCTATCTTCGAACTCGTTTGTATCTCAAACTAAATGACTTTACATTTTTCTCCATCGTGTTTGAGATGAAGGGCTTTCTTTGTCACACATGAATATGATGAATACATATCCTTGGCCATATTCTCAGGCAATGCTGATTGTCTAAGGCATGTATTTGTTGTTTTAATAGGTATCAAAGAAAAGCCGCGATGTTAACCCAAGATTTCACAGCTTGTGCCAACGACGTATACACATTATCTGGTAGATACCATTTCTGAAATATTGACCATAATCTTATTTTAATTATTAATACCTTTTCTATTACAGGTAGCTCAGGAGACACTTTCTTCGATAAGAACTGTTCGAGTGTATGGAACCGGAAAAGAAGAATTTGAAAGGTAATTTGCTGAAAATCTATACCTTGGCATGTATTTTAGGATTTTACCTTTTGTTTGTTACTTTAATTTTATGTATTTCTTCTTATGTTTTAAACTATTTCCCATTATTTTTTTGATGCTACTAGGACATATTCACTCTCCCTACATATTCACTCTCCCTTAATTCTAGTTCTAGGACTTTCCCTTAATTTAACTTCTAGGATAGCAATGAAAAGAATTTATATGCATTGGTCTAAAATATAATTTCTTTTAGACAACTAAAAGATACCAATGTATATTTTTTATATTACTAAATGGGTTAATAGTGTTTTACCCCCTGTAATATAGGTCATTTCCGATTTACCCCTGTAATAAAAAAATTTAGATTCCATCCTTATAATTTGAAGATTCTTTGGTTTTGGACCTTCATGAATTTTGACTGTACAAAATCGATAACATGGCAGGGGGTAAACCGAAATTTGCTCAAATTACAGGGGGCAAAAGTACCATAAATTTTGTAATTTGATGCATGAAGGTCCAAAATCAAAGAATCTTAATTACAAGGATGGAATCTAAAAAAAATAAATTACAGGGGGTAAACTGGAAATGGCCTATATTACAGGAGTAAAGCACTATTAACCCTTATTAAACTATATTTTTATAAGGCTAAATGAGGAAATCATTTTTCTTATCCAATCTTCTGGTTATGACCTAGACCCCGCCCCAGGATAAGAGTTTAACTAAAGAAACAGTATAAGTTAAGGTGACATGATAACTTATCATATCTGTTGGCTCACCAAACACTGGACTGAGACGTGATATGATATCCTATCAAGTCTCTCTTATCCTGACCATCAAATGTACCCTATAAATATGAGTTTCTCTGAACCCATAACATCAAAGAATCATTTTACACATTTTATAAATATACAATTTCAGTTTTCTCTCAAATTCTCTTATGTCTCACTCTTTAATATGGCTAAATACTTCTTTTTTAAATATATATATATGCCTAAATATTTTCCAACAAATTTAATTACTAGTCTATAGTTATAAATGAACCTAATTTTTTTTTTACTCTCTCAGATGTCACATCATGACAGCTACTGTTAAATTATTTGGTTTCTCCAAAAAAATATGTGCCTAAAAAATTATTAGAGCTGTTTGTAAGTTTTTCCCTTTTTTTAAGGCATATTACATACTACATACACATTTCTAATTTATTTTTTGTTTGTTAAATCAAAAGTTGCAGATATTTGCAATGATATTAGCAACATAATTTATGTTTTGATTTCATCTACGCATCCTGAGTGTGATAAATGCATACACAAATTGATCATATATTATTAATACCTATACTACATCTAATCTAATCAGGTACAATCATTGGCTACAGAAATTAGCATTTATTAGCGGTAGAGAGAGTGTGGCTAATGGTTTATGGAACCTGAACTTTAATACCCTTTACCGGTCAACTCAGGTTTGACTCATTTAACAGAAATAAGAGAAAATAGTAGATTCTCTTATGTCTCAAATTCTCTTATGTCTCACTATAATATGCCTATTGCTTTTTTTCTCTTATGTCGTCTCACTACTAACTTCAAACTTTGATAACTACTTCACAATGCATTTTTTTTTAAGTTAGTAGTAGATACTCCTTTACTTTAGCATACTTCTATTGCGTTTTATAAAAAAAATTTATGATGAAAGAAAAAATGCTCCCTTCATGCCTCCTCTTTATTGCTTTAATATATTTTTTGGGCATTGATAGAATTTTGATTTACTTCTAAAAGGTATCATAAGATGTCATATTTTAAAGGTTTGTTCATCAAAAGTAAATCAGCATATCAACAAAAGAGTATTCAATTTTGTGTTTGTTTATCATTATTTGGCCAGTTGTCCTGTTGTTGGTTCTTTTGTAAATCTTCCACAATCTAATAATCCTCTATCTCATAAGTTTTTTAGTTTTGAATTATGATCAAATTAAAATTCTTTCAACTTACTCTTCCTTTTTATGAGAATCCAAATATTCTACTGGCAAAATACTTGGATAAATCAGTTAGATTTTCAAGTTTGGTATCTATCTTCGATATTTTTAACCGTTTTTGAAGAACTGACCGGTGGTTTTGAAATATTGAATGCTTTGCCTATTTTCCAAGGAATGTTAATAGATATACTATGTAACTAAATATAGGACTCCGTTAACTCACAGGAACTAAGGAAGTTCGTAACAATATTAATTTCATTGCTTACTATTGGTTACTACAAGAGAAAATGTATATTAATTAGGATTATTTTGGCAAAGAAATAATGCAATTGAAAATTTGAAAGGGGTCTTATAAAAATAAATAAAGAAATTCCTCGAGAGGGTCTTATATTTAGAGACAGTGTTGTGTTGGTAATTATTTAATTGGTTTATGTTAAATTGCAACTTGCAGATATTTGCAGTGCTTTTAGGTGGAATGTCTGTTCTCAGTTGTTGTGTCACTGTTGAGCAACTTACTAAGTATGTATTATACTGTGAGTGGTTGATCTATGCTACTTGGAGGGTGACAAACAGCTTATCATCATTACTGCAGTCCATTGGAGCATCTGAACAAATTTTCCAGTTGATGAATCTTTTGCCCTCTGACCAGTTCTTAACCAAAGGCAAGTAATCATTTCAGTCCCTTGCTCTCCCTACTTATAAGGTATGAAATTACATATTGTTAAATTGTTCTTCCCACGTCTACAGGAATTAAGTTGCAGAAGTTAAAGGGCGATGTTCAGTTTGTAAATGTATCATTTCAGTATCCTGCAAGGAGTATGGTATGTGTTTTTGTTCTATTAAGCGTCTTTCACTACATTTGTTTATAAAAAACACGGTTTTAAGTAAGTCATTTCTGCTCAAAATTTGAACACATATGCTCATTTCATTTGTTGCGCCCATAAAATGCTTTTATCCTTTCAGTTTAGATATTTCATCCCTTTTACTACACCTTTCAATTTTGAGGCATTGATGTGTATAGTTATCGTTAATTTTTTATTGTTCCTGACTTTTGACACAGATACCTGTTCTAGAACACTTAAACTTCTCTATAAAAGCAAATCAAATCATCGCCATTGTAAGATTTGTTTCTTTGTTTATAGTGATTTTATGTTCGTGATGCTCAAAGATTAACTGGATATTTCTACCTTGCCAAGGTTGGTCTTAGTGGAAGTGGAAAGAGCACATTAATCAACCTTTTACTTCGTCTCTATGAGCCTAGTAGCGGTCAGGTAAATTATTTATATCTTTCAGTCCTGGTAAATTGGAATTAAACGTTTGTACTTGTAAGCAAACTCATGGAAGGAATTCATTTATTTTGTTTAATAAGAACTTTCAAATTTCAATCCAAACAGTTTATTGATAAAAACAAAATATCTACAAAATCTGTTGAATGGGGAATGGCAAAAGTTATTCTTAGTCGCTGGATCTCCAATGCACACACTCACAAATTAATGTAAAGGTAGATATTAGAATACTCATCATTCACTTCTAGATTAATCATTTTTTTAAAATCTATTTTGAGTTACTTCCACATTCATCTACCTTGTTCCGTAAGTTCATTAAGTACGTTTACATTGAAACAAGAGCAACATCTTGCTACAGCAAACACTTCCCTGCCTTCTTGGTGCAACTTATGAAGATAGCTTTTCTAATGATCATGATCTCAATTAGTTACTGCTGCTGAAATGGAAAAACTATTTCTTTAATATTCTCCTCCACCATTGAGATGGTGACAAATAGTATATTACTGACTAAAAATGACACATCACCATACCTTTAAACCTATATGATCTATTGTGCTTGTGGAGATTTTGTTCATAGACTTAATACAGGTGTGCTTTTCAATGCTAAATTGTTAACCAACGTTTACAAAGTTTAAAGCTCACAATTATGACATTGTTTTCAAAAACATAGATGGTTGAACTTGAATGTCATGTACTTTACTTCTTATTTTGAAGTCTTGTTCTTGACATCTTTCTATCTATCTACATATGTGTGATTTGGCACATGGTTCATTGTTTTGTTTTTAATCTTGTTAGAGAAGAGGAGTGAAAATATAGCTTGGTGAAGATGATAAATCCTACTGAAAAGATGATGACGACGATGATGATACAGCTAACAAAGGGGATAGATAATACAATTAAGCTATTCAATTTTGTTGTAGAAATTTGCTTGATAAAACCATGGTCAAAATAGCAAAGAGAGGACATTACCATATCAGAGCTAGCGTTTATTTACATGAACATTCCAATGGTAATAATTTCTTATAGTTCTAGTATTTTTATTCGCAGATATCTGTTGATGGTATCCCTCTAAAGGAGTTGGATATCAGGTGGCTAAGGCAGAATATCGGATATGTTTCACAGGTTAAACTACTGAAAGAATATTTAACTAATAATCGATTATAAATTCATTTTCTGAATCATTTTTACTTCAAACAGGAACCCGATATCTTCAACATGGACATAAAGTCAAACATAAAATATGGTTGTCCTAGGATCATAAGTCAAGAAGATATTGAACAGGCAGCAAAACTGGCTTATGCCCATGACTTTATTTCTTCACTTCCTAATGGCTATGAAACCCTTGTTGATGACAATGCCCTTAGCGGAGGACAAAAGCAGCGAATTGCCATTGCCAGGGCCATTCTTAGGGATCCAGTTATTATGATTCTTGACGAACCAACCAGTGCCTTGGATTCTGAAAGTGAACATTACATCAAGGTGTGTTTCTCATGTTTTGACCATAGATTTAAATTGTCGTCTGCAACCGCAATTATTGCCACAATATGATTGTTTTAGAGGTCTTTACAGTGGTATCACAACTGCAATTTGAAACCATGGTTCTGACTTTTCAATGTTCTAATTACCAATTTTTTGTTAGATGTATTTTGCTTATCTAAATGAAACTATGACATGCAGTTGTTGACATGTTATGCAATTCTTATTTCAGGAGGTATTGTTTACATTAAAAGACGAAGCTAAATCAAGAACCATCGTTATCATAGCACATAGGTAAGTTCTTAACCCTCATCCTTTGTTTCAATTGCTTTATAACAGTAGTTGCATTGAAATTATCGACATTTCACAGGCTTTCTACTGTAAAAGCTGCTGACAGGATCATTGTTATGGATAATGGTCGCATTATCGAGGTGATTTCCTATTGAACTTAGTTATTTTTATCATCACACTTAACCCCAAGAAAAGAATGTTTTCATTTATGTTTGTTGCAAGTTTTTGTTTACAGCATTGTGAGTTAAAGAATTCTATATATTTACCTTAAGAAAAGATAAGCTTTTTGACCTGGTATATGATCTGGTGCTACGCAAGAATTTGACACTAAATCAATTTTGTTTTTGTATAGATTAAAACCAATGCCTAAACAATGTGTTTTTTGTTTTGCAGATGGGTAACCATGAAGAGCTTATAGTAAAAAATGGGCTCTATGCGAAGTTGAATAAAATTCAAGCAGATATTTTAACTTGATTTGAGTTTGGGTGGCTGTGATTTGGAGTATCTGAATAAAATAATGACGAATAAAGTCATTTTCCAGTGTGGCAAAGAAAAGTGTTTGTTGGTAGAACAGATAGAAATGATTGTTTAGTGCGATTGTCCAATTGGGTGGGTGCCTTGAGAGTTTATAAATGTGTACTTGACTTGTATTTGGTTTTAGTACTCCTAGCTTATAAAAAAATTGTTCATCCCTAAATCATATGGCTCATGTGAGTTGTTGTTTATATTACATTCCTTGCGACATAATCTGTGTCATTAGCTAAGTAAAATTACTTCAAAGAGTCGTGTAGGCTTAAAATATGGAGAAAATGAGGAATAGTTTTTAGTTAATCATATTGGTGGTAAATATCCATCCATTTTTTTTTTTTTAAAGAAAATATCCATCCATTTTGTTGATGACTAACTTCTGTTAAGTAAAAGGTAAATTTAAAATAAGGAAAAGTGAAAATTAAACCTATTTTATTCGTAATATTTTCTTTCATAGAAGCTTACCAAATAACGATGCAAAAAAGGTAATAATTTCGTATGTAGTATTAGTGGGACTTGGTAGATCGAGACAAAGTAAACAATTGCAATAAGACAATCACTAACAAGCAGTAAATTGATTTGGAAGTACTACTTAAGAAAGAGCCAGCAGGGCTTAATTTAGGCTTCTGTGGGTGGAAGCTTATGTTTCAACTGAGAAATAAGTTGTGGAACTTGTTGATGAGGCAGGACTTTTGCCTTTTAATTTTGGTCCTCTAGCCTTTGCACTTGCACCCCTCCTGTGTCCACAGCTGTTTCTGGGTCGTCATCATCATCAATTACACCTTTAATCTCTTTATGTTCAGATCTTTGTAAGTTTGAGGTGTTACCCATGTTCTTGCTTCTTTGACGTATCAACTGAAGTTGATTGTGTTGTGGTATGTAAATGATGTTTACAGAGAAGAGTAAGACTTGATATTTTTATTTAGATCTTAATCTATATATATATTATCACTTATTATGTGTACTTGTCTTAAAATACAAGCTACTCAAGGTGTTTCCACAGGGTAGATATGCTTAAATTATACTACATTACGCTTGCAAATGGAGTGATAATTAATGCATTTGTGTCCATCTATATGAAGACCAACTCTTTCATAATCACAACCCCAAATAAATTATATTTGGGAAAACACTAAGTGATAAAATTAAGAGAGAAATTATATTAAGTAAATTATCTTTCGTTTAAATTTGATCATGTCAATATGCCCAAATAAAATTTATCTAGAGTTGTACCTATTCAAGAAAGAGTTGCTCTATATGTCTTCTTTGGGCACAACACCATATGTATATAATCTAACTGTTGGCATCTACACTAATATGATAATAAATGAAAATCAAATGAATATAAAAAAACAAATATATTTAACATTTTAACCTGTTTTTTATATACGACATTGGAGGGAATAATATCCTGGTTTCTTTTTTTTACTCCGCAAAATCCTCTTAGGAACCCCGAATATCCTATCATATCGACACTTTGAAAAATAAAAAAAAAATGAAGGCGATTTTTGTGAATACCCATTAGATTTAAGTCTAGTTGCCTCAAATGCAAAACTCACTACTACGCAATGCTAAACATTGTCAACTAAATACTGGAAAAAGAAAAACATTTTTCTGCAGGAGTTTATGAATAATGGGATGGCTTCACCGGTATGACCACCTCCAATGTTCATTATCTACATCCCCGTCCTCATCATTGTCATCGCCTACATCTTGACCTTCGTATTCATCAAAATCCTCATCATATAATGGATCATCCACGTCAGAAGTAACACCTTTGGCAAAACAACGAAGATCATCATCCACATCCTCGTCATCATCTGACAATTCTTTACTAGATCCGCTGTGCTTGCTTTCTTCTGATTCACACTCAGAACCTTCTTCATCTTCCGAAATCTCGTCCGGATAATCATTCATTGGATTGTCTTCGGCTACAAGTGACACGTGTAAACGAGTTTCCAGTCAATAGTGATCTAAATTAAGGGTAAAGATGAGCAAAGACAGGGAAATACCATTAGAGTCATCAGTTTCATAATCTGAATTGTCAAGGCCATCAAAATAATCCTCTTCTTCAACTTGAACTCTGAGTCGACGATACACAACAGTGTCAGTAGCAAGAATAGGAAACCATCATATTAAACATGTATAGACAAAATACTCACAGTGGATAAGAATGGGAAGAATCCTCTTCAACGACCGTCTCATCCGTTACAGTGTAGAGGTCATAAACATAGTCCTCTATATATGTTGCAAAAGACAATGCAACAAAACCATGTAAATATAAACAATTTTAGATATTCTATCCAAAAAAAAGTAACAGTTTATATACAACAGAATATAGGTCAGCAACAACAATAATGTCAAATCATTTATTGCAAGTGTTGTTAACATAACTCAAATATATTTTTCTTTATTGACCCAGAAAGTATTTAAATAAAATAAGTGCAACTTGAGGAAAACGTAGCAACATCAGTAGTGTTGTAATGGTAGTTTGCAACTAAACAACAACCTTGTTTGGAGTGAGCACTTATATCATCTTCAATCTCTGCAGCAGCATTAGGAATAACCTCTCTTAGTAAAGGGAGGAAACTAGACAAAAGTCTTTGATCCTCCAAAGACATATCTCTGCATTAATCACATGTTAAATTTATTTTCTGTGACAATAGATAATAACCCTCCTTATTTATATAGCAACAGGTGTAAGTAATTAAACAGAAAATAAATAACAGCAGCACAATTCATGAGATATCTTTCCTTAATTATTGAAGATATTTGCATTAATTCAAATCTTAAATAACTATCTTTTCATCAAGAGCTTTTAACATATTTGCTGTCAAATTTTAAATAATTCTGTTTTCATCAATTGTTCAATCCCACGCGCACTGATATAGATTCAAAAAACATTTGGTCAAGATAAATTTCTTGTCCTTTGTATGTGTAACAAATATTCTTCAGTATCAAGTCCATGCCCATATTTCCCACAAAGTTTGTGAAAAACAACACCAAATGATTGAAGTGTCTAGAGTACATATTGGTCACCATCAATAACTTCTTCAGTGTGACAGTGTCACTTTTGTAGGGAAAACAATGTTCCTTTGAGGTATGGTGCATTATCATCAAATGTGTCATTTCAGTTTCCTCAACAAGTGATGATGATCAATGACAACAACAACAATAGCACTATTGTTGGTGGCTCCGATTTTGATCCTTTCATTGGAAACACATGAGTTAGGTGGGGTTTTGGAGCATGTTCTAATTGTTGCTTTTGGTTGGTTTATGGCTAATAATCACTATGGATTTGGATCTCTAGTTTCTCTTATAAGAAACCATCTTGAGACCTCTAAAGACCTCTCTTCAATGTCAAATCTTCATTCTCAATCTTCTGATCTTTGTTGCTCAAGGTATTTCAATGTGTTTCACTTCATTTCATAGCATTGTCATGCCTATATATTTATATATATTGATATAGGCATGCAAAGGTCAAAAGATTGAGATTGAAGATCTGGAATTGAAGAGGTCTTTAGAGGGTTTCTAAGAAGCAAAACTAGAGATCCAAATTCATGGTGATTATTAGGCACAAACCAACCAGAAACAACATTAGAACAAGTTCCAAAACCGCCAAACTCACTTTTGTTACCAATGAAAGGACCAAAACCATAACCACCAACAACAGTGCTATTGTTGCTGTCGTCGTTGATCATCCTCACTTGCTGAGGAAACTGAAATGACCCATTGATGATAATGCCCCATATCTCAAAGGAACATTGTTTTCACTACCAAAGTGACTGAAGAAGTTGTTGATGATGAAGATGAGTGTGAACTCACTCCAATAGTTTCAACCATTTTGGTGGTGTTGTTCTTCTTCAGACTTTGCGGGAAATATAGGTGTGGGATTGACACCGAAGAATGATACTTATATACAGAGGATATGAGAAGAAGTTATCTTGACCTAATTTTTTTTGGATCAATAAGGGTGTGTGTGAGTTTGAAAGATTGATGATAAGAGGGTATTTATTTAAGGTTTTAATTAAATGAACATATCTTCAATAAATAAGGAAAGAGATATCATGAATTGTGCCGTTGATATTTATTTACTATATAAACACTTGCTCATGTTGCTAATAATCCTAGTGAGGTCCACATACAAAGATACCAAACAATCTTTGATGGAAAAACTTACTCTTGTTGCACCTCATTAACTTTTTCTTCAGAGTCAACACGAACAATGTCATAGAACTGGCATATTTCTTGTAATGCATTTTCATCAGCTGTCCCCTTGTTTAATTTTCGGCTTTTCCATATTTGCTCAAAACGAGCATCTTTAGCTGAAGACTGCAAGTAAGAATAAGGCATAAAAATATGTTGCAAGTAAACTTATCGAAATTACTTCAATATTCAAATATTACTCCCTCTGTCTCATTGAGTATCATAATAGCTTATTTCACTGAATTATATATTTGAATAATTTCAAATCAATAAAACACACTTAGATCAATTGTTAAAAGTATAAAAAGTGATAAAAAATAAATAAATTGCAAAAACACACTTAAATAAGAAAACTTGGTCTGAACTGTATGTCTAAATGCATTCCCTAAAGTTCAATGTATGTCACACATTGGCATAGCTTCTGTCAGTGTATTAATAATAATAACAAGCATGAAAAAAACAAGTGTCGATATATTAATAAATTTAATCTTTTTTCTTTTTGACAGGTGACATATTATAAAGATAAAAGCTGCCATTAATGAAAAATTGTATGTCTAAATGCATTGCCTAAAGTTAACTGTATGTCACACATTAGCGTAGCGTCTGTGCATGTATCAATAATAATAAGCGTGTAAAAACCGAGTGTCGATTAGCAATCTTATTGTAATGATAAAAGTTGCCATTAGCAAAAAGCAACAGGGCCCCACCTTTTTTAACTAACTCTAAAAACTGCTCTAACTTTTTTAGTTATTCTTCTTTTTTAGTTTCCAAAACCTACAAAGCCAAACTAGTTTTCAAAACTGCTATTTTTAAAATGGTTTACCAATTTTTTTTTGTAGATTTTAATATTTTTAAAATCTAAAACATTTTTTGAGATCAATCGGGCCCAAGGGTTTTTGTCTTGACAAGGGAAAAGATGCACTTCTAACTGTTAAGTGATTACGTGAACATATATTATCTAATAACCATAGATTCAATTTTAGTTGTTTTTGAAAAGAACTTGGAATAATGAAGATTTGAAATAGAAGATGACTCAAACTAGACGAGCAACAAATTTTCCTATAAATTGAGTACTTTAATTTGATATCAAGGTAAATGTAATTGAAAGCAACACGGAAAATCAGGTGAAAAAGAATTCTAACAACAACCAACCCACTAAGTGAGGTCAGATACATGGATCAAATTACGTCATAGCGTTCTATCATGCACAATTCTAAAGCACAACTAAAAAAAACAAAAAAACAAAAACAGAACAATTCCAAAACCAATCATAGCATCAGACAGAACTTCAGTCTGGGGACTGTAAGGTGAAAGTAGTATATAGGGATATAAGTAAACAAAGCATGCAAGGGCATGTCTGAAAGTATACGGAGGAGACTACAACACGATCTCTAATAGGCTAAAGAACCAAGTATATATTGGCATCCTTTAAGAAAGACTTTTAGTAAGTATCCAAATAAATGTGCATGCATAAATAAAAGAAATACACAAGGGCGTGAAACAAACCTCCTTTTCTTGTTTAGCTTTAGAGAAGAGCTGATCTTGCTTCTGTAGACATCAAAAATAGGAAATGATGAAAGAAAACACGATTAGAAATGTAAAATATGTTTGTGAAAAAACAATTGAAAAGAGGACGCATTCATGGCTTTGAGCAAGCCATAAGCACACGTGTCTGTGTTGCAGACAGAGTCTGCACACGCAGAAAAAGGAAGGGGAAATGAGTCAAGAAGAGAGGCCTTACATTAACATTTTTGAAGAAGTTCTTCCTTTCCTCAACTTTTGACTTAGATTCAGAAGCACTACTGGAAGCAGGTTCCTTAAAAACAGTAAATCAACAAGGTTTAAATGTATTCATTTTGTCTAAACATGGTGAAAATGATGACTACAACTTGCTACCTATTGAGAAGAGCGAAATGAAATGTTGTAAATGGAGAGCACATAGGGATGAGATGGGAGAGTATTAATTCAAAAACAAACACATGACAACAATCGTATATCATATGGAGAACGAATTGTTCATCATCATCTAGATGGGATACTAACCACAAATGATTGCACAATATCTAAAGTGACCTCAGAGCTGCTTATTGTCTCCACATGTTGCACCAAAACCTTCTTGTTATGAATTTCCACTAAAAAAAGGAAGGGAGCAATTATATTGTGAGTCAGGCAATATTAAACACACATGCAAAAGAAGAAGAAAAAACAGCGGTTTTCAGCTCTTCATTCAGTCACAGATCTGCTCGGGTCTAGCAATATTATTAAAGGCACTCTCCTTATATGTATCATTTGACAACCTTGTTTTTGTTAACAACTTGATAGTTATTTTTGCATTTGAAAGTACACAAAAATGTTAATTGTCAAAAGAAATTACGACATGAAAAAAATAATGAGATAAACTGTCAAATCTTTTAGCAATTGAAATTAATAGAAATGTTTAAATATGTTTGAGCAAAAACGCTTTCTTCTCTACCATATCTCAAAATTATGGATTCTTGCTATGATGCTTCTTGTATGCACCGAGTAATCAGAAAGTCATTCTCTTTTAATAAGTCTCATAAAGTAATCCACCAAAATAGGTAAGATTTATCAGGGGATAGCTGATAGCATGCTCGATGAAAAGAGGGAAGAGGGGATAAGGTCTGGAAAAGGAATAAATAGGTCCCTCAAAGTATCTATATTGTCTTTAGCATTATGTTTCATTCTGTTTTTTCTTCTATGCATGCATGCTTCTATTCCAGAGCTGGTGTACCATGGATATCAGTATAAGTGATAATCCATAGAGTGATTATTCAATAAATTACAGTAATGATTCCCGGTTTTAAACAGTCTCCTCTGGTCAGATTATTCGAGGAGAAGCAGGGGAATGGCATGCTGGTTATGAGTGATATTGGATGTATAACTAATCCTCGTAAATATTAGTGGATATTTAAAAGAGTTTGATCATTTTTTAGAATAACAATTATGCTAGCATAATCGAGTTTGAGGCCATGAACCTGATTCGCTCAAAATCCAGTTCAGATTATAGTGCCAATGTAATAATCACTGAAATCTATGAAGCACGGACACTCCTCGGATTAGGCGTGTCACGGTGACAGATGTGTCGTGTCCGACACCGACACAACACTGACACTTGTAATTACACTGGATTATGTGATTTTTTCAAATTATTAGTTGTGTCGGCATGTCAGTGTCCGTGCCGTGTCTGTGTCCGTATCCGTATCAGTGCTTCATAATAACTAGATGGGTATTTCACCCCTATTTCTTTTAGCAGCATATGTAATTTGGGGACAATGTTTGAAAATAGCATGTAAAATAAAAAACATCGATTTCACCCCTATAATTAGATTCTTCATAATTAGCCTTTACCTTGTTACAAAAATATTGCTCAATTTGGGCAAGGTGTGAAAATAATCCCTCTAAAAGGCTAATATATGAACAATCCAAAATTACGGGGATCGTTCTTTATTCAATTAGCTCAAATTACAGGGGCTATTTGAGGTGTTAACCTTAGCGGTAAAATTGACATACAAAGCCCTATGAAGCACCGACGCAGACACGGAACACCACTATACTAACATAATAGTATGAGAAAATGAATAATATGAATGTAATGACAGGTGTTTACGAAATAAAAAGCAAAAACATAGGTTTAGCCATCAAAAACCCTAAATTGATATGCAAAAGATACCTTGTTGAGAAGAAGAAGAAGAAGAATCGGTGATTGATAAATTTCCGAAATCGAAAAGAGGACGCTTGAGTGGTCTCTCGTTGATTTCCAACCCTAAAGAAAGGAGAGTTATGAGAATGAGAAAAATAAAATAAAAAGAGTGATGAAAAAAAGAAAGGAGAGCTATGTTACAGAAAGCATCGAGTGGAGAATGAAAGGATTTTCGTTTGACCCTAACGACAACAGGCTTCGGTGGAGCCGTAACCGGAACTGGAACTGGCGCCGAAGAGGAAGAACTTTCCGCCATGTTATGTTTTTTGTCAGAGTTGAAATAAGCGTAGAACAAGTTAGGTTTTATAGTTTAATAACGTGATAAAAAAAATGATTAATTAATTAAATGGCATATAAATATCAGAAATTCCTTTTTAGTCCCTACAAAATAAAATTGCACTTTTTAGTTTTTGAAAAAAATTTGTTAGTAATTTTAACAACATTTTTTGTCGTTGAAAATGTTACAAGGACAAAACCAAACCACGATTTTATTTGGTAGAATCGGCAATCAGATATGTGTCTGGTTCGATATCCCTTGAAAACCTTTGTACATTAGAACCGGAAAATTAACTAGAAAATCGGATAAAAATCAGGATCGGACGGTTACAAAAGTTAGATTGGACTTGCTATGCTTAAGGAGGAAAAAAAAACGTAGTTGCGGCTTTGTGGGAGTATGAGAGAAGAAGAGGAAGAAGACTTGTGGAGCTATTGATATAGAATAAAGAAGATAATTGTGGTTCTGCGACACAAAATGTAGTACGTGAATTGATATACAGTGGCACAAGTTTGTTAGATAAAGGAAAAAATTATATATGGGGGCATTTTGCGCATAAATGTAAAACTTCATGGGAGTATTTGAAAAACGTGATGTTGACTAACGGAAGAATTTAACGGATGGGGTAAATTGATTAACGTTGTGCAATTTCAGGGGGGTAATTGAAGTTTTGTTAATTTCAAGAAGGTAATTGACGAAACTTACAATTTCAGGGGGGTAATTGTCTATTTACTCAATGTTTATTACAACAAATTACTTTAACATAATGTTTATTGCAAAAAATTATTTGATACATAAAGTCAAATCTCTAGTGGAAGAAGATACAGGGGAAAAAGGATACAATAAGGTTTGTTTCCTCTTGCGTTCTAGTAAGGGAGACGAGGAGGGATAAATCAAAATTGGGTGGGAGAAAGAGACTATGATGAGCAACCTTACATGTAGACAGAACAAACTTACACCGAGACATATGGTGACAATTTTTAAAGTGGGATATTACCCTTTGATCATTCATATTATCCCTAGATAAAAGTAAAATAAACCTTGTATGAAAGGCCAAAGGTAGAATATTGTGGAAGAAATTTATAACAGAAAAGAGATAATGTGAGAAGGACCGAGAATTTGTAAAGGATGGATAAATATTTATAGAAAGGAATTTAGGTGAATAAACGTGGTCAAGGTGACTCTAACCAGTCAAGTGTTGTTAATCAACAACAAAAAAACGTGTCAAATGACTCAATCTTGTTGAGCAAGCCACCGACCCACCGTCCAAACTCTGAACTGGTTCAAATTATATAACCTAATACAATCCAAAAATTGTTAGAATTATATAATATGAACTGGTTCAAAACTGCATTAAAACTCGTATTTTTGTAGGGTGAGAGACATTTCAAATTATATAATATGAACTTGTAAAGTATAAGATTTTTTTAGTTTGTCTCATAAGTAGTAATATTGTCTTTAATTATTTGAGTCTGACTCACCTCAGATTTGAAAGAATAAAAAACAATCGTCAGTAAAAAGAAGATGGGACATTAGAGGTGCGCTTCTACAAACACGGGTACCATTAATAACTCCCTCATCTCTGGCATGTCGGATATGAACAAACAATCCTTATGTACAAATTATTAACAAATACGAGGACAAATTAAAGGGTTCCCTTCACGGAACCACGCCCTGGGATAATTGGTCCAACGACTTCAGTGTTAACAAACACATAATAGTCTACAACTCCACATGTAACACCCCTTATTTCCAACAATGTAAAATAATACATAAAATCATAGTATTTCAACATATACGGAATGTCACATTTCTTTTCATAAAATCATAAATAGGATAGAGTTACTATTTATTTAAAACATGTCATATCAGAATCTCAAAATTACATCGCAGCGGAATTCGTTCAAACTTTTAAACAACTTTGGCACAAAAGGCCTCAACGTAAAATCTCATAAAATTTATTCCAACAACAGGTTCATAAAATTTCATAAATAATACGTAAGGAATAGAAAGCAACGACAAAATTTCTCATCTTGTTACGTATCAGAGCACCTAAGACACACGTGAGAGAAGTCCACTCACAACTGCAACTATTCTGGGTCACCTGCAAGTTACCCATACAAAGGCAACAATTTCCAAGCAGAAGGGGTGAGATTCACATTCAATAATAATAAACATGTAATTCATTAAAAGAAATTAACAACATAAACAACAACAATTAACAATACTAATACTTCACATAACTCGTCATTAATCCCTTATTAATTCATTGACAACTCGACGACGACAATGCATCAACGATGACACAACACTTTGACAAATGCAGCGACAACGACTTCAATATGCATGTGGTACCAATCAGGGGATAAGCCCTCAACGTGTTAGAGTAATAACTCTCATGGCATAAGCCCTCATCATTTGGAGTAAAGCTCCCAGAGCATAAGCCCTCATCGTGGTTAGAGTAATAACTCTCAGGGCATAAGCCCTCATCATGGTGGAGAAAGCTCCCAGGGCCATCAACCTTCATCATTTAGAGCAAAGCTCTCAGGGCCATCAGCCCTCATCTTTAACGACTATGCATGGACTCATCAACCAATGCAACTCAACAACTTAAACACATCTTATAACTTCATCATCTTGGACAACATCTTACAACTTAGACATCTTAGACAACATCTTAGAACTTTGACATCTTAGACAACATCATCACAAAATTCATATAAAATCAATCATAGGAGATTTGCATACCAAACCAAAGCTACTAGAAAGATAAGTCATATATCAACAGTTCACATGTTTATAACAAAGCTCAATTCAAAACAGAAACAACTGAAAACGGTACAAGAATTCATCATAGGTAATCTGTCACAGCATCAGCTCGCTAGGCGCGGATAAGCGCTCGCTATGGCGAGTTGGGACTACTCGCCAGGCGGGCTCCCTACATCAGTTCGTCAGGCGGATAAACTTGCTCGCTAGGCGGGCTTCCTACAACAGTTCGCCAGGCGGGTAAACTTGCTCGCTAGGCGGGCTCTCTACATCAGTTCGCAAGGCGAGAATAATTGCTCGCTAGGGCGAGCAATGACAAAAGGGTCTGCGAACAGACCTCTGTTCTCACTCAAAAACCCAAAATCCGACCTTCTAAACCCCAAAACTGTTAGGAATCAATACCTACGTGTAATCTACGACTTAGACATCAATTCCCCACAATAATTCATGCAATTACACACTTTCTACCTTGTTTTCATGAAATTTAACCTAATTCCCAAAATCCCAAATTCTCTATCTACAATATGTTAATTTCAATTTCAGAATTATAAACCCATTATTAGAGAAAGCTAGTCCCACCCTTACCTTGGAAGTTGAAATCGCAGACCTCAAACTTTCCTCTTGTCTTCTCACTTTTCTCCCTTTTCTCCCAAAAACTGTTTTACGTGAAAACTATTCTGACTCTAGGTTTTTTTATTTTTATAACCTAAGTCAACTCTCATAATTCTATTTCAGCCCCACAACTCTAAATATTCTATTTTATCATCAAATCTTATTATATTTTTAACCATAATCTACTAAATAAATAATTAAAGCCACTTAGTAAAATATTACATATCACATAATTAATTAAAACATATAATTAGACTCTAAACTCATCAAAATAATCGAATAAATAAATAGGGCGTTACACAACACACATGCTCATCTAATAAATCCATTTATCTTCAAAACCACTTACTTTAAAAAGTCTCAATCCATACGATCATATGCCTTACTTATATCCGGTTTTGGTGCCACACACCCTTGTTGAGTCATGACATGGGTCTTAGTTTTCGTATGTTACTTATAATATTTTGATCCAACTCGGTTTAACAAATTTTGATTGTAATCAAACATTTTAAAACCTAAAAATAATAGTAATATTTTGAGCCCGTTTGTTATAATTTTTTTAAAGAAAAAAGTCACTTTTTTTAAAAAAAAAGAGGAGAATGTTAACCAGTGTCCTAAGGGCATTGGTTAAATAAGTAAGTTTTTAATAAAAAAATAGTGTAATTATTACTTGGTCAATTGTAACAACTCACGTTTTCAAAACAAAATTTTTATTTATGGATTCCTTAACCATTGTTGTTAGGACACTGATTAGCAAGACCCAAAAAATAATTGTTTTTAAGAGTATTACATCCGTTTATTACAACTTAAAAAAAAAATTAAAAAAAATCTAAAAACAACTTCAAATGAGAAGATGTTAAGTGTATCATCTAAAAAAATATATTATTTTTAGAGGAAAGAGAAAATATAGATCAAAAGATTGAACTAATTCTGTAACCAAAATTAACTTTTATATAACCGAGTTCAAACATACTAAATTATTTTTTAATTTTTTTAGGAAAATTTGAAGAATAATTTTTTTTTTAAAATTGACTTTTATTACGAAACAAACACAAAATAAATTCATATTTTTCAAAAAAAAATTCAATAGAATAATTTCTAAATTATTTTAGGATAAAATGACTATCATTTTAATCCATATAAAACCCGTTTGTTTTCGGAAAATAGTAGTGAGTTTTGTGTAAGCTGAAATTCCTTGGAACACACCCATGCGGAGCCTCGATCGCAGCAACAACAGCATGATCGAAAGTTCTCCGTCTCCGTCTCCGTCTTCACCATCCTTTCACGCTTTCTGTCTGTAACCCTCACCCTAACCCTAACCCTCTCTCCCTTCTTATTTTCATAACTAACTCTACGTTCCTTTTATTGTTTTTGCATGCAATTTAGCTTTGGACCGCCCATTGAAACGTACTCTCTCCGATTTTGCTAATTTATCAATCTCTGATTCCTCTCAAAATTGTATGTAGTCTGCTTTTCTTTTTGTTATTTTGTTGCACCGACACTCACTTCTGACGTATGAAGCATGAACACTTCTTGGATTAGGTGTGTCCCAGTGTCGAACATGCGTCGGTGTCGACACGACACCTATTGAATTATGTCATTTTCTTAAATTATTATCGGTGTTGGCGTGTCCGTCGCGCTTCATAGCTTCTGAACGTGATTACATTCAATTTTGTCATTTTCTTAGATCACTATCGGTGAAGCACCGACAATGTGATTACATTCAATTGTACTATGTATCGGTGCTTCATAGCTAGTATATAATTATTAATTAAGGTAAGATGTCAAATGTAGTAAAATGCAATTGTGGAAATATGAATGAAGTTCCACATTTGTTAAAATTATGGGTATGATTGTTTGGATTGATAGAGGGTTTTGGAGATTAGGGTTTTGAACAGCTAATTGGCAATGTAGGGTTGGAAATCAATGAGAGGCCATTCAAGCGTTCTCTATTGGATTTTGGAAATCTATCCATCTCCGATTCTTCATCTTCTCAAAACTGTATGTTTCTTTTCCTTTTCTCTCAATTGCGTTGTTCTGTTGATTATTTGTGTTATCAAATGGTTTTAACATGTTCATAGTTCCACTCTTGTGTTCTAACAAATGATTTTTGGCTCTTGTATATTATTAATGTAAGATGTAAAATGCAATTTTTAGAATTATAAAGTTCTTCATTTGTTTAAAATGGCTAAGTTTGCACAAAGTAGTGTAGAGACTCAATACCCTAAGCGTATGTTTGGATTGATTGGGGGGTTTTGGACAGCTTAGTCTATATTTTGGTAGATAATTAAGAAAAGAAAAATAAGTCTTTCCATCCCCCTCTTAAAACCTTATCCAAACACCCTAAGGTTGTCAAGAAGTAGTATCACCTAATTTTTAGCGGTTTCTCACTTCCGTTTAATGTTTTTATGGATTTTGATGTAAAATATGCCCCATGAGTCCTTGCATTTCACATGAACATTTATATGATGTTTCATTGCGTTCATAATTTATAATATAATGTGGATATATATGTTGGTTTAACAGATACTACCTAGATTAACTATGTACTATCTGCTAAGAACATTGTTCATTATGTCTATTAGAGGCTTCAGATACCACCTTTGCAGAAACCTCTCTATGACAGTTAACCTAGTTACCAATTTCAATGATTATTTCACCTTAGTGATAGCAAACACAATTCATATGCTGCGTTAATCTAACTGGCTGAACTGGATTGAGGGAACCAGGTTCACGGCCTTACACTCAATTCTCTGCTATAACTGTGATTCTAAAAATGATCAAACCCTTTTAAATTTCCACCATTCTTTATGATGTTTATTTGTAGACCAATATCACCCACAAAGTCACATGCCACTCCCCTGCTTCTCCTCTGATAGTAGGACCAAAGCCAGTCCTCCCCAGGTTATCATAACAACTGCCATCACTATTCAGTTCAGCCAATCCTTTCATAGGAGGAGATTGTTTAAAACCGAGAATCACAACTGTAGTTTTGTTGAATAGTAATAACTCTATTTATTATGACTTATACGGATATCCATGATACATCAGTTCTGGATTAGATGTATACATTAAACAATTTTAGATAAAGAAAAAAACCGAACAAAAAAAATGCTAAAGGCACTTTAGACGTATCCATTCCCTGCTGTACGTGTCATAATGACAGGATTTAAGTTAAGTTGTAACAATTAATTCCTGAAGCTGCTTTTTCCTCATTCTCATCATCGTGTGTGCAATCCCCTGATAACTCTTCAATTTCTTTCTGTCACATACCTACTTACTGGTGGGTTTCTTTCTTAGACTTCCACTAAACCTCGGAAGAGCGGAGGCATTTAATATATTAAATTATTAATAAGGGTACTTTAGCAAATGCAGTTCATTTTATCATAGAGATTAGTACACTCCATGTTTTTTTAAAAATGTGTACATTTTAATTGACTAGGCAGGAGTATATATCTATTGTAGTAAGTCTTGTGTTAGCTGAGAGCTGAAATTAAAGGTCTTTGTTTCCAACCAGTTGGGGCTGACTCAGAAACAAACGTGACTGTGAGATCTCCGGCTG
Organism: Medicago lupulina; assembly: GCA_958299785.1. Classification (NCBI taxonomy): domain Eukaryota; kingdom Viridiplantae; phylum Streptophyta; class Magnoliopsida; order Fabales; family Fabaceae; genus Medicago; species Medicago lupulina. Next base: position 55,455,658 of record OY283140.1, read on the forward strand.
CTCCTCCATCCAAGCATGTGTTCGTTAGGGTGAAACGAAAACCCTTTCAGTCTCCACTTGATGCTTTCTGTAACCCTCCCTTCTTCTTTTCATCACTCTCCTTTTGTTTTTCATTCTCATTCAACAGTAGTTGTGGTTTTTAAATGACATTGTCAATGTAGGGGTGGAAATCAATGAGATGCCATTGAAGCGTCCTCTCTTGGATTTTGAAAATCTATCAATCGCCAATTCTTCTCAAGACAGTATGCTGGTTTTCTCTTTCTATCAATTGGTTTTCTTTTATTATTTGTCATGCCTGCCTAATGATATAATTCATCCTTTCCTTTTTAGTGGAATTTCAAAACAAGAAGGTGTTGGTGCAACATCTGAAGACAATAAGCAGCTCTGAGGTCACTATTGATATTGTGCGATCATTTCTGGTTAGTATCCCATCTAGATAACAGTGTACAATTCTTTCTCCCTATGATATAAGAGTTGTGATGTGTTTATTTTTGAATTAACTCTTCCCTCTCATGTCAATTCGCTCTCCATTTATAACATCATTGCACTATGATTTGATAAAATGAATACATAACACTTTGTTGATTGACTGGTTTTTCAGGAACCTCGTTCCAGAAGTGCTTCTAAATCTGAGTCGAAAGTTGAGAAAAGGAAGAGCTTCAAAAAAGTTAATGTAAGCCCTCTCTTCTTGACTTCTTTCCCCCTCCTCCTTGTGCACAGACACACGTGCTGCATGCTTAAAGCCATGAATTGTCCTCTTCGCAATGGTTTATTCGCTAACATGTTTCACATTTTACTCATGTTGTCTTTCATCATTTCCTATTTTCAATAACCATAGAAGCAAGATCAGTTCTTGTTTAAAGGTAAACAAGAAAAAGAGGTTTGTTACATGCCCTTATATATTTCTTCTGTTTATGTATGCACATATGTTTAGAAACTTATTAATACTCTAACTCTTTCTTAAGGGGTGACAATATATACTGTTTTAAATTGTGTTGAAGTCTCTTCTCTAGACATGCCCTTGCATCATTTCTTTAATTATATCATCCATTTATACTACTCTAAACTTACAGTCCTCTTACCTAATGTTATGATTGGTTTTGGAACTGTTTAATTTTTTTGTTTTTGTTTTGTAGTTGTGCTGTAGAACTGCATTTCATTTGACTCTCCTAATTACTTTCAATTTTATTTACCTTGATCTAAAATTAAAGAACTTAAGGTATAGGAAAAATTGTCGCTCGTTTGGTTTCAGTCATCTTCTATTTCAAATCTTGATGATCCCAAGTTCTTCAACTCCAAAATAACTAAAATTTTATCTATGTTTATTGGATAATATATATTCGCGTAATCACTTGTAACTTAGAAGTGCATCATTTCCTTTATCAAGAAAAAAACCCCAGTGTCTGAGATGATAAGATTATAATAGCCAAACTTTCAAACTCATTTATATATGACTTGGGAGAATTCTGTTTAAGGCAGTTGTAGATTATGTAGTACATCGCTATAGTACTCCATCCCATTATGAGTGTCACTTAGTTTTCAGTGTAATGTGCTTTACTTTTTTCCAACTGGACCATCTTGTTAATACTATGTGCATCACTTCCAAGTCACTAACCTCCACTTTATATTTATGATAATGGTGAATATATTGATGCTTAATACACCCTCTGGTTGCTATTATAAGCAAAAATGTCCTTTTTAGATTCATTCAATAAATAATGTATGTGGTCTATATTATAGGCCACATACCTCATTTATTGAATGAACATAAAATGTGGATTTTTGCTTATAATAGTGACAAGAGGGTGTAGTTAATAAAGTTAATTTGATAAAAAAAAAATTGTTATCTTTCATTCATTTATAGATTCTCCTTGATTTTTGTGAAATAATATAATATGATGCTCATAATAGGATGGAGTGAGTGAGTGATATTTAACCATTGAAGTAATATCTATAAGGAGTTTCCTTTCAGAAGTTTTTGTATGCCTCATTCTTTCTTGCAGTCTGCCAAAGATGCTCGCTTTGAGCAAATATGGAAGAACAGGACTGCAATAAAGAAGACAGCAGATGAAAATGCATTACATGAAATATGCCATTTCTATGACATTGTTCGCATTGACTGTGAAGAAAAAATGAGGGAGGTGAACCAGGAGTAAGTATTTCCATCAAAGTTTGTTCGTTATCTTTGTATATGGACAAATGTCATAGAAAAACACTTATTTTGTGATTAATACAGAGATATCTGCTTGGAGGATCAAAGACTTTTGGCTAATTTCATGCCTTTACTAATAGATGTCATTCCTAAGGCTGCTGCAGAGATTGAAGCTGATATAAGTGTTCATTCCACACAAGGTTGTTGTTTAGTTGGAAACTACCATCAAAACACTACCGATCTTTCTACTTTTTCCTCAAGTTGCATTTATTTTATTCAAGTTATTGACATGATAGGAGATCATATACTTGGACAAACATATTTTTTGGGTCAACAATGAAAAATATATTTTGGAGTTATATTGGGGAATTTTATCGATGTTTTATTGCTTTCAACTAACCAACTATAAATGATTTGAAATTATTGTGGTTGCTAATATATTCTCTTATATCTAAACTGTTTTTATTTACATGGTTATGGTGCATTGTCTTATGTAACAGATACAGAGGACTATGTTTATGACCTCTATACTGTGATGGATGAGATGATCTTTGAAGAAGATTCTTCATATTGTTATCCGCTGTGAGTGTTTTTTCTGTACATTTTTAATATGGTTTCATATATTCTTGCTACTTGACACTGTTTTGTATCATAGACTCAGAGTTCAAGCTGATGATGAACATTTTTATGATGGGCCTGACAATTTGGATTATGAAACTGACGACTCAAGTAGCATTTCCCTGTGTCAAGTTGACGATGAACCTTTTTTTTATGGTTTCGACGTTCCAGATTGTGAAAATGACCTCTCAAATGGTATTTCCCCATGTCTTTTCTCATCTTTATCCTTAATTTAGATTACTATTGACTGAAAACTCATTTACACTTGTCAATTAAACCGTAGACAATTCAGTCAATGATTGTGCGGCCGAGTTTTCGGAAGAAGAAGATTCGCCCAGGTTTTCAGAAGAAGAAGGTTCACCCAAGTTTTCAGAAGAAGAAGGTTCGCCCAAGGAGGAAGAAGTTTTGCCCAAGTTTTCGGAAGAAGGTTGAGTCTAAATCAGAAGAAAGAAAGAATGACAGTTCTTGTAATGACTTGTCAGATGTAAAAATGTAGGCAATGATGATGATGAGGATGTGGATGAGGAACATTGGAAGTGGTCTTACCGATGAAGCCATCAGATTGTACATAAGTTCCTGTTAAAAATTGCTGGCTTTTAAGATTTTATAATCTTTCAGAAAAAAAGATTTTGTATCATATATTTAGGTTTTTTTTTTATAAGCATATTATATATTTAGTTGTCGATATTTAGCATCGCTTAGTTTGTTGACTTGGTACATTAACTAGGCTCAATTCTAATGAGTATTCACAAAAATGGTCTGTTATTAGGGTTGGTTATTTGTCCAATTAATGATTTGAATCTAACGATCATGTTGAATGAACACAGTGTGATTACTTTGCTTTCAAATTGACCTAATACATGTCATTGAAACCGCATGAAAATATTCCTCCCCTTTTTTTAACATGAGAAACCAAGCCTGATTATTTGTCGTTACATTACTAAAACCTTACCAAGACAAGACCTCTAACCATAATTTTTCAGAAACTGGACACTCAAATTGATTAGTTTAAATTGCATGTAGCCACACATAAATGCGATGTTAAATTGGGGGTTGGGTAGCTCAACTGGTTTGAGTTAAGGGTTATAGAGTTGAAAGTTCAAAGTTCAAGTCTACGAAAAGAAGAATTAACATAACAATTAAACATACTAGCATTTATCATTAAGAAAGGTGATGTAAAATAATTATATAACCCTTTTTTTTGAGGAAAAAAGATTAAAAATTTCGCATGGTTTGTATTTTATAAATAAGAAGACCCGTACCTACGTACAAAATATAATGAATTTGTGTATGTGAGATGTGATTTATAAAAAAATATCCCAATTAATTTTATTTTTTTGAGGGAATCCCTCCCAATTAGAATTTCAATTACCCACTTACCCGTCCTGAGTAAAATTGTAACCACTATTGACACATGACCGAAAACAACATAAACTGGTTTGAAAAAATTGAGACGCTGTGGTTGTCCCACCACAAAAAAAATCTGGAAATTTTCTGCCTTTGTGGTTGCCATCCATTTTACTTTACTCTCTTGAGGAAAAAAAAATAAAAAGATTTTGAGAATGGCAATGGCATCGTCCAACATGATGAACATAGGTCTTGCTTCATCATACAAGAAGAAGAAGGTGATTGATGTTATTTTTAATCATTTAATTAATTAATTGGTTTTCGATGTTATGTTTTTTCACTCTTTCTTTCTTGTGCAGACGATGTTGTTTGAGGTATCATGCAGTAGAAAGAGAGACAGAGACAGAGAACGAGGTAGTAACAGTATCCACCCTTATAAAGTTATTGAGATTACTCCTCCACCCAAATCTCTTGGCGTTCGTTGTCTTCCCCCCGTAAGCTTCCATTCCATTCATTTTTCACCACTATCTAGGATCAACTTATTTAACTTGTTATATTCTTTATATGAAGCACAGACACTCCTCAGATTAGGTATGTTCCAGTGTCGGACATGCGTCGGTGTCCAACACTGACATGACACCTATGATTACACTAAATTATGTCATTTTCTCAAATTATTATTTGTGTCGGTGTCTGTGTCGTGTCCGATGTCCGTGTTTGTGTCTGTGCTTTATTCGTTACTCTCTCAGGTCCTATATATCATAGGAAGTTGAATCTAGATCAACTTTTGTTGACCCAACTTTCTCTTATATATTGAACTGGGGGTCATATATTCTTCTTATGGTTTCTTGTGTTATAACATGTGATTGTAATCTACCAACAATTGATTGGTGGGATTTGGATCCCTTAACCAAGTGGGTAGGGGTCTGATCTCCGACTCTTGTGTATCGAGAAAATTCAGTTGGAGGAAAACCCATCTAACATGTTCTTTGACGAAGATTAGTTATGGTTAAACAACGTGGAAACTTCATAGTTCATACCTATAATATGATAAACCAAAAAAATGTGATTGCGAGTGTTATCCAATTGATAGGAATGCTTAGTGTGTATCCATTTTGAACTTGAATTTTATTTTGATGAATCCCACCCGTTTTTCTATGCTGAATTCTGACCCATTCTTATAAATTACTACCTAAACCACCTAATCATTGTAGCCCCACTTTCTATTGTTGTCAACTTTGTATAGATAGTGTCTTTTCTTTTGTCATTTGATTTATGGCTTGAATCTTGAATTATTTTGTGGTTCGTAAGTGATATATCACTTAGTGTCGTTAAAAAACAGTAGTAGAATAGCTGAATTTGACAAATCATTAATGTGTTTGCGACACACTATTTAGTACAAAACGTTGTAGCATTGTTATGTAGTAGAATTTAAACATATCGCTATTTTCCACGATTCACAATTGACAACACTAATATCATTGATATGGCTATAGCCACATTATAGCATTGTTATGTTGCGGAATTTGAACATACTGCTATTTTCCGATTCACAATTTCATCTTGATTTGAACATACTGCTACTTTATCATTTTCTTGCAGCCATATCCATGATCTCTGTCATTTATTTATTCTGGTACCGACATGTCTTATTAGTTGTCTTAATTTAGAATTAGAATAGAATCAACACGTCCAACCACGCATCCCCTAACATGATGAGTAAATCTAAATCATTCCATACAGCCAATTTGTTTCTAAAACGAACAAGCAAGATTATTATATTCCCTATTGATATAACTTAAAATGGACTGTTATCTTAACACACAACTCTATAGGTTATATAGCTTGTTCATTTTAAAGATAAGTTCACTTTTGAGGAGCTATATTGATTGACTTCACTTGATAGGACATTGTTTACTTTTTAGATTTAAAATCTTTCTTCCATAATGGATTATCTAGTATTTTGATAGGTATATGTGATTTCCATGTTAGAAGTTTCTGACTGAACTGGGCAGTACTAATGTTCAAGGCCTCAAAGCTGATTTTTTGCCCGCTAGTGAAGGAACGTAAAATGTTTTTAGATTTCTGTTACATACCCAACAATGATATCTAGGATAAATTCAATAATATCTGATTACTCAACAATCTCTTGTCTTGAATATTTGAATTGGAGTAACTATAGTTTAATGTTACAAGTATGATTATTGGGGATAAATTATGGGGTTAGATGCAAAGGAGAGCAATAGAGAAGAACCCTGAATATTATAAGATCTGGCTACTTTTATATTATGTATATATACACATGAGATTTGATCATATTGATGTGTTACAAAACATTAACCCGACACTTCTGTTTTTAGTATAATAACCCGACACTTCTGTTTTTAGTATAATTCGACATTAAAAAAACAACCTCCTTTTTTTATAAACCATGTTATAGGCAACTGGAATGACTTCTCGCCTCCCAACCTGTTTTTTTCTCCATACGCAAGAGCTAGGAATCAAATCACTGACCATTTGGTTGAAGTGTCTGAGTCTCTTAGCACTCGGACCAAACACATGCTGGTTAAACATAAAAACTGCCTCTTAGTCTTAATACATGAATAACTCTGATATTCTGATAAGTATTAAAATGCAACCAGTGGATAACCTTGAAGGTTCCTATAAAGGTCTTGCCAACATATTATTGAAACAAGTCCAGTACTTTCAAGTAATAATGTAATACTGTCTTTTCACATTCCTTGAAAAGAATGCTTTTGGTTCAATGGACTTGTATAAAGTATCTGATGAATTGAATACTAGTGAGTAGTGACATTATAATATTGCATGTGCCACTTGCTTTTGCACCAGTGTTACTTTTTGGACCGTACAACTTCATAAAAGTCAGGGAAAGCTCTCTGGTGCTAGAGTAATCTCCAAAGCAATTTGTGCATTTGATATGCAAAAATGCTTTTGGTTCAATGGACTTGTATAAAGATCTCTGGTGCTAGATTCTCGAAGGCTGAGATACACCATATAATTAAGCACTTAGAGTGGATTTAGATTATGGATGACAAAAAATCCGTACACAATCACGGATAAATTTTGTCAGACACGAGGCAGATACCTTAATGGATACAGATGCGGATGCGGATTTAATTATATCTATGCCCGCAGATACCCGTACTCGTTATTAAACTAAGTATCTTTCTTTAACAATAAAAAATAAAAATTTAATACTATACATATGGATATTGTTATATTTTTGTAAAAAAAAGAAAATGAATTTTGTTGTTAAATTTTACCTAATTATAATAAAAAATTAACAAAATTCATTTTTTTTAAATAAAAAATATTATCCATGGAAATTTGTGTATACCCATGTATATCTCAAAATCCGTGGATACCCACTAAGCGGATACCAATATGGATAAGACACGGATATAATATTTATCCAATGGAGCGGATACAAATAACATACTATCCGTGTATGTGGATATCTATTTACATTCTTAATTTAGATGTGCAAGAGATCATGTGCACCTTATAGTTGAAAAGGAGGTATAACTAAAAGAAAATTGAAAATTCATGACAGCACTATGATGTCTAATACATTACTAGAATGGTTACAATTGCAAATTATCTACTAGAGTTTAAGGTAGTAATGGAAAAGGGCGTAATAATGTTTCAATCTTGACTCTGTTGTTTCAGTTTCCTTGATTGTGGACTGGATACTCATTACAAGTCATGAAGTTTAGGACTTGAAAATGTTATTAGGAGTTTAACTGTGAGTCAGAATCCCTTCCTGAAATAATTTGAAGTGATGCACTAAACACTAATTTGTGTCAGAAGCTACTATATTGAAGACGAAAAATTGTCAATGGTTTACTTCCCATAAGAGAAGGGATTCATATCCCTAAGACCCAAGGTTTTGGATGGAGATGTGGTGTACATGTCTCTTGGTGGTTCTGCATCAAGAGGCTACCTAAAATAAAGGGAGTATGTCTACATTCAAAGATACTTCTCCATGCGAAAAAAAGCTACTATTAAGGCATTTTATTGCAACTATTGACTTGCTTTTGGTACAAGTCTTTGATATTAATGTGATGTTGTGATGGAAATTATCCATTGAAGTTTAAAAACCATGATTCTGTTTGGCTTCTTTAGTGAACCCTTTTCTTTTAGTGTCAGTGGTTTGGAGGTTATGTCATATGCCTCAATGAAAATATGATGTAAAAGGAAAATTTTGAGTTCTTCACATGCCTTCTTAAAATTGACCTTTGCATAATGGATGAATAAAGTTGTGTATTATATAGGTCTTTTCATATATGAGAACATGTGATGAAAGATGCAATCATTTCTAAGAGGCATCCTAGGCATATAATTGAAGACAACCCATGTGTTGGACCTTAAAACACATAATGTAAGATAATAAAATCTAAAGTATATTAATTTTATAAGTTTGAGGAGTATGGCTATGATTGCTTCTTTAGAATTTGCTATTTTCTCTGGAACACCGACACTTATGATTGAAGGTCTATCCGGTCCAACACTATATTGACATGTGAGATTAGTTACATTCAATTAATTAATTTTCTTAAATTATTTATTGTGCTGATGTGTTCAGTGTCAGTGTTCGTGTTTGTTCTTTGTTTTTTCTTAATGGCACAACAACATTATAAGTGAATGCAGATGGGTCCATATGAGATGAGAAATTGAAGCAAGACATTTGGTTAACTAGTTGTATTTGTTCCTTGCCTTTATGGTGTTGAAAGCAGAACAGTTTTGGTAGATTCTTCATTTGAACTTTTCATACCTTGTTCAGTAAAGCAATATTTGATCATCTGTCATGTCTTCTATTATTAGCCTCATGATTCAATTCTGCATACTTGTGATCCAACACATCTTTTTTTTGGGTGATATGATTCATTATAATTGTGAGAATGGAAAAAGAAACATTAGATATTCAGTTGCATCCAAGTAAAATGATACCATTTCTTTTTTCTTTTGTTCTTTAAAGCAGAACTTGCAATGTGGAGAGAGTGTCACAATTGAAGGACAGACTTATACTATTTCAGCTGTAACGCTTCGGTACCAGCTTCGCAAAGGGAAATACGAACAAAGCGAAAAGAGGCTCGATGTTTTGTCGACAGGAAGATACTTAGTAAATTTGTATTTTGAAAATTTATTAGAACAATCTTGATGAGTATTCTATTTTGATTTGTAAATGTAATTCCTTGTTTTTGTCTTTCTTTTGCAACTACATTCAGAACCAATGTCAAATTAGAAAAGCTTTAACTTTTATTAATTTTTATTAATTTTACTGATAAGAAAGTGAAAACTTGGCTAGCACAACACATGAGTAAATTCACTTCATAGCGCCAAAAAGTAAAAATCTTGTTCATGGCTTTGAAGTTATTAGTTTTTTATCGTGCACCTAACTCATTCTTACAAAGTCAAAGTATAAGTTTAATGATGTCACATAATAAACTCATTTTGAACCGTATCTTTTTCCAACACGAGACTTAAATTTTTACAAACACATCCTCATTTCCAACACAATTAGACTTGTTGCGCAGATAATATAGCAAGTGTTTTGAATATATAAATTCTGATATCATATTAGGTTTTATTTTTAACCTAATTTGTTCTTACAAAATTGATTTGCAAATGAGGAGTGCCACTCTCTTTAGGTTTTATCTCTTTCTAGTGTGAGACTTGGATATTTTATATAGAATGAATTAGAAATATAGTTTTTGTTAACTAAATGAACTATCTTGGTAAGGTAACTAAAAGTTCATATTGGGCAAAATTCAGATTCAGGTTTTCATAGTACATTACATTTTCAACGTACAGATGTATAGTCTGCACTGTGGGGATCATAGCAAGTTCTCACGTGCACAACAGGCAATTATGATAGACTCCTAAAGCATTTATATTATCAAGCAGTGTAGCATAACAATAATGTGCAGCTAGGGTGATCCTTTTATTTTTCTATGACCCAACTTCTGTGGTGCCTAGTTGTACACCTGTTTTGTTCATACTCTTGTCGTGTATGTTGGCAATAATTAACACGAGCTTCAATCAATCTAGGGACAGATTAGATATTTAAATTGGACTAGTAAAAGTCAGGATACTGCTGGCAACTTTGTTTTAGCTAAGTGTCTAGAATTCACAACATAGCTATTAAAAAAATATTTATGATATAATCAATTATATTTAAGGATCAAAATAATTACTTAAACTTAATTGTTTCATTATAATAAATAGGCATTTTAAGTTTTTTAATACCAATTGGGTCTTTAAGTTATTTAACTATAACAATTTGGGAGATTTCAAATCATAAAAATACAAGTTATTCAGGGCTAAACGTTACAGTTAAATAACTTAAAAAAACCTAAGTGGCATGAAAAATACTTAAAGGATAAACTTGTTACAATTAATTAACTTAAGACTTTTTCTAATTACACCCCGTATATTCATGGTTACACCCTAAAATGACAAAATTACCCTTTCATAAAATTTGATTTTCAAAAAACCTCTTCCTTCTCTCTTGGTTACACCCCAAAACCCATTTTTCTTAAACTTAGTTTAAGTAGGAAATGTAAATTTAGTTCAAGTAGGTCATGTAAACTTAATTTAAGTGTACATACTTAAACTCAATTTAAGTAGGTCATGTAAACTTAGTTTAAGTAGGTCATGTAAACTGAGTTGAAGTGTACATATCAATCTTGTTCAATGATTCTACGTAATCTTATTTTAAATATGTACATGTAAACTCAATTTAAGCAGGTCATGTAAACTAAGTTTAAGTAGGTCATGTAAACTGAGTTTAAGTAGGTTCATGTAAACTGAATTTAAGTAGGTCATGTCAGTTAAGCAGGTTCTCGTAAACTTAGTTTAAGTAGGTCATGTAAACTGAGTTTAAGTAAGTCATGTAAACTCAGTTTAAGTAGGTTCATGTAAACTTAGTTTACATGTACCTACTTAAACTGAATTAAAGTTAACCTCAACAATGTAAATTGAAACCCTCGTACATTACAGTTGAAAAAGAAGAAAAAATTGAAACTAGCATTATTGAAAAAGAAGAAGAAATTCATTTACTTATATGCAATCAAGTAGGTGTGAAAGATATTTGGATTCACTCTTTAATCTTCCATAGAAATTGATTGAACATCATATTATTTGATCGTTTGTGAGTAAAAGAGGGTGAAACTCAGTGACAATGAATAAAATTAAGATTTTAAGAAAATTTATATAAAAGGGCAATTTTGGTATTTTAAAAAACTTTTAATTTTTTTTGGGTGTAACCAGAAATATATGGGGTGTGAATAGAAAAACTCTTAACTTAAATGACATATGTGGTACATGTAACACCCTCTTTAATTATTTAATTATTTTATTAGATGATATGGTATATGTTTATATATTATATGAATTTTGATGATTATGTGACGTATTTGTGACGTATATGTGACGTATTTGTGACGTGTGATGTATTATTATTTTATTGTTTAATAAAATAATATTAGTGATGTTTATATGAATATTTATTTGGTAAATAAATAGATTTGGTGGAAAAAGATAGAATTTTAAGAGATGGGGTTATATTTATAATTAAGAAGAGTTGTGTGGGTTAAGACGAAATTAATTAAGTTGTGAGGGAGTATATAAGAGAAGTAGGTTAAGAGAGGAAATTTTTTGAGAACGCGTACAGACATTTAGAGAAGAAGAAAAGGCACGTGAAGAGAGAAGAGAGGCTAGGCTGCTTTCTGCACAATTTTTCCAGGTAAGGGTGAGCCTAACTTCAGTAATATTAATGCTAAATCATCTGTTCTTGATTAGCTTAGAGATTGAGAAGAATTGAGAGAAGTTTTGAGAATTAGGGTTATGATGATTTTGATGAATTTGATGTGTGAATGTGTTGCATTGCTGTAGAAACGTGTTACAGAACCTAGGTTATCCCCTAGGACAACATTGTTGATGAATTAGAGGCTGAACATGAGAGTTTTGGGATGAATTGGTGTGATTTAGGCTGAACCCGTAGTGATTCTGTGATCACTCGCCGTGGCGAGTAACCCTTGGTTGCTCGCGAGGCGAGCAGTATAGCTCGCCGTGGCGAGCTTGACCCTTAAATTTAGAATTTTTGCCAAACTTAGATGGTTTTGAGTGCCCTTATATTTATAGAGACGACCTGTGAAGTTGGTTTGGTCAAATTGGATTTAGAGAGCTTAAAAATGAGGATTTTGGTAAAAAATGTCAAAAAGGCCGAAGCACCCAGTATTTCTCGCCTCCAGCTCGCCCCCAACTCGCCTTTGGCGAGTGAGCTGATGTGAGTGCTCGCCTGTGGCGAGCAGATGTACTCGCCTGTGGCGAGCAGATGTACTCGCCGTGGCGAGTTAGATGGTTCAGGACTGTTTTGTTGTTTTGCAAGCTGTTTTGCATAGGACGTTTAGAGTACCCCTTTGGGTGGAGTTAGTGCTGTTCTATACCCTTAGATGAATTATGTAAAGATGAATGATGATGGTTCTATTAGGCCATTGATAAATGATGTGTTGTTGAATATAAGTGATGTATGAGTTTGATGCTAATTGAATAAGATGATGTTATGAGTTGCAATGTGTATGTATAATGAGATGAGGTTCTGCCATGTAATTATTATTGACTGCATGTGTCAGTCTTGAAAAATGTAATGATGTTTGAGACGGTGTATTAAGTTGTTAAACGATGAGTCCATGCATTTGCATAATTATGAGACGGTGGAGCTTTATGCTCAAAGCGACGGTGGAGCATTTGCTCAAAGCGACGGTGAAGCATATTAATGCTATAATCATATGGTACCACATGCATGATGTTGAGACGTTAGGTGTTGCATTTAGTCGAGTCAATTGTGACATATATGAGATGATGTTCTGAGACGTTGATACTTGTTATGATGTTGTTATGATGATGCTTACGATGATGCTATGATGTGCTATAATGTATATGTGATGAATTGGATATATGATTTGTTAATCTTGACTTATGATTTATATATTAATATTATTGTTGTGAATCTCACCCCTTCTGTTGGAATTGCCGCCTTGTGGGCAAGTGCAGGTACCCAGTCTTAGATGCGTCGATGCGAGGATGTGTGAAGTAGGGTTGCTCTGATATGTAACGGGATGGGGTCTTTTATAGAGTCTATTCCTTATGTATCATGTTTGATTAAGTGTTGACTTTTAGTGATGTTGAAACAATAATGTTTTTGAGACGTTTAATGGCTTTTAAGCCAAGACTATTTATGAGATGAGACTATTTGAATTCCGCTGCTTGGCTGAATGTTTTGTAATTTGATAGATTAATATCTAAATTGTTTTTAAAGAAGAAATGTGACACTCCTTTATGATGATTACTCTGATATATGATTTATTTAATGAAATCTTTAAGATGGGAATTTGGGGTGTTACAATTGGTATCAGAGCAGGTTGGTCCGTCCGGCCAAGTAGAGAGTCGAGTGACGTTGTCTTAGAGTTAGAATAGTATATTTGTATTATTCTGACTTATGTTTGTTTCCAGAGAACTAGATGGCTGGTAGAAACGATGCTGCTCTTGCTGCTGCTTTGGAAGCAATGGCTAATGCTGTGGGCAATCAGAACAACGCTGGTGGTAATGACGGAACTAGAATGTTGGAGACGTTTCTGAGGAATCACCCGCCTACCTTCAAGGGGCGTTATGATCCTGATGGAGCTCAGACGTGGCTCAAGGAAGTAGAGAGGATCTTCAGAGTCATGCAGTGTGACGATGTTCAGAAGGTGCGGTTTGGTACGCACATGCTAGCGGAGGAGGCCGACGATTGGTGGGTTAGTCTCCTACCTATTTTGGAGCAAGATGGAGCCGTGGTGACGTGGGCTGTTTTCACGAGGGAGTTCCTTAACAGATACTTCCCAGAAGATGTTCGTGGAAAGAAAGAGATAGAGTTCCTGGAGCTTAAGCAAGGGAACATGTCGGTGACCGAGTATGCGGCCAAATTTGTGGAGTTGGCTAAGTTCTATCCGCATTATGCACCCGAGACGGCTGAGTTTTCAAAATGCATCAAGTTTGAGAACGGGTTGCGCGCTGATATCAAGAGGGCTATCGGTTATCAGAAGATTCGTGACTTTTCTGAGTTGGTGAGTAGCTGTCGGATATATGAGGAGGATACTAAGGCTCACTACAAGGTAGTGAACGATAGGAAAGCTAAGGGCCAGCAGAGTCGCCCTAAACCTTATGATGCCCCTAGAGATAAAGGGAAGCAAAGAGTAAATGATGAGAGGAGGCCCCAGAAGAAGACTGCTCCTGCTGAGATTACTTGTTACACTTGTGGCGAGAAAGGCCATAAGAGCAATGCATGTACTGTTGAGGTGAAGAGGTGTTACCGTTGTGGTCAAAAAGGGCATATTACTAGTGACTGCAAGTTTGATGATGTTGTGTGTTTCAACTGCAATGAGCAAGGACACATTGGTTCGCAGTGTAAGCAACCCAAGAAGACTAAGACTACCGGGAGAGTGTTTGCATTGACCGGCACTCAGACTGAGAATGATGATCGTTTGATCAGGGGTACTTGCTATATTAATAATACTCCTTTAGTTGCTATTATTGATACTGGTGCTACGCACAGTTTTGTTGCTTTAGATTGTGTTTCTGCTTTGGGTCTTGAAGTTTCTGATATGAATGGAGAAATGGTTGTCGAGACTCCAGCTAAGGGTTCGGTGACTACTTCTCTCGTATGCTTGAATTGTCCTTTATCTATGTTTGGTCGTGACTTTGTGATGGATTTAGTGTGCCTACCTTTAAGTGGTATGGATGTGATTCTGGGTATGAACTGGCTAGAGTACAACCGAGTTCTTATCAACTGTTTTAGAAAGACGGTGCATTTTTCTTCTGCCGAAGAAGAGTGGGGCGCAGAGTTTCTATCTACTAAGCAGCTGAAGCAACTAGAACGTGATGGGATGTTGATGTTTTCGCTGATGGCTTCGTTATCTTTGGAGAACCAAGCTGTAATTGATGGGCTGCCTGTTGTGAAGGAATTTCCTGAAGTTTTCCCTGATGAGATTCCAGATGTGCCTCCGGAGAGAGAAGTTGAGTTCTCTATTGACCTTGTTCCTGGAACGAAGCCGGTGTCGATGGCACCTTATCGTATGTCTGCTTCTAAGTTAGCAGAGTTGAAGAAGCAGTTGGAAGACTTGCTTGAGAAGAAGTTTGTGAGACCTAGTGTTTCACCCTGGGGAGCTCCGGTGTTACTAGTGAAGAAGAAAGACGGCAGTATGAGGCTGTGTATTGATTACAGACAGCTGAACAAAGTGACGATCAAGAATAGGTATCCACTTCCGAGGATTGACGACTTGATGGATCAGTTAGTGGGTGCAAAGGTATTCAGCAAGATTGACTTGAGGTCAGGTTACCATCAGATTAAGGTGAAGGATGAAGACATGCAGAAGACGGCCTTTAGGACGCGTTATGGTCACTATGAGTATAAGGTGATGCCCTTCGGTGTTACTAATGCGCCTGGTGTGTTTATGGAATATATGAACAAAATCTTTCACGAGTACTTGGATCAATTTGTTGTGGTTTTTATTGATGATATTCTGATCTATTCTAAGACTGAAGCTGAGCATGCAGAGCATTTGAAGATTGCATTGCAAGTGCTGAAAGAGAAGAAGCTGTATGCTAAATTGTCTAAGTGTGAGTTCTGGCTAAACGAAGTAAGTTTTCTTGGCCATGTTATTTCTGGTGAAGGGATTGCGGTTGACCAGTCTAAAGTTGAAGCGGTATCGCAATGGGAGACGCCTAAGTCGGTTACGGAGATTAGAAGCTTTTTGGGACTAGCTGGTTATTACAGGAGGTTTATAGAAGGATTTTCTAAGTTGGCTCTTCCGTTAACGCAGTTGACGTGTAAGGGTAAGTCTTTCGTGTGGGATGT
Source organism: Medicago lupulina (assembly GCA_958299785.1). NCBI lineage: Eukaryota > Viridiplantae > Streptophyta > Magnoliopsida > Fabales > Fabaceae > Medicago > Medicago lupulina. The sequence continues at coordinate 55,471,695 of OY283140.1, forward strand.
GCATTATGAAAATAGTTTCAATGAATTGAAGAAGCGCCTGACGACGACTCCAGTTTTGATTTTGCCAAGGCCCGATGAACCTTTTGTGGTATATTGTGATGCGTCCAAGTTGGGTTTAGGAGGTGTGCTTATGCAAGAAGGTAAGGTGGTAGCATATGCTTCAAGACAATTGAGAATTCATGAGAAGAATTATCCGACGCATGACTTAGAGTTGGCAGCAGTGGTCTTCGTATTGAAAATATGGAGACATTACTTGTATGGTTCAAGGTTTGAAGTATTCAGTGATCATAAGAGTTTGAGATATTTATTTGATCAGAAGGAGTTGAATATGAGGCAGAGGAGGTGGCTTGAGTTACTTAAGGATTATGATTTTGGTTTGAATTACCATCCTGGTAAAGCAAATGTAGTTGCAGATGCCTTGAGTAGGAAAACTGTGCATATGTCCGCGTTGATGGTGAAAGAATTTGAATTGTTGGAAACAGTTTAGAGACTTGAGCTTGGTGTGTGAAAGAACACCTCAGAGCATAAAACTGGGAATGTTGAGAATTGATAATGATTTCCTGAAGCATATCAAAGAAGCCCAAAAAGAAGATGTCAAGTTTGTAGACTTGTTGATTGCTAATGATGAGACTGTGGATGGTGACTTTAAGGTCGATGATCAAGGAGTGTTGAGATTCTGAGGAAGGATTTGCATTCCTGACAATGAAGAGATTAAGAAGATGATTCTTGAAGAGAGTCATAGAAGTAGCTTGAGTATTCACCCGGGAGCTACGAAGATGTATCATGACTTAAAGAGGCTGTTTTGGTGGTCTGGTTTGAAACGCGATGTGGCACAATTTGTGTATTCTTGCTTGGTTTGTCAGAAATCGAAGATTGAGCATCAGAGGCCGACTGGTATGATGGTACCTTTAGATGTGCCAGAGTGGAAGTGGGATAGTATATCCATGGATTTTGTGACGAGTTTGCCCAATACTCCTAGAGGGAACGATGCTATATGGGTTATTGTTGATAGATTAACGAAGTCTGCTCACTTTCTACCGATAAACATTACTTTTCCTGTGGCTCAGTTGGCGGAGATTTATGTTAGAGAGATAGTTAAGCTGCATGGTGTTCCTTCGAGCATCGTATCTGATAGAGATCCAAGATTTACTTCTAGATTTTGGAAGAGTTTGCAAGAGGCGTTAGGATCTCAGTTGAGGTTGAGTTCGGCTTATCATCCGCAAACAGATGGTCAGTCGGAGAGGACGATTCAGTCGTTGGAGGACTTGTTGAGGGTTTGTGTACTTGAGTAGGGAGGGACTTGGGATAGTCATCTTCCATTGATAGAGTTCACGTACAACAACAGTTACCATTCAAGTATTGGAATGGCGCCGTTTGAGGCCTTGTATGGTCGGAGATGCAGGACTCCGTTGTGCTGGTTTGAGTCGGGTGAAAGAGTGGTCTTAGGACCAGAGATCGTTCAACAGACTACTGAGAAGGTGAGAATGATCCAAGAAAAGATGAAAGCGTCGCAGAGTCGACAAAAGAGTTATCATGATAAGCGTAGAAAGGACCTTGAGTTCCAAGAGGGGGATCATGTGTTCCTGAGAGTGACTCCTATGACGGGTGTTGGACGTGCTTTGCAATCGAAGAAGTTGACTCCGAGGTTTATTGGACCGTATCAGATTTCAGAGAGGATTGGACCGGTGGCGTATCGTGTTGGATTACCACCGCACTTGTCGAATTTGCATGATGTTTTTCATGTATCTCAGCTGAGGAAATATGTTCCGGATCCGTCTTATGTGATCCAAAGCGATGATGTGCAAGTTAGGGACAACCTTACGGTTGAGACCTTACCCGTGAGGATTGATGATCGTAAGACAAAGACGTTGAGAGGCAAATTTTGGGAGAAATGATAAATAGACACAAATTTTGTACATACAATGTCTGTATTATGTCTCAAAATTTGTGTCTATTTATCATTTCTCTTATGATTTATGCATCTATATAAGTTTTTTTAATTAAATTTTGTCAATGCATCAAAGCTGTGTGGTCTTTTAAATTTCAAAATTATTCTATATCCACGTAAATAAAAGAGTCGAAATTTAAACCTCGATCACACATCTGACCTTATAATTTTGGTATTTTTACCAATTAAGGTAGAACCTGTGAGCTATTTATACTGTATTTGTTACATAGACTTCTAAGTTCTCACTTCGTCATTAGTACTTAGTAGGGGTTGACCCCAAAAATGCTTTAGTCAGGTAGCACTAAAGGGCAAAAGTTATTATGCATAAGACATTTCCTTATGCACCCTGCATAAACACTTCACAACCATCAGATCTAGTGTACACGTATAATAATCCTAGGCTTCTCAAACTACACCAAATCAAGGAATAAAGGGACGAGGGAGCACGGTAAGAGTGAAAGAGAGTATACACTAGATAAAAAGGAAAGGAAAGAGGTATAAGTGCAATGTTGTTAACGTTTTCTTCATTTTGACAAAAAAACCTCTCACTAAAAATGCTTTGCTCACTTCTCTCTCTAGGACATTCAAACCAGCGCCACCTTATATCTTCTTCTCTGGCGAGAATTGCTTTTCCGACGCGGTGGCCGGTGGTGGCACAACCGCGTCGGAACTCAAAACTCCGCCGTTTCAAAAACAAATTATATATTCAACAATCCTTTTCTTCCTACTTCTCATTTTTGAAATTTTTTTTCAAAGACAAACAGTAAACAAGCGTAGATCTAAGGATTAAGATATGAACAAAAAAACTTTCTACCTCCTTCTCTTTGATCAGTTCGATTCTTGATGCTATGGTTGGATTTGGATTTGGTGCACCAATTCTCCGATCACAGATCCCGACGAAATCACCTTTTCTAATCAACGACACCGCCCAATCAACCACCGACGGAGGACTATAATTAACATCAATGACACCGTCGGTGGAGATTTTGGTGGTTTTGGAGTACAACTCACAGAAACCATTTCTTCCTTCCTCCTCCAATTTTGTAAGTCCAAAACTGAATGATGGCAATGACTCTAGGTCCTTAGTTTTTTTCACCTGCTGGAAACCATTAAGTACATCTAATGGTTTTGGAGTACAACTCACAGAAACCATTTCCATAGCAAAATGGTTTTGGCATAATTTTATACAAAACATATTATAATAAAAACATTTGTGACTGTCATTGAACCAAATCAACACTCTGAAATCACCATTGAACTAAAATGATGATTTCCGTGGTTGTAGTGTTGTTTCGTTTTGTTTCGTTTGGTTTCGCTTGGGGGTGTAGGAAGCAATTATGTTGGGCTACCGGTTAATGGGCTGAGATTTATGCATGATAACCGCACCCGCACTAGAGGGGTTAGTGCTATTCTAATTTTACTAAGACCCCTTTTTCTTAGACACTCGAGGTTAACAAAAAAAAAGTCATAAGCTAATCCAACACATCCCTTACTCCTTAAAGTTAACCCGTAAGTTTTTTTTTAACTTAATGTTGCCCTAAATCCTCCTTCCCTGATTGGTTGGAATATGAATTGCTAATTTTTTATTTTGCAAATTAAATCATTTGTTTTTGCTTTTGTTCTTATCACCTATTGATTGTGCAAATGAATCAGAATAATCAATTTCCTACTTTTATTCCTTCATCCCATCCTGAAAACGACATCCCTAATTAATTGGAAATAAATACTGTTGTTTTTTTCCACCTTTCCTGCCTAGCTAATTTTTTATTTTGCAAATTAAATTATTTGTTTTTGCTTTTGTTCTTATCACCAATTGATTGTGTAAATTAATCAGAATAATCACAAAGGTTGCTTTTTTTTTTACACAAAATTTAAATAAAAGTTATCTTGAATAGGAATGTTCAATCATTGATCATTCTTTCTAAGGTTTATGTTTTTTTTTTTTTTTTTTTTAAGGATAAGGTCTCTTATTTATTTGTTTCCCACTATACTGAAGTTGTAGATCCCTACTCTTTGTCTTTAGTCTTCATCATTTTTTGCCTCATCATCAACTTCATATCCATTTGTTGTAGGTTAAAGGCTCATCGTCTATATCTCTTAAAGTCATGGTATCATTATCAAAGACCAAATTATAAGCACACCATATCCCCTCAATTTCCTCCTAACGACTTGTTACTGTCATCAATGTGATCAATTATGTTGGTCATGAGAATAATACTTCCTCCGGTCTCACATAAAATATAAGTAAAATTTCTTTTATCAAGTTTATTGAATAAATGATGTATTTCATTTATATTTTTTTAGGGAAATGTATTTAATTTATATTATAGACTAAATACCCCAGTTATCCAATAAATCTAAATATGTCTTCTTTTTTTTTTTGACAAAAAATCTAAATATATCTTATTCATTTTATTTAAAACCGAAGAGTATGTCTTAATATAATTTTAAAAGACTAAATTAAGATTTCAATATATTTAAAATAAAATATCACTAAAACATCCTTAAGATATATTTCCTATTTGAAATTCTATTTAAAATATTTATAGTTTTTACGATTTGTTCCTTAGTTTAAGGATATGATTTATGACATGTTTTTGTATTACAATTTATGGGCACCTAATATGGACATAATCCAAAGGCGGATCTTACTATTTGTTTATATTGTAAAGTTCATTTTTAATTTTCTAAAAAAATGGGGATAAATAAATGTTTAGCATGAGACTTATCAACATAATATATTTCACATGAATATATTCTAACATATTGAGCCGTCCGACAGAGGCTTACGACCTGACCTATTTAAAGTCTAGTATGACTGAGCCTATAAAATAAAAAATTGCTCTTCTCCTATCAAGATTTGCTCACTCCCATACAAACTGATGAAAATACCCCAAACGTGACTTAAGTCACGCAAGTGTTATACCCAGCGTGAGTTAAGTCACTCTGGATTACAACCTAAGTGAGTTAAGTCACTCTGGGATATAACCTGCATGAGTTAAGTCACTATGGGTTACAACCTGAGTGAGTTAAGTCACTATGAGTTAACTCACACTGAAAGTACCGAGCGTGACTTAACTCACATAGGTTGTATCGTAGAGTGAATTAACTCACTCATGTTGTAATCCAGAGTGACTTAACTCACGCTGAGTATAACACCTGCGTGACTTAAATCACACTGGGAGTAATTTCGTTAGTTTTTATGGGAGTGAGTAAATCTTGATAAGAGAAGAGAAATTTTCTAAAATAAAAACGCTAAATTATAACTTAAAGCCTATTTAATTAAACAGTCCAAACTACGACTTAAAAAAAAAAGAAACCTATTAGGCCTACTTATTTATGTATAATATTTTGAATACTTACAAAATCGATTAGATCCATCAGGCTGACCTGTTTATATATGATATTTCCTACATATGTAACATGTATCTCTTCCATTATTCCTATTGTTGAAGTTTTCTTTTATAAACTCAAACCTTTGTATGATTTAGTTATTTAGTAGGTGGCCTGTTGGTGTGATTAGACCTTAATAAGATTTTATTATTTAGTGATCGTACTTGACCAGAAGGTGGTTGTCGGCGCTGGATTGAATGCGGTGGTTCACGGTGGTTGTTTATACTTCCAGTGTGCGTTGGACCATGGGGGAGGGGGGGGGGGGGGGGGGGTGTCATACCCCAATTTTTGACCTAAGATTCTATAGTGGGGGTGTACCTCTAATTAATGGGGGTGCATAATTGTGTGAACGAAGTAAGCACTAGGAAAATATATATTGATATATTTTTTATTATTTGAAAATGATAAATTAAATATTTAATTTGATCATTATTAAAAAGTGCTTTCTTTGTCCCCATGTTTTGCTAAAGTATTTTAGAACGCAATCTAGAATATTTTGGAACACAATCTGAAATATTTTGGTAGGCAATCTAATATATTTTAATGTTTGATCTGAAATATATTTTGATACTCAATAATATATTTAGGGTTAATAGTGTTTTACCCCTTGTAATATAAGTCATTTTCGGTTTTCCCCTGTAATATTTTCTTTTTGGATTTCGTCCTTGTAATTTGAAGTTTTTTGGTTTTGGACCTTCATGGATTTTGACTGTACAAAATCGATGATATGGCAGGGGGTAAACCGAAATTTGATCAAATTAACAGGGGGTAAACTGAAATTTGCTCAAATTACAGGGGGTAAGCCGCAATTTCCACAAATTACAGGGGGTGGATTTTTTCATGAAGGTCCAAAACCAAATAAATTTTAAATTACAAGGACGAAATCCCAAAAAAATATCTAACAGGGGCGAAAACCAAAAATGACCTATATTACAGGGGGTAAAACACTATTAACCCATATATTTATGTACTCAATAACATATTTATGTACTGAATAATATATTTTTTTGTACTCAATATAATATATTTTGGCACTCAATTGAGATATTTTTCTACTACATCTTATATGTGAATTACTTGTTCTCAAAGTTTCTCAATTATTAGTTGTGAATTTTCTCTATAAATAGAGAGCTCACACAATGCATTCTGAACAACGAAATTCACAGTTGATGCTTCCTGTGCTTTTCCTCTCCTCTCCCTCCTTCGACTTGTGTTGACGAGTTTTTCTTCTTTTTCTACTCCATTCTGTCCCTTTCGGTTTCAAGGTATTAAAATACCTCAGGTAATTTATTTTAATTTTGTTATTTATTAATTTGCACTTAGAGGTGGTAACATAAAAAATCACAAAAAATATGCATGTCTTTAATTTATTATTTACTTAACTTTTATATAACAAAAAATGCAAAAAATATTAGGTTAGAAAAGGGTTTTCGTATTGATCCAACATCTTTACGAAAACCTTCTCACGTTTATTTTTATTGTCAAGTTAATTTTATTTCTTAGGTCCTAATTGCTAATTAAAATGATCAAAAAACATGCAAATAACCCAAAAAAATCACAAAAAAATATTTTCATAATAAACCTTGATTCCTCAATCAAGTGATCCCTTTTTTTTATTTTTCTTAATCAAATTTCAATCAATTTAATTATGCTTCGAGTCATTTTCTTTTAATATTAAAAACACAAACCAATTCTATTTTGCCACTTGGCTTTTTATTTAAACTTTTTTCAAAACTAATAAAAAACACAAAAACAAATCAAACAACAATTTCTACCCCGAACTACGAGGTTTTGATCCCTCACGGGTAACGTAGGCAAAGGACCTAGTCCTTCCAAATCAATAATCAATGTAAATAAAAACAATCCTCTTCTTCTTTTAATCACTACTCTTTCCTTGACTCCATCTTCTAAAGCAAGTAAATTATAGCACATAAAATGAATAAAATCAAGAGGTTCCCATAGAGTACTATGGATATTTAGGGTGCTAACACCTTCCCTAAATATAACTAACCCCTGAACCCTAATCTCTTTAAAAATGGTAATTTAGAACTTTTTCTCATTTTCCTTTAAAAATTAAAAGTTCAAATCGTGAATAAAAATAGTGAGTTAAAGCTAATTAAATAGCGATGATCTTCAAAAAATGACGCGACAGAAATGTCGACTTCACTGGGGATGGTGTTTGAGGGTTTGAGCCTAACTTGGCTTTTGTTTAAATTCTTGTGCTATAACTTGCTTAACTAAAAAAATAAAAAAAATAAAAGATGGAAACATGTGTATATATGTTCTCCCTTCTTATTTCTCCTTTCTAAACGTGAGTGGTGAGATAATAAGTCCTACACCCGGACTTTAGTGAAATATAAGATAGGACGGGTGTCATACCCTCATTTTGGACCTAAATAAACTTTTTTTCAAACCTCCTTCTATTTTCTAAATCCTTTCAAATTCACCATGTTTTCTACTGTGCTTCAACAGCATACATTACTGCTTCAGTCTTTTAAATTTTTGCATAAAATCATACAAAAGGGCATTTTGGTCATTTCCTACAAAGGAACCCATTTTTAGTCCCTGCAATTTGTCCCTGAGTCTTTTTAACTGGTCTGCATAAATCTTTAATCAATTTTGTACAAAATCATCTAGTTTGCATCTGAGTCTGTCTGAGTCGTTTTTGCCCCAGGGGCATTTTAGTCTTTTCACAGTATTTGAATTTTGGGCAGAGAGGTATTTTAAAATACCTCATTTTGGTAGTTTGTTCGTTTTAGTCCGTTTTGTCAATTTTAAACGTTTCACTTTACGTTGTTTTCAAATTTACGTTTTTTACCAATTTTATTTTGACTTTTTACATTTTAGTCCAAATACTTTTAAAAATTGCAATTTGGTCCAAATATTTTGTTTTTTGCAAATTTGTCCAATTCTTTCATTTCTTTTAAAAAAAAAAACAGTCCAATTATTCTTTCTTTTTATCTTTGCAGTTCAGTCCTTAATAATTTTAAATTTGCATTTTAGTCCCACAGTTTCATAAAATTGCAGATTGGTCCAATTTCAAGTCCAAGGCCACGCAGGTGCTCAATTCCACGTGGCAGTCCCCTATTGGCTCATATGCACATGTGTCAGCCTATAAAAGGCGCGGTACTGTACCAGTCAGAATCAGATCCACTCATTGGAATCCACCTCACCACAAACAGAATTCAATTTCTCTCTCCAAGGCAGTTAGATCAAACTCAGAATTCAGAAGAAAAACTCAAGAACACTAACAAACCCTAACCGTTTCTTGCAAGCAATTCAAGGTGAATCAATGGAGTTTGTGTGAACTCTCAGAGATTCTAGTACGAATCTTCATCACTGAGTTACCCTCCCTGCAATCCAAGCGTCGAATTCGTCACCGGAAGCAACGAATCCCAAACGCGATCACAGAGTTGAGATTGAAAAGAAGAGGGAAAGAGTCCAAGGGTTTCGGACCAGAGAAGAAGAAAAGAAGAGAATTACCGGCCTATTTCCAAATTCGAGCCAAGAAATCAACGAAGCCGAATCAAATTCAAGGTTTTCCGAAGATTTCGACTCAAATCTCGAATCAAAACTCAGGTAAACTCTCAAACCTACCTCATATCACTGAAAATCATCACAGAAGTCCAGAACCACGTGAATCAATAGCAAGTTCAAACGGTCCGATCCAAAACCCCAACCCTAACATAAAAAATTGCTTGAAAAATCAAAGAAATGTTTCAAAATCCACAACGAGTGTAAACCGAAACAAATCCTTACGTTTTCACCATGATTTCAGCCAAAAAACACGAGGGATCCGAACGGTTTGAACTTGCATCAACAAAACGAAGGATTCACGTTGTTCCAACGGTAAAAACGTTTTCTTTCGTTTGATTCATGAGTAGAATGATGAAACGAACGAAACAAGCCATGGATTAGCCATTTATGAGCAAGATTCAAAGAATTAGGGTTAGGGTTTGTAGAAGAGAGAAACGGCGGAGAAGAGAGGGAGAAGAGAATGAAAGAAATGAGAGAAAACGGGTTTTTTCCCCATTTATATGCGCGCTGGGTCGGGTCGACCCAGAACCCGATCTACTTCCTTTTTTTTGGCCGTTGGATTCAGATCCTGATGGATCTGGATCAATCCAACGCTCCTGGAGCGTTAGCTTGATCCGGATCCATCAGATCCGTGGGTTTGGGCCTCTTACCCGTCAGCTTTTGGTTTTCTTTCAGTTTCTTGATTTTTTTCTTGCTATTTACACCTTTATTCTTGCTACTTGAACCCATACGCATGTTAATTTTCTTGCAAAAATCCTGAAAAATTACTATATGTTTCTTGATGAATTTTCAACCGTTTTGTGGTAATTTCATACTTTGAAGTGGATAAAAAAGCATGTGCGCTAATTTTTGTTTGATTTACGTGTTTTGATGCTTTTTGCGAATTTTCTTGCACTATTTTGGATCCAATTTTTGCTCTATGGCATTGATATTTGATATGTGATTTTTGTGATGTGTTCATCTCTGAATTCATGCTGTTTCTACATTCTTGCATGCCTAATTGTTAATTCCTTGGTTTTCAAATTCAATGGATCCTTTCTTATTTTGCAAGTTAACTCCTAGTCCACTAGTTCAAGTGCTCAATAATTTACAAGTTGCTTGCTATCTACAATGCCACAATTTTGTTTGTTAATTTCTCTTTGCAAGATTAATTGAAAGCCTCTCTTTGGTCAAGCTTAGTTGTTAATTTCAAAATATAATTCGTTGTTGAAATGTGTTGATTTTAGGGTTTAAGTGTGGCTCGTAATTTCCCTTTGATTCTTGGAATGTTTTCTTTGAAAAAGAGGTGCTGTTTTGGGTAAAGGTTATAGGTCATGGGACTTAGTTTGGCTTTTAGGTTTTAGTTTGGTGCCATTCGCATTATTTTTGGTATTTGTTCTTTTGCAATTTGCTTAATGTTTTTAGTTGTGTTCACTTCATCCTTTTAATTGGTTTGGTGCTTTGTTAGTAAATTTCATATCCTATGCATTGCTACTCATGCTACCATTTCTCATTTCATTACTAACCATTTTGTTCTATGTCTCATGCACATTGCAAGCATTGCCTCACTCTTATTTGTTGTTCTTCCTTTAGTTACCCTTATGCAGTTTTCCATTGATTCATGTAATATTTTAGGTTTAGTTTATTTTCTTTAATTTCATGCAAGACTATAGAATGTAAAATAGGACCCGATGTAAAGGACATGGACTATAATGATGTACACCGACACATGCACCGACACACGCACACACGTTGTATGTTCATCGCTAGGTGTATGTTTAGGATACGCAGTACTTAGAGAAAATCAATCTTTTGAAAAGCAAACAACTTCCGTCACTTCAAATCTTTTCCAAACAAACCTTGGAGTCAAAACTCCAAGAGATCTTCCTTTTGTTTTCTTAATCAAAAATCAAAATGAACACTAATTGCCAACTTTAACCGTTTTTTGTAAATAAATTGGACTAACCTCATTTGTTTTCAATCCTAATGCCTACACGGCCCCTTATCTCTTTCTTCAAAAACCATTTTTAAAAACTAAAAAGAACAAAACTCACAAAAACATTTTTGGAAGAGAACTACATGGAATTTTGATCCCTTAAAAGGGTATGTAGGCAAGAGATTCGCATCTCTCCAAGTCCAATAAAATAAAATCCAACTTTCTCCCTCTCATTCTTAAAACCAATTTCTTTTACAAGTAGCAATAAAAATAAATCATAAACATAAAGCGTAGTAGAATGGTTCCTATAGGATACTATAGTCATCGCGGGTGCCTAACACCTTCCCGTGATGAAATCAGCCCCGAACTTAGGATTTCTAAGGTTTTCTCGATTTTACCTTCCCCAAAAAAAAATAGAAACATCAATGATCGAAAGGTTCAAATCCAATTAATGATTTGACACCCGAAAATCACGATGACAGAAATGGCGACTTCACTGGGGACTTTTAGGGCTACGCCTAGTTTTACGCGCTTCATTTTCTATACTTTGCTTTATTGTTACATGTAAAATTTTCTTGTGTACGTGTGGGGTGAGAATATCAAAAGCCCTATACCCGGGCTGAGTGAACTTAGGATTAGGAAGAGATATAATCGACAATCCATTCCGGGGGTTGCCTCGTGCATTGGATTACGCGATCAATCTCACATAGCTGAGGCATTTTGGAGGTGATATTGTCGGCGTGTGTTGTCATGCTTAGGCACTTTACTTCCAATTGACCGATGAAGGCTATGGACCGTAGTTACCAAGCCCATCCTTAGCCTTTCTTAGGACGTAGTGCGGTGGCTAAACCGAGCGTTGCCTCGAAATTTAGTTGTCACGCGATACTACACCCAAACTAGACCTTCTTACGGATAATCATGGACAAGCGTTGCTTTGTACTACCATGATATGCACAAGAGAGGTTGTGGTTTGGGAACTTTGTAGAACCTTGGTTACTATTATCAAAAGCCTTAGTTTCACCGGACACCGTGTCCACTTGTTACCTTAGCCCACCGTGCTCTCCCATTATTTAAATCATGCATACATGCATTCATGCATAAATTTTTACATGCATTTATCAAAGAGTATAGACAAACTAAAATTCTTTGCAAATATGATCAGGCATGAAAAGGACTAAATCTTACAAGTTCAAAGAAACTGATTTGGCTAGCCTAAGGGAGCTGGCACTCAAGATTAAGAATCCGACTGGGTTTCGTCTCCGATACGGTGGTTTGCTTGGTATTCTCCGGACTAATGTGGAAGAGAAGCTGGTGCACACTCTGGTGCAATTCTATGACCCGGTTTTCCGTTGTTTCACTTTCCCGGATTTTCAGTTGGTTCCTACACTTGAGGCTTACTCTTGCTTATTGGGTTTACCTATAGCCGAGAAGACACCTTTCACAGGCCCGGGATCTTCTCTCACTCCTCTGGTCATTGCTAAGGATCTATATCTCAAGACTTCCGAGGTGTCTAAGAATCTTATCACGAAATCTCACATTCAGGGTTTCACTTCAAAGTACTTACTTGAGCGAGCTAATCTCGAATCTACTTGTCAGGACACCCTTGAGGCTATTCTGGCGCTACTCATCTATGGGCTCGTTCTCTTTCCAAATCTCGACAACTTTGTAGACATGAATGCCATTGAGATCTTCCACTCCAGGAATCCGGTTCCTACTTTGTTAGCTGACACATACCATGCCGTTCATGATCGGACTCTCAAGGGCCGTGGATTTATTCTTTGCTGCATGCCTCTTCTATATAGGTGGTTTATTTCTCACCTTCCGAGCTCTTTCCACGCCAACACGGAGAACTGGTCTTATTCGCAGCGGATTATGGCTCTTACTCCCGATGAGGTGGTTTGGATCACTCCAGCAGCTCGAGTCAAGGAGATTATCACTGGTTGTGGGGATTTCCTCAATGTACCTCTTCTCGGTATCCGGGGGGGAATCAACTATAATCCCGAATTAGCCATGAGACAGTTTGGTTTTCCTATGAGAGCGAAGCCCATCAACCTTGCTACATCTCAAGAGTTCTTTTACTATTCCAATGCTCCCACCGGGCAAAGGAAAGCTTTTACAGATGCTTGGTCTAAGGTTCGTAGGAAAGATGTGAAGCATTTGGGTGTGAGATCCGGCATTGCTCATGAGGCCTATACTCAGTGGGTGATAGATCGAGCTAAAGAGATTGGCATGCCTTACCCTGCTATGAGGCATGTAGCTGCATCTACTCCATCTAGACCATTACCATTGCTTCCCGCGACTCAGGAGCTATATCAGGAGCATCTAGCTATGGAGAGTGAGGAGAAGCGAGCGTGGAAAGCCCGTTACAGTGAGGCTGAGAACTTGATCATGACTTTGGATGGCAGAGACGAGCAGAAGGATCATGAGAACCGAATGCTGAAGAAGGAGCTAGCCAGGGTTAGGAAAGAGCTTGAGGAGAAAGATGATCTATTGAGGAGAGACTCCAGGAGAGTCAGAGGTCGTCGAGATTTCTTCGCCAGTCATTGTGGTTCAGCTTCAGACTCGGATTCCGAATACTACCCAGTCACTCCTTAGTTCTGGATGATGGGATTGCTATTTTGTTGTTTGTTCAGTTTATGTTTCAGAAGCCTACTCCCTTGGCTCAGTGTATCAAAACAATGCGCTTTGAATAATTTGTTAGTCCGATAATGTTTGCAAAGAATTCTAATTTGTCTAAAAAACCCTTTGGTAATAAAAGAGTCATTTTTGCATCCGCATTTGCATATCATGCATCATGTGCATCGTTCATCGGTCACAAAAAAAAAAAAAAACTTCCAAGTACTTATTGCCTCCTGGTTCTTCTGCCACAGAGTGAAAAGTGGCTCGTGCTCGAAGGACTGATCAACCTACCAGAGTACATCAAACCAGACAGTACAGAAGGAGAAACCAGGTAGCTATGGAAGAAGAGAATGCTCAGCTCCGCACTGAACTAGCCTCCGTAAGAGAAGAGTTAGCCAAAGCTCTCGATGCTATGACCGCTCTGGTAGCCGCTCAAGAGCGGCCAGCCTCGTCCGCTCCAGAGACCACCGAGGCAATTCCAATATCATCTCTCGACAGCCGCTTCGCCATGCCAAGAGGATACCCGTACGGGCTCCCGCTTTTCTTTGCTCCGGATCCCTCAACAGTTGCTTCTAGTGCTGCCAACAGCAACCAGATCCCCGTCTCAGGGCAAGCATCTCTTCACACTACCTTGCCTCAATCAACGGTCTTCACAGATCCGATTGTGCACTCTACTCCTCAGGGCGCTAATGCTAATGATTACCGTGGAAAGACTCCTGTATTTGGAACTGTGGAAGAAAGAATGGAAGAACTCGCCAGAGAGCTCCGTCGCGAGATCAAGGCCAACCGTGGGAGCAGTGACCTCGTCAAAACCCACGATCTTTGTTTGGTGCCAAGGGTGGATGTTCCCAAGAAATTCAAGGTCCCGGAATTTGACCGCTACAACGGGCTGACTTGCCCCCAGAACCATATCATCAAATACGTCCGGAAGATGGCTAACCATGCAGACAATGATTCACTTATGATCCATTGCTTCCAGGACAGCCTAATGGAAGATGCCGCGGAGTGGTACACCGGTTTGAGCAAGGATGATATCCGCACTTTTGATGATCTAGCTACCGCTTTCAAGAACCACTATGGGTTTAACACCAGGCTCAAGCCGAATAGAGAATTCCTCCGGTCCCTGTCTCAGAAAAAGGACGAAAGCTTTCGCGAATACGCACAGAGGTGGAGAGGGGCAGCTGCCCGTATCACTCCCGCCTTGGACGAAGAAGAAATGACTCAAACATTCTTGAAGACCCTGAAGAAAGATTATGTTGAGAGAATGATTATTGCCGCCCCAAGCAACTTCTCTGAGATGGTCACTATGGGAACCCGCTTGGAAGAAGCTGTCCGAGAAGGGATTATCGTGTTTGAGAAAGGTGAGTCCTCGAATGCACCGAAGAAGTACGGCAATGGTCACCATAAGAAAAAGGAATCAGAGGTTGGGATGGTGTCCGCCGGAACTAATCAGTCTGCCGCTGTCGCTCCTGTCAATGCTACACAACTGCCTCAGCCGTATCAGTACCTACACTATGCCCAGCACCCGTTCTATCCACCGTTCTACCATCAATATCCTCCTCTACCGGGCCAGCCTCAGGTCCCTGTTAATGCCATCGCCCAACAGATGCAACAACCACCATTAGCTCAACAGCCGCAACAACAACAACAAGGCCCTCAATCTAGGCCATCTTTCCCGCCAATCCCAATGGCGTATGCTGAACTACTCCCAACTCTGTTACATAAGGGGTATTGCACCACTAGGCCTGGCAAGCCTCCGCCAAACCCATTACCTCCCAGATTCCGCTCCGATCTCAGATGTGATTTCCACCAAGGCGCCCTAGGTCATGACGTAGAAGGTTGCTACGCTCTGAAATACATTGTGAAAAAGTTGATTGACCAGGGAAAGCTGTCCTTTGAAAACAATGTCCCGCACGTACTCGACAATCCACTCCCCAACCATGCCGCTGTAAATATGATTGAAGTCTGTGAAGAAATCCCTTGCCTCAATGTCCGTAATGTTGCTACTCCCCTAGTATCGCTACATATCAAGCTGTGCCGAGCTTCCTTGTTTAGCCACGACCACGCTGCCTGTTGTGAATGTCTTCAGAACCCTATGGGTTGCGGCATAGTTCAGAATGATATCCAAAGATTGATGAATGACAACTACCTGACTACCAGTGATGTTTGCATGATAGTGCCGGTCTTCCACGATACTCCAGTCAAGAGCGCACCCGTCAGGGAGGATGTTGAACCGCTGGTCATACGGTTTCCTGGTCCAGTACCATATACCTCTGCAAAAGCTATCCCGTACAAGTACAGTGCGACTATGTTGGAAAACGGGAAGGAAGTACCTTTGGTGTCCTCAAGCACAGTAGGCAGTATCGCTGAAGTGACAGCTTTGAGGAGCGGCAAGGTCCGACCACTCTTGTTTCAGAAGAAAGATGATGCACAAGTCGCAATTCCTGCTGACAAAACTACTCCATTGACAATCCCTCCTGTTGTTGAAAGTACCAGCCGTCCAGGCCATTCCATTGAGGATTCCAATCTGGATGAGATTTTGAGGATAATCAAGAAAAGCGATTATAAGATCGTGGATCAGCTATTACAGACTCCCTCGAAG
This sequence comes from Medicago lupulina, assembly GCA_958299785.1. Lineage (NCBI taxonomy): Eukaryota > Viridiplantae > Streptophyta > Magnoliopsida > Fabales > Fabaceae > Medicago > Medicago lupulina. Next base: position 55,487,709 of record OY283140.1, read on the forward strand.
ATATCCATCTTGGCCCTACTCCTCAGTTCGGAAGCTCACAGGAATGTGTTATTGAAAGTGTTGGAACAAGCCTATGTTGACCACGAAGTTACAGAGGATCAATTCGGCGGGATAGTGGCTAACATCACTGCCTGCAGCAACCTCTGGTTTGGTGAAGATGAACTTCCAGAGACAGGGAAGCACCACAACTTGGCCCTGCATATTTCCATGAACTGCAAAACAGATATGCTGTCCAACGTGTTGGTAGACACTGGGTCGTCGTTGAATGTGATGCCTAAATCAACTTTGGATCAGTTGAGTTGCCGAGGAGTTCCTTTGAGAAGGAGTACTTTCTTAGTCAAGGCTTTCGATGGTTCCCGTAAAACTGTGCTTGGAGAAGTAGATCTCCCCATGACTATTGGTCCTGAAACATTCATGATTACTTTCCAGGTTATGGACATAGATGCCTCTTACAGTTGCCTGCTCGGGAGACCTTGGATACACGAGGCTGGGGCAGTCACTTCTACTCTCCATCAGAAGCTAAAGTTCGTGAAAAATGGTAAACTTGTGACAGTGCACGGGGAAGAAGCTTATCTGGTCAGTCAGTTATCATCCTTCTCTTGTATCGAAGCAAAGTCTGCCGAAGGAACTGCATTCCAGGGTTTGACTATCGAGGGTACGGAGCCCAAGAGAGCTAGTGCTGCCATGGCTTCATTAAGAGACGCGCAGAGAGCCGTTCAGAAAGGTCAGGCCGCTGGTTGGGGCCAATTGATACAGCTGCAGGACAACAAACACAAAGAGGGTCTCGGTTTCTCTCCGACGTCAGGCATGTCAACTGGAACGTTCCGTAGTGCTGGATTTACCAATGCAATTCTTGATGGTGCTGCTGAAAGAGGGGCTAGGCCCACATTTGTGATACCAGGAGGCATTGCAAAGAACTGGAACGTTATCAATCTCCCTATGTCTATGCATGATTCTAAGTAATATGTCTTGCTGTTTAGGCTTTGTTTTCAAAATAACAATCCTTCCGTCTTGCCCGAGGCGGAAGTGACCTCTTTGTGAAGGGCATGTTTGTTCCGACATCACCATTATCAATAAAAAACGTCGTTTCTTTCACGACTCTTTTTTCTTTCTTTAATGCTTTTCCCTTGGAAATAATGGTAATGCCAAAAAAACCAAAACATCTGTGTTTTCTTATTAATTTCAAAAGATCTGCATGAAAACTATTTTCTAAAATCATCCAATCATGTCACGCAGATCGAACCAAAACGAACCCGTTGAACACGGTAACTCTATGCTTCTCCAAACTGTTGAATCCCCGGTATTCGAGACCAAAGACGAGGATAGTGATGATATACCAGATGAGATTGCCCGATTGCTTGAGCAAGAAGAGAAAACCATTCGGCCTCATCAGGAAGAGATCGAGCTAATCAACTTGGGTACCGAGGATAACAAAAGAGAGATCAAAGTCGGTGCTGCCTTGGAGGAAGGGGTCAAGAAAAGGATCTTCCAGCTTCTCCGGGAGTACTCGGACATTTTTGCATGGTCGTATGAAGACATGCCAGGCTTGGATCCTCAAATTGTGGAACATCGGATACCGACAAAGCCAGACTGTCCTCCCGTCAGGCAAAAATTGAGACGGACTCGGCCAGACATGGCTCTGAAGATCAAGGCGGAAGTGCAGAAACAGATCGATGCGGGTTTTCTCATGACAGTTGAGTATCCCGAGTGGGTTGCTAACATCGTGCCAGTGCTGAAGAAAGATGGTAAGGTTCGGATGTGTGTTGACTATAGAGATTTGAACAGAGCAAGCTTGAAGGACAATTTTCCACTGCCTCACATCGATGTGCTCATCGACAATACTGCCCAGTGCAAGGTGTTCTCCTTCATGGACGGTTTTTCTGGCTACAACCAAATCAAAATGTCACCCAAGGACAGGGAGAAGACGTCGTTCATCACTCCGTGGGGGACCTTCTGCTGTAAAGCAATGCCGTTCGGTCTAATAAATGCTGGTGCTACCTACCAAAGGGGGATGACCACTTTGTTCCATGACATGATTCACAAGGAGGTTGAAGTGTATGTAGATGACATGATTGTCAAGTCGAGCGATGAAGAACAACACGTCGAATACTTGGCTAAAATGTTTGAAAGGTTGAGGAAGTACAAGCTTCGGCTGAACCCAAACAAGTGTACATTCGGTGTTAGGTCTGGGAAGTTGTTAGGCTTCATTGTCAGCCAGAAGGGCATTGAGGTAGATCCAGACAAAGTCCGGGCCATCCGCGAGATGCCGGCCCCGCAAACTGAAAAGCAAGTCAGAGGATTCCTCGGGCGTTTGAACTACATTTCCAGATTTATATCCCACATGACTGCGACCTGCGGGCCGATTTTCAAGCTACTCAGGAAGAATCAACCTGTGGTATGGAATGCTGAATGCCAAGAAGCCTTCGACAACATCAAAAGTTATTTGCTAGAACCGCCTATCCTCGTTCCGCCGGTAGAAGGAAGGCCATTGATCATGTATCTGTCAGTGTTGGATGAGTCCATGGGATGTGTGCTCGGTCAGCAAGATGAGACTGGAAAGAAAGAGCATGCAATCTACTATTTGAGCAAGAAGTTCACCGATTGTGAGACTCGGTATACAATGCTCGAGAAGACCTGTTGTGCCTTGGCCTGGGCTGCCAGACGCCTGCGTCACTACATGATAAATCATACAACTTGGTTGATATCCCGGATGGATCCAATCAAGTACATCTTTGAAAAACTGGCTGTCACTGGAAAGATCGCACGTTGGCAAATGTTACTGTCAGAGTATGATATTGTGTTTAAAACTCAGAAAGCCATTAGAGGGAGCATCCTGGCTGACCATCTGGCTTGCCAACCGCTTGATGATTATCAACCTTTGAAGTTCGACTTCCCCGACGAAGAGGTCATGTTCTTAAAGTCAAGAGACTGTGAAGAACCGCTAATCGGTGAAGGTCCAGACCCCGATAGCAAGTGGGGATTGGTTTTTGATGGTGCTGTTAATGCCTATGGCCGAGGAGTTGGCGCAGTAATTGTGGCTCCGCAGGGGCATCATATTCCTTTCACAGCCCGGATTGTGTTTGAGTGCACCAACAACGTGGCCGAGTACGAAGCATGTATCTTGGGAATTGAAGAAGCCATCGATATGAGAATCAAGCACCTCGACATCTATGGAGACTCTGCACTAGTCATCAACCAGATAAAGGGAGAATGGGAGACCCATCATACTAATTTGATCCCTTACCGTGATTACGCAAGGTGTCTGTTGACGTATTTTACAAAGGTCGAGTTGCACCACATCCCCCGAGAGGAGAACCAGATGGCCGATGCTCTTGCTACCTTATCTTCTATGCTTCAAGTGAACCATTGGAATCATGTGCCAATGATCAAAGTACAACGCTTAGATCGGCCCGCTCATGTGTTCACTATCAGTGATGCAATTGTACAGACAGGTTCAAGCGGAATCGACGTCAAACCCTGGTATTATGATATCAAACAATTTCTGCAAAGCCGTGAGCATCCGCCAGGTGCTTCCAACAGAGACAAGAAGACGTTACGCAGGTTGGCTAGCAAGTTCCTGCTGAATGGTGATGTCCTGTACAAAAGAAATTTCGATATGGTGTTGTTAAGATGTGCTGATGAATGTGAGGCAGAACGGCTAATGCACGATGTGCACGATGGCACCTTTGGGACCCACGCATCGGGGCACGTTATGTCTAGAAAGCTGTTGAGGGCTGGTTACTACTGGATGACCATGGAGCGTGATTGCTATCAATACGCCAGAAAGTGCCACAAATGTCAAGTATATGCTGATAAGATCCATGTGCCTCCGCACGCTCTCAATGTTATGTCTTCTCCGTGGCCTTTCTCTATGTGGGGCATTGATATGATCGGAAGAATTGAACCGAAAGCTTCAAACGGTCATCGTTTTATCCTGGTAGCAATCGATTATTTCACCAAATGGGTCGAAGCTGCATCCTATGCCAACGTGACTAAGCAAGTGGTAGTCAAATTCATCAAGAACAATATCATCTGTCGGTATGGTGTCCCTAGCAAGATCATCACTGACAACGGTACCAACTTGAACAATGATATGGTGCAAGCCTTATGCGAGAAATTCAAGATCGAACACCACAATTCTTCTCCTTACAGACCTCAGATGAATGGTGCAGTCGAGGCCGCCAATAAGAACATCAAGAAGATTGTGCAGAAGATGGTGACAACATACAAAGACTGGCATGAGATGTTACCCTATGCTCTACATGGCTACCGCACTACGGTTCGTAGTTCAACCGGAGCAACGCCTTTTTCTCTGGTGTACGGCATGGAAGCAGTCCTTCCATTGGAAGTGGAGATTCCATCTCTCCGTGTGATTATGGAAGCAAAGTTGTCTGAGGCTGAATGGTGCCAGAGTCGGTACGACCAGTTAAATTTGATTGAGGAAAGACGACTGGATGCCATGGCTCACGGTCAGATGTACCAAGCAAGGATGAAAAATGCTTTTGACAAGAAAGTCCGTCCTCGGGTGTTCAAAGAGGGTGAACTTGTGTTGAAAAGAAGAATGAGTCAGCAACCCGATCCAAGGGGCAAATGGACGCCTAACTATGAAGGACCTTATGTTGTCAAGAAGGCTTTCTCTGGCGGTGCTTTGATTCTCACACACATGGATGGTGTAGAACTTCCGAATCCTGTGAATGCCGATATAGTCAAGAAATACTTTGTCTAAGATATGAAAAGAACAGCGTGGTAGGTCGAAAACCCGAAAGGGCGGCCTAGGCAAAAATGCGCTTTCCGGTGGATCGAAAACCCGAAAGGGCGGTCCAGGCAAAATAAGGGACAAGAAACAAAATGTAAAAGCTCGTTGAGATTACATGTAACTCAGGCAAAAATGAGCGTCTCGATGAGCCGAAAACCCGAAAGGGCGGTTCATGCAAAAATGAGATTGAAATGAAAGACAATTGACTATATCTGGCAAGTTACCATTCCCCTTGAGATCTTTGCAATTGGTATTTGGTTGTTCCCACCCGAGGTTCCGACGCCTGCGGATTCAAGAGTTTCAGATACCATAGCAGTTACTGTGTTCAATGTACCACCAACCAATAAAATTACCATTTTCCAAGATTTGTAAATCTGTGGAGTCACGCCTTCGGCTGATTACCACCCTTATACATCAATCTGAGCCTATGCTTTTGTTTGGCACTCACTTTCTATTCTATTTTCAAAGCTTTATACGAAAAGATTCTTTTTCTATGTTAATAATGGTGTGTCTGGAATAAACATTCTGAAAACTGAAATTTTTTGAGTATTTTGAAAACAAGCCTGAACAGCTAGGTACATTCAAATGAACATGCATGAACAAATTTACATTGATATCAATTCCAATTCAAGGTGCTAGCAAGCCTTCCTCCCAGTGATGGTCTGTGGTCAATGGCAAGAATGAAAAAACAGAACGAAAAGCATGAAAAAAATAAATATGCTCGCTAAGTCGAAAACCCGAAAGGGCGGCTTAGGCAAAAAATGAGCACCCCGATGGATTGACAACCTTCAAAGGCAATCCAGGCAAAACAGGGGCAGCACAAAAACTATTCCCCGGTGGGTCGAAAACCCGAAAGGGAGATCCAGGCAAAAATGGGATGATGAAAGAAAAATGAATGAAAAAAAACAAACGCGCAAAAGCATTGACCACAGATGCGATGTCTAAAGCACTTACGTGACTGTCCCAACAAGCAGCAATGCCTTTCAAACTGTTTTCTCTACAATGTTGCGGCTTCCTGCCTTCAGCGATGGTCTCGACGTATCTACAAACGGCCGCATCCCCAGAAGAAGGGCTTTTGCAAATATATGTCCGAGCGCGAGCCATTACGTGCCCAATATTCCAATGTTTTGTCTGTCTCTGCGGAATTGTGTCTACAAATTGCCAATCATCATGCATTCCAAAACATTCATACATGCATAATCATGCATCTCACATGTTCATGCGTTTGATAAAATTGTCATGCTATTCATACACACCTGCATTCTCAATGCCTATGTTAATTTCAATCAAAATCAATCATGTCAACTTCAAATTTCTTCTGCCTACAATAAATGTCTATTGTCATGTCAATTTCAAAGTTCGACAGTCTTGTCAACACCCTTGTCGAATTCAAGCTCCTGTAGTTATGTCAATCAAATTCAATTCCCTTTCAAATAAAATTTGCTTCTGTTAATGGCCAAGTGGCTAGTTCGCACCCAAGAACAGCTTGTGCCTGTCAATTTGTTTCTGTTATCGGTCAAGCGGCCAGTTCATCTCCAAGAACAACTTGTGCTTCCTTTGTTTTCTATCCGCCAAGTAACCAGTTCGTGTCCAAGAACAGCTTGTGCTTCCTTTGTTTTCTGTCAGCCAAGTAACCAGTTCGTGTCCAAGAACAGCTTGTGCTTCCTTTGTTTTCTGTCAGCCAAGTAACCAGTTCGTGTCCAAGAACAGCTTGTGCTTTCTATTATTTTCTTTCAGCCAAGTAACCAGCTCAAATACAAGAGCAGCTTGCGCCCTTTGTTGTCAATATCCCCGGTCAAGTGGCCAGTTTGCATCCCAGAACAGCTTGTACCTGTCAAATTTGCTTTCGAGTCTCCCCAGTGAGTCTTGTTATTTGCTATTTTGTTAATGCCAATCAGTCCCGCAATGGATACGGCATATTCCTTTTTGCTTTTCTGTTAATGTCAATCAGTCCCGCAATGGATACGACATATTCCTTTGCCATTTCTGTTAATGTCAACCAGTCCCGCAATGGATACGACATATTTTGTTAAACTCAATTCTCAGTTTGTCTTGCATTCATAACACAAATGTTGCATGGCATACATAGCATTTACAAATGTATTTTTACGCCCAAAATCAGTGCAAATGTCGATATTTAAGTATCTTCGTCACGTCAAGCCAAAGACTCCGTCTCTTGACTCTTCAAACGAAGAAACTTAAATAGGGGCAGCTGTCATACCCTCATTTTGGACCTAAAAATACTTTTTTTCAAACCTCCTTCTATTTTCTAAATCCTTTCAAATTCACCATGTTTTCTACTGTGCTTCAACAGCATACATTACTGCTTCAGTCTTTTAAATTTTTGCATAAAATCATACAAAAGGGCATTTTGGTCATTTCCTACAAAGGAACCCATTTTTAGTCCCTGCAATTTGTCCCTGAGTCTTTTTAACTGGTCTGCATAAATCTTTAATCAATTTTGTACAAAATCATCTAGTTTGCATCTGAGTCTGTCTGAGTCGTTTTTGCCCCAGGGGCATTTTAGTCTTTTCACAGTATTTGAATTTTGGGCAGAGAGGTATTTTAAAATACCTCATTTTGGTAGTTTGTTCGTTTTAGTCCGTTTTGTCAATTTTAAACGTTTCACTTTACGTTGTTTTCAAATTTACGTTTTTTACCAATTTTATTTTGACTTTTTACATTTTAGTCCAAATACTTTTAAAAATTGCAATTTGGTCCAAATATTTTGTTTTTTGCAAATTTGTCCAATTCTTTCATTTCTTTTAAAAAAAAAAACAGTCCAATTATTCTTTCTTTTTATCTTTGCAGTTCAGTCCTTAATAATTTTAAATTTGCATTTTAGTCCCACAGTTTCATAAAATTGCAGATTGGTCCAATTTCAAGTCCAAGGCCACGCAGGTGCTCAATTCCACGTGGCAGTCCCCTATTGGCTCATATGCACATGTGTCAGCCTATAAAAGGCGCGGTACTGTACCAGTCAGAATCAGATCCACTCATTGGAATCCACCTCACCACAAACAGAATTCAATTTCTCTCTCCAAGGCAGTTAGATCAAACTCAGAATTCAGAAGAAAAACTCAAGAACACTAACAAACCCTAACCGTTTCTTGCAAGCAATTCAAGGTGAATCAATGGAGTTTGTGTGAACTCTCAGAGATTCTAGTACGAATCTTCATCACTGAGTTACCCTCCCTGCAATCCAAGCGTCGAATTCGTCACCGGAAGCAACGAATCCCAAACGCGATCACAGAGTTGAGATTGAAAAGAAGAGGGAAAGAGTCCAAGGGTTTCGGACCAGAGAAGAAGAAAAGAAGAGAATTACCGGCCTATTTCCAAATTCGAGCCAAGAAATCAACGAAGCCGAATCAAATTCAAGGTTTTCCGAAGATTTCGACTCAAATCTCGAATCAAAACTCAGGTAAACTCTCAAACCTACCTCATATCACTGAAAATCATCACAGAAGTCCAGAACCACGTGAATCAATAGCAAGTTCAAACGGTCCGATCCAAAACCCCAACCCTAACATAAAAAATTGCTTGAAAAATCAAAGAAATGTTTCAAAATCCACAACGAGTGTAAACCGAAACAAATCCTTACGTTTTCACCATGATTTCAGCCAAAAAACACGAGGGATCCGAACGGTTTGAACTTGCATCAACAAAACGAAGGATTCACGTTGTTCCAACGGTAAAAACGTTTTCTTTCGTTTGATTCATGAGTAGAATGATGAAACGAACGAAACAAGCCATGGATTAGCCATTTATGAGCAAGATTCAAAGAATTAGGGTTAGGGTTTGTAGAAGAGAGAAACGGCGGAGAAGAGAGGGAGAAGAGAATGAAAGAAATGAGAGAAAACGGGTTTTTTCCCCATTTATATGCGCGCTGGGTCGGGTCGACCCAGAACCCGATCTACTTCCTTTTTTTTGGCCGTTGGATTCAGATCCTGATGGATCTGGATCAATCCAACGCTCCTGGAGCGTTAGCTTGATCCGGATCCATCAGATCCGTGGGTTTGGGCCTCTTACCCGTCAGCTTTTGGTTTTCTTTCAGTTTCTTGATTTTTTTCTTGCTATTTACACCTTTATTCTTGCTACTTGAACCCATACGCATGTTAATTTTCTTGCAAAAATCCTGAAAAATTACTATATGTTTCTTGATGAATTTTCAACCGTTTTGTGGTAATTTCATACTTTGAAGTGGATAAAAAAGCATGTGCGCTAATTTTTGTTTGATTTACGTGTTTTGATGCTTTTTGCGAATTTTCTTGCACTATTTTGGATCCAATTTTTGCTCTATGGCATTGATATTTGATATGTGATTTTTGTGATGTGTTCATCTCTGAATTCATGCTGTTTCTACATTCTTGCATGCCTAATTGTTAATTCCTTGGTTTTCAAATTCAATGGATCCTTTCTTATTTTGCAAGTTAACTCCTAGTCCACTAGTTCAAGTGCTCAATAATTTACAAGTTGCTTGCTATCTACAATGCCACAATTTTGTTTGTTAATTTCTCTTTGCAAGATTAATTGAAAGCCTCTCTTTGGTCAAGCTTAGTTGTTAATTTCAAAATATAATTCGTTGTTGAAATGTGTTGATTTTAGGGTTTAAGTGTGGCTCGTAATTTCCCTTTGATTCTTGGAATGTTTTCTTTGAAAAAGAGGTGCTGTTTTGGGTAAAGGTTATAGGTCATGGGACTTAGTTTGGCTTTTAGGTTTTAGTTTGGTGCCATTCGCATTATTTTTGGTATTTGTTCTTTTGCAATTTGCTTAATGTTTTTAGTTGTGTTCACTTCATCCTTTTAATTGGTTTGGTGCTTTGTTAGTAAATTTCATATCCTATGCATTGCTACTCATGCTACCATTTCTCATTTCATTACTAACCATTTTGTTCTATGTCTCATGCACATTGCAAGCATTGCCTCACTCTTATTTGTTGTTCTTCCTTTAGTTACCCTTATGCAGTTTTCCATTGATTCATGTAATATTTTAGGTTTAGTTTATTTTCTTTAATTTCATGCAAGACTATAGAATGTAAAATAGGACCCGATGTAAAGGACATGGACTATAATGATGTACACCGACACATGCACCGACACACGCACACACGTTGTATGTTCATCGCTAGGTGTATGTTTAGGATACGCAGTACTTAGAGAAAATCAATCTTTTGAAAAGCAAACAACTTCCGTCACTTCAAATCTTTTCCAAACAAACCTTGGAGTCAAAACTCCAAGAGATCTTCCTTTTGTTTTCTTAATCAAAAATCAAAATGAACACTAATTGCCAACTTTAACCGTTTTTTGTAAATAAATTGGACTAACCTCATTTGTTTTCAATCCTAATGCCTACACGGCCCCTTATCTCTTTCTTCAAAAACCATTTTTAAAAACTAAAAAGAACAAAACTCACAAAAACATTTTTGGAAGAGAACTACATGGAATTTTGATCCCTTAAAAGGGTATGTAGGCAAGAGATTCGCATCTCTCCAAGTCCAATAAAATAAAATCCAACTTTCTCCCTCTCATTCTTAAAACCAATTTCTTTTACAAGTAGCAATAAAAATAAATCATAAACATAAAGCGTAGTAGAATGGTTCCTATAGGATACTATAGTCATCGCGGGTGCCTAACACCTTCCCGTGATGAAATCAGCCCCGAACTTAGGATTTCTAAGGTTTTCTCGATTTTACCTTCCCCAAAAAAAAATAGAAACATCAATGATCGAAAGGTTCAAATCCAATTAATGATTTGACACCCGAAAATCACGATGACAACGGGGTACAATCACAGTGTAATACCAAGAGCGGTCCTGCGCTATGCGTGCATGTGATATAACCCCACTCAACGGAGGTCTCTTGAAAGTAATACTATGTCATCATGAGCAGTCGTGATCGGCGTTATTATTTTTGAGTGTCCGTCGAAGTTGAGAGCCTTTAGAGTTACCTTTAACCCATCTTAGCCTTTTTAGGACGTAGTGCGGTAACTAACCAAGAGCAGTTTTGACTTAGTTGACACGCGATACTACACTTAAACGAGGTCTTCTTGCGAACGTTGTTTGACCGAGAGTCAGTCCTGCAAGCCAACAATGTCCAAAAGAGGGTCCTCGACTTTGGGAACTTGGTAGAACCCGTGATACAGGAACAAATGGAACCATAGTCCTTACCAAATGGCGTGATTACCCTTGGCTCCAACATTATGGACTTAACCCCACACATGTTTTCACCGTTTGTGTAGCATAAATCATGCATACATGCATTCATTCATAAAAACTTTTTCTCATTAAATATCAAAGGACTTGGATAAGTTTTTGTAAACCTCAGAGATGTGGACCTTGCAAAGAGGAACACCAATAAATACATCTTCAAAAGCCTTAACTAGACCTTAGCTTTGTTAGGGGCTTTCTCCTTGGCTTTGCTTTTGCTCTTAAAAAAGGAAATAAAACAATATTTCCTATGATGTTTACAATTATCCATTTTTGCATAAGCGTCATGCATCATTTTGCATTCATAGTTTCAAGTCCGTGTCTCACACGTTGTTTTTCCATAAAGGGTCAACCATTCTCAAAGTATCCTGACATCTTCGTCTGAAGCCAACTCGCACCTACAACACTCGTGCAAAAAGGGAGAATGTATCAGTTTGAACAAGAAATCCATGAGTATTCGTGAACAGGTAACAACACTCCAAGACCAGTTAGAGAGACTGAGTACCCTGGTGGCCTCATTGGTAGCTTCGCAGAATCAGCCGCAGTTCCAGCAAGGGTCCGAACGCTAACATCAACAGCAACCTCGACAACAGGCTCCAAGGATGCAGTTTGACCCAATCCCAATGACATATGCAAAGCTGCTTCCCTTCTTGCTTAAAAAGAACCTTGTCCAAAACAGAGCGCCTCCACGGGTGCCTAACAAGTTGCCGGTCTGGTATCGATCTGACCTCTCCTGTGCCTTCCATCAAGGAGCACCTGGTCATGTCATCGAACACTATTTCTCTTTGAAGATTGAAGTCCAGAAGCTGATTGAAGCCAATATCTTGCTTTTCTAAGAATGAATTTGGACGTGCAAGTTAATCCACTGCCAGATTGTATTACCTAGTGTTGTGACACATGGAGTGGATAGCCACAATTGGTTCACTTTTGATGTTCCTTCTACTACTTATTTGTTCAAATAATGCATTTGTTTGTTGTTCGCTGCTTTTCAAAAAAAATCCTTCCGTTTTGCCCGAGACGAAAGTGAACTTGTGTAGGGATTTTTGCTTCATGTATTTTCCATCGTTAATAAAAAGGTTGTTTTGATCCCGACTTTGTTTTTATTTTGTGCTTTTTCTAGAAAGAATGGTAATACAAAGAACCTTAAAGAATAATCATTTCCAAATATCTACATACAATCATTCACTTTCTAAAATCAATCATATTTGTAGATTACACATTGATAAGCCCGTTGAACACATTAACCATGTACTCTCTTCCAACTTTTAGTTCCTTGTATCGAAAGCTGGAGAAGATGAGAATGAAGAGACTCCCGAAAAGATCTCTCGCATACTGGGCATCTTAGTCGTCGAAGCTGCAAACAAATATCAAAAAGATTGTCTAGAAGATGGCTTTCATTTACAAAGACTGGTACGGGATGCTACCATCTGCACTTCATGAGTATTGTACTTTAGTACACACTTCAACAAGGGCAATCCCCTCTTTCCTTAACATACGTCATGAAGGCCATGCTTCCCTTGGAGGTCGATGTCCCGTCGATAGGAGTTCTACTGAAATCCAAGCTTGATTGAAGTTAAATGCATGACGGCATGGTAGAACTATGTTAAAAGAGGTTGAAACAAGCTTCCAACGAGAAGGATTGTCCCCATGAAATTCATGAAGGAGACTTTGTGCCCAAAAAGGTACTTCCTTTCCAACCAGACTCTAGGGGCAAGTGGACGCCTAACTATGAAGGCTCGTGTGCAATGACTCTTACAACTATGGTGACGAACTCACACGTCCTATGAATGCCGGTGCAATCAATAAATACTCTGACAAAAAAATAAAAGCTCACTCAGTTGAAAATCTGAAAAGGCTAATTAGGAAATAAAGAGCGTCCCGGTGGACTGAAAACTCGAAAGGGCGGTCTAGGCAAAAATTAGGGGTACAAAAAAGGAATATACTCCCAGTGGATTGAAATCCCGAAAGGGCGGTCCAGGCAAAAGTTAGGGATATTCAAAAGAAATAAGACAAAAACAAAAAGCATGACTGCTGAGGCGCGCCAATGGAGGAACACTATGTGCTGGTTTGCAAATGGCGATTTCTTCCAGACTTTTGGTTAAACAATGGATTTTCTCCCCAAGAGGCATCAGTTGCTACCTTGTGCCGGATTTTACGTCGTCAACGACTAAATTTGTTCACGATAGTATCATCTCCAAGGAAGTTTGCCGAGTGTTTCTACTACGATGTCGGTCCACCTTCCGTCTTACCTGTCTTATCTTGTCTCATCGAGTTCACTTGTCACATACAGTATATACAATCATACTAGTTACATTCATACATTTTTACATCTATACAGTCTTACATTCATCCATACATTAATACTTTCATGTATTCACACATTCATGCATACACAACATATACACAATATCAATCCATACATGGTTGCATCAGTTACCCAAGAGTCTTGTTTGGTCGTATCCCTTAAGTTTAGTCCTCAATCGTTTCAAGTGGTCAATCTTAAACAATGGACATCTTGAGTTTACCTTTTGTCTTATTTCAAGTGGTCAGTCCTAAACAACGGACAACTTGAGTTTTACTTTTTATCATGTTTCAAGTGGCCAGTTCAAAACAATGGACAACTTGAGTTTACTTTTTATCATGGTTTAAATGGTCAGTCCAAAACAATGGACAACTTGAGTTTACTTTTTATCGTTGTTTCAAGTGGTCAGTCCTAAACAATGGACAACTCGAGTTTACCTTTTTATCATGTTTCAAGTGGTCAGTCCTAAACGATGGACAACTTGAGTTTACCTTTTTATCATGTTTCAAGTGGCCAGTCCTAAACAATGGACAGCTTGAGTTTACCTTTTTATCATGTTTCAAGTGGTCAGTCCTAAACAATGGATAGCTTGAGTTTACTTTTTTTATCTCTGTTTCAAGTGGTCAGTCCTAAACAATGGACAACTTGAGTTTACCTTTTTATCTTTGTTTCAAGTGGTCAGTCCTAAACAATGGACAACTTGAATTTACCTTTTGTCATGTTTCAAGTGGTCAGTCCTAAACAATGGACAACTTGAGTTTACCTTTTTATCTTATTTTCAAGTGGTCAGTCCTAAACAAGGGACAACTTGAGTTTACCTTTTATCATGTTTCAAGGGGTCAGTCCTAAATAACGGACAACTTGTGTTTACCTGTCATTCTCTCAAGTGTCGTCCTCAGTGTGTCTAGTCAAGAGGTGTCACTAAAAAGTCTTGTCTCCATTAAACTATCGTATCAAACCAATACGATAGCACACAATCATTTTCCCTTGCGAAACTACATTACCCCCAAGCGGAGTCGGATCCCTTCTTCAACGAATTTGAGTATCCTGTTTGTCGTTTATATCCCTAGTCAAACCATCTTCGCTGTAACACCCCGTTTTCCCAACATAAAAATTTCACAATTAAATCAGAGTTTCCATACAACGGAATGTCACATTTCACAAAAATCTCAAATATGAATAAATAACAATTTATTCTTCAAAATAGTCATCGTAATATTTCAAGCTTCGCAGCGGAATAAACTCAAATACATATTAGTCTTTGGCACGAAGGCCTCATCAAAACGTCTCATAAAATTCCAAATACTAAATCATAGTCATGAAAATCACAAAAGTAATACGCAAGGAATAGAGAAAACATAAGCAAGGTTCCCCATCCCATTATGTATCAGAGCACCTAGACACAACCAAGGGAAGTCCTCAAAAGACTGCACCTATTCTTGATTACCTACCCATACGAAGAGCAACATTTTCAAGCAGAAGGGGTGAGATTCACAAAACAATAATATTAAACATATAACTCAACAATTATATTTAACAACAAAACTTCACATAAACACGTCACAACAAATATCATTTAGCATCACAATTGTCATCATAAATCATCTTCATAAACATCTTAGACAACTTGACTCGACAATGCAACTTCACTTGACTATGCAACTCTAACATCTTGATCATCTTAGACATCTTATATGCATGTGGTACCAATCCAGGGCATAAGCCCTCGTCGCTTTGAGCATAAATATACTCCCAGGCCATAAGCCCTCGTCGCTATTGAGCAAAAGCTCCAGGGCATGAACCCTCATCTCTGTTGAGCAAAAGCTCCAGGGCATAAGCCCTCATCTCTGAATGAGTATGCATGGACTGAACATCTTATAACTTAAACAAGTTAAACATCTTAAACGTCTAAAACATCATAAACATCTTGGACCAACACATGCAGTTTTAATCATTTATAAACAATTACATGGAAGCAAATCATCAATCATGGCATATATCAACATTAAAGAATTCATCATTTAAGCATCACATTTATTGCACATATAATTCACATAATACACATATGATTCATAAATCACTATCAACAACATTAAATCTTCAGAAAGCATCTTTACAGATCGTCATTTATATTATAGTTAGTTTCCAATACTACCCAAGGTCCAACTCACAAGGTCTTGTGCGAAACAGATCGCAAACAAAGAAAACATGACAGTCTGTCACAGCACAGCTCGCTATGGCGAGCTCTACAGCTCGCCTGGCGGGAGATTACAGGTCTCTCGCCATGGCGAGTTGGATTGCTCGCCTGGCGAAGCGTTACGGGTCTCTCGCTATGGCGAGCTGGGTTGCTCGCCTGGCGAGCGATGAAGGGATGCTCGCCGTGGCGAACTACGATTCTCGCTTGGCGAAACGGTGACAAAACAGGGTACGGGATTACGAACTTTTTCACAAAAAATCCCAATTTTCACCATGATTAACCCCAAATTCGACTGAAACATTAGCATTAAGGTTATTCTAAGTTCTGTAATCAATTTCCACATCAGTTATACAGTTTTACATCATCTAATCATCAATTCATCATGTTTAACCTAATTCTCCAATTCTCTAAAATCATTCCTACACTTGTTAATTATAATCATATGAATTACAGTTTAATAGAATTGTATGCTAGGCTCACCCTTACCTTAAGAATGCAGAAAATCGCAGCTCTCTTGGTCTCTTCTCTCCTCTTGCCTTTTCTCCCTTTTTCTCCCAAAACTGATTGTACGTACTGACAACCTCTAAACCTAATTTCCTTATTTATACTCCCATCAAATCTTATCTTATTTACTCATTCTCCCACATAACTCTCTAAAATCTCAAAACTACCCCACATCTTTATATTTATTTTATTTTCAAATCTTATTTTATTAAACAATAAAATAAGTCACCACATCGTATAAAATCAATAAAAATCACATAAATCTTAATCCTCCACATCTCACAATATATATAAATATACCTAGACTCCTCAAATAAATCAAATAATTAAATAATCAAAATAATCTAAAGTGGGCGTTACAACTCTCCCCAACTTATAAGATTTTCGTCCTTGAAAATTAACCTCAAGCAAACAACTCTGGGTAAGATTCCAACATCTTACTCTCTAACTCCCACGTCAAGCTTTCACCAGTCGCTCTGTAACACCCCGCTATCCAAAAAATTAAATATTTAATAAATAAACAAGTAAATCAGAGTTCAACAAACAAACTGGCATGCCACACTGCTTTTCAAAAATTCTTAAATAGAATGAAATACTATTTATGAAATCAACTGTGATAAATTATCCATACATTGCAGCGGAAAATTCATAAAATCATTTAACATTCAAATATCATCAATGATGCTAGCACAAGGCTTCTACATAATTCCACATTAACAATTTATTCAACAACAAGCAAAGCTCCATCGACATGTTTCAAAATTTGATACATAAGGAATGAAAACACAATAACAAATTCCCATCCCGTTACGTATCAGAGCCCTAAGACACTTGAGCCACCACTTATACTATTCTGGATCACCTGCAAGTTACCCATACGAAGGGCAACATTTTCAAGCAGAAGGGGTGAGATTCACAAACAACAATAATAGAAATATAATTCATCAATTGAATCTAACACCCTAATATCATCAATACTTCAATATACTTACGTATTTCATGGTTAATAACATTACCAACATATTCAATTTCAACCAACAATATAACGACTACTTAACCAACAACAACGACTCATGCAAAGACATGACAACACCGATATGACTCAACGACAAAATGTGACAATGCACATGCATGTGGTACCATTAACGCGTTTGAATGACAAGGCATTCCAGGGCATAAGCCCTCACCAATTTGAATGGTTAAAGTATTCACAGGGCATGAGCCCTCACCAAATTGAATGAACTAGCATTCACAGGGCTTAAGCCCTCACCAATTGAACGACAAGGCGTTCCAGGGCATGAGCCCTCACCAATTTATGATTATGCAATGAACTCCACTTGTGTATATCAACATACAACTCAACTACAACACAACAACAACTACTACTTAACAATGCATATATGTAAATATGACTTACACACCCAACAACTCAACCCATAATACTTCAACCTTTGAAAAGAATTCAATAACACGTATAATTTATAAATAAACAAATACACCATTAATCATAAACATTATCCTCACCAGAATTTAATCAACAATGTTCAATTGCATAGAAAACACTTCAGGTTTAGGGCAAGTCGCCTCGGCGAGTACATCAACTCGGCATGGTGAACTCAAAGAAATGGGTTACTCACTTAGGCGAGCTAAGGGCGAGTAAAACTGGGTGCTCTCGGCCTTTTTGACATTTTTCTCACTAAAACTTCATTTTTAAGCTCCCTATTCATCTTTTTAATCTGAAAATTGTCCCAGTCCTCTCTAAAAACATCTAGGCACTTAAAACTATCCAACTTATGTCTTATAAAAACACTTCAAAAATCATGATTTCTAATGCACTACTCGCTATGGCGAGTGGTTTTGCTCGCGAGGCGAGCTATGAATATTGCTCACTCGCTGTGGCGAGTCATGTAACGCCCCATTTCTATTTAATTATTTTTAGTTGATGTTTGAGTATTTTTATTTGATATATATATGATTTATATGAATTATATGACCTTTTGGTGTGGTGTGTGTATTTAAATAATTATTTGTGTTTTATTTAAATGAATGTTATTTGTTTTATTTAATAAAATTAGGAGGAAAATAGTATTTATTTGGTTAAAGGGGAGTTATTATAATTAATTAGAAATTAAAGGGAGTTAAGGAAATAAGGGGGAGTTAGGAAAATAGTAAGTCAGAATAACATTTCACGTATCAGTAAAAAGAAAAACAAGAGCTTTGGGAGAAAAGGGAGAAAACCTAGAAGAGGCTAAGAGAAGAGGGAGAAATCGGATTTTGCTGTAGCTTTTTTTGTTCTTCTTAATTCAGGTAAGGGTGAGGCTAACCTTCAACTATTAATATATGTATAAATTCTGAAATTGGATTGAATTGGGGTGTTTATGGTTTAGGGTTAGAAAGTATGATGAATTGCAAAGTTGTTGATAAATTATGTTGTTGATTTCATGATTCTATGTTGTTTTGAGTAATACGTTGTATATAGAACCTGTAAACATTGTAATGAATCAATTTGGGTGATTGGGGGATCAAAATTGGGTTTTTGGATGAAAAAGGTTTGAGAAAATCGCAAGTTTCTTTGAACTGCCCAGATGAGAAATCACGTCGCGATTTTGGCATCACGTCGCGATTTGGCTAGGAAGAATGACATTTTTAAAACATCAAGAAATCATGTCACGATTGACCAAAATCACGTTGCGATCCTGGGCGAAATTTTGTAGTAACTTAAAATGTTTTACTGAATCAGTTAACCTTATATATAAAGATGAATGCTATGATTGAATGTATAATCATATGAAATGATGTAAATGCATATACGAATGAATATAATTATATGTGCTTTGTTGTTGGTTTCCGTCGATGATGTTGTTGAGTCGTGTTATCCAAGTTGGGGAGTGTGTCGTAAGTAAATTAGGCACAATTGTTGATGTTGAGTTGTCGTGGTGTAAGTCATACGTAATGTATGCATGGTTGGTTGGTGGTTGTTGTCGGTGTTGTCGTGTTGTATGTTGATATACACAATTGGAGTCTGTTGCATAGTCTAAAAGCGGTGAGGACTTCGGTTCTGGAATGCTCGTCATTCAAAAGCGGTGAGGACCTCGGTCCTGGAATGCATTGTCATTCAAAGCGGTGAGAGCTTATGCTCTGGAACGCCTTGTCGTTCAAAGCGGGAGGACTCATGTCCTGGAACACTTTGTTGTTCAAAGCGGTGAGGGCTCTGCCCTGTATTTTGGTACCACATGCATATTGCATTAGTTGTTGTTGTCGTTGCATCGTTGTAGTCGTTGAGTTGGTCGAGTTGATGTTGTCATTGGTTGAGTAGTTGTTGATGTTGATGAGTCGTTGAGGTTGAGGTGGTTGTTGAGTTGTTGTCGATGATGTGGTTGATTGCTTAATATAAATTAAAGGTTGCAAATCTAATGCGAAATGAAGTAGTTGTTGATGATAATGTTGATGCTTTTGGTGTTGTTGTTGTAAATCAATTATAATTGATGTAGTTGTTGTTGATGAATGTTAATGCCATGTATATATGGATTTAGTAATGTTTGTTGCTATGATTGTTGTTGTTTTAATTCAAGTTGATGAATTATATATATATATATATATATATATATATATATATATATATATATTATTTTTGATTGTGAATCTCACCCCTTCTGTTGGAATTGTCGCCTTGTGGGAAAGTGCAGATTTCCAAGGCTAGTAGGATGTTGGCTCAAGTGTCTTAGGGCTCTGATCTGTAACGGGATGGGGAAAACGTTGTTTTGTTTCTTTCATTCCTTATGTATCATATGTTGAACCATTATGTTGGATATTTAATTTGCTGGATGGCATTTATTTTGTTGAGGCCTTTGTGCCAAGAATCGTTGGAAAATAATTATATGTTTGAAGAATATTTCCGCTGCAGATTTTATAATGATGTTGGAATTAAATAGTTTTTATTCTATTTAAATAATTTTGAAAAGCAGTGTGACATGCCCGTTTGTTGATAACTCTGATTATATATTATTATACGTTGTTTTGGGAAACGGGGTGTTACAAGTCATGCTACTCGCCGCGGCAAGCGATGAATGTCTGTACGGGCAGAATGCAGGTTTTTCCCAAAAATCCCAATTTTCTCAATTTCAATCCCCAAAACGATTTACAGAAGTGTAATAATTTACTGTCTACAACCTGAATGCATTCTAATGCTATTACAATGCTCTTTACACCTTTTTCATCCAAAAATCATACTCCAAACCTAACCCCCAATCCCCAATTTCAACTAACACCATGTTAAACCAAAATCAGAATTATACAACCATTATTATTGAGAGATAGTCTCACCCTTACCTTAATTCGATTGACAAAGCTCCCCAAAAATCAGAATCTTCTCTCTTGGCTCTTCCCTTGCTTTTTCTCCCAAAAACTGATAGTACGTGAAAAAAACTTTCTGACTTCTCTAACTCCTTATTTAACTACCCTTACTTTTAATTAACTCCCACTTAATTCTTTTAATTAAAATGTAACCCCCAAAACTCCAAATAATTCTATTTCTCACATTATTCTAATAAATACTAAAAATAAATCATTTAATAAAAATACACCACACCACACCACACCACACCATCAACAAATATTATTTAAAATCATAAAAAGGACTCTAAATAAATCAAAAACAATTAAATAACGACTAGGGCGTTACAACTCTCCCCAACTTAGAGAATTTCGTCCTCGAAATATTACCTCAAGCAAACAACTCCGGATAAGACTCCTGCATCTTACTCTCCAGCTCCCATGTCAAACTTTCACCAGTTACTCCTCCCCATACAACTTTCACTAAAGATATATCCTTGCCTCTCAACTTCTTCACCCCACGATCTTCGATTCTCAATGGTAAGGTCTCAACAGTAAGGTTGTCTCTAACCTGTACATCATCTCTCAGAATCACATGCGAAGGATCCGCTACATACTTCCGAAGTTGCGACACATGAAACACGTCATGAAAATTCGAAAGATGTGGTGGCAAACCCACTCTATATGCCACTGTTCCAATCCTCTCAGATATCTGGTATGGACCAATAAACTTCAGAGTCAATTTCTTAGACTTTAAAGCACGACCTACACCTGTCAATGGAGTGACCCTAAAAAACACATGATCTCCCTCTTGGAACTCAAGGGCCTTTCTACGTTTGCCATGGTAACTCTTCTGTCGACTCTGCGACGCTTTCATCTTTTCTCTTATCAACTTGACCTTCTCCGTAGTCTAATGAACTAATTCTCGTCCCAACACTACACTTTCTCCCGACTCAAACCTACACAATGGAGTTCTGCACCTCCGACCATACAAAGCTTCAAACGGTGCCATACCAATACTCGAATGGTAACTGTTGTTGTACGTGAACTCTATCAACGGTAAATGACTATCCCAAGCTCCACCTTGCTCAAGCACGCACACTCTCAGCAAGTCCTCTAACGACTGAATCGTTCTCTCCGATTGACCATATGTCTGCGGATGATAAGCTGAACTTGTAACACCCCAAATTCCCATCTTAAAAATTTCATTAAATAAATCATATATCAGAGTAATCATCATAAAGGAGTGTCACATTTCTTCTTTAAAAACAATTTAGATAATAATCTATCAAATTACAAAACATTCAGTCAAGCAGCGGAATTCAAATAGTCTCATCTCATAAATAGTCTTGGCTTAAAAGCCATTAAACGTCTCAAAAACATTATTGTTTCAACATCACTAAAAGTCAACACTTAATCAAACATGATACATAAGGAATAGACTCTATAAAAGACCCCATCCCGTTACATATCAGAGCAACCCTACTTCACACATCCTCGCATCAACGCATCTAAGACTGGGTACCTGCACTTGCCCACAAGGCGGCAATTCCAGCAGAAGGGGTGAGATTCACAACAATAATATTAATATATAAATCATAAGTCAAGATTAACAAATCATATATCCAATTCATCACATATACATTATAGCACATCATAGCATCATCGTAAGCATCATCATAACAACATCACATCAAGTATCAACGTCTCAGAACATCATCTCATATATGTCACATTTGACTCGACTAAATGCAACACCTAACGTCTCAACATCATGCATGTGGTACCATATGATTATAGCATTAATATGCTTCACCGTCGCTTTGAGCAAATGCTCCACCGTCGCTTTGAGCATAAAGCTCCACCGTCTCATAATTATGCAAATGCATGGACTCATCGTTTAACAACTTAATACACCGTCTCAAACATCATTACATTTTTCAAGACTGACACATGCAGTCAATAATAATTACATGGCAGAACATCATCTCATTATACATACACATTGCAACTCATAACATCATCTTATTCAATTAGCATCAAACTCATACATCACTTATATTCAACAACACATCATTTATCAATGGCCTAATAGAACCATCATCATTCATCTTTACATAATTCATCTAAGGGTATAGAACAGCACTAACTCCACCCAAAGGGGTACTCTAAACGTCCTATGCAAAACAGCTTGCAAAACAACAAAACAGTCCTGAACCATCTAAGTTTGGCAAAAATTCTAAATTTAAGGGTCAAGCTCGCCACGGCGAGCTATACTGCTCGCCTCGCGAGCAACCAAGGGTTACTCGCCACGGCGAGTGATCACTCGCCACAGGCGAGCGATCTCAGAATCACTACGGGTTCAGCCTAAATCACACCAATTCATCCCAAAACTCTCATGTTCAGCCTCTAATTCATCAACAATGTTGTCCTAGGGGATAACCTAGGTTCTGTAACATGTTTCTACAGCAATGCAACACATTCACACATCAAATTCATCAAAATCATCATAACCCTAATTCTCAAAACTTCTCTCAATTCTTCTCAATCTCTAAGCTAATCAAGAACAGATGATTTAGCATTAATATTACTGAAGTTAGGCTCACCCTTACCTGGAAAAATTGTGCAAAAAGCAGCCTAGTCTCTCTTCTCTCTTCACGTGCCTTTTCTTCTTCTCTAAATGTCTGTACGCGTTCTCAAAAAATTTCCTCTCTTAACCTACTTCTCTTATATACTCCCTCACAACTTAATTAATTTCCTCTTAACCCACACAACTCTTCTTAATTATAAATATAACCCCATCTCTTAAAATTCTATCTTTTTCCACCAAATCTATTTATTTACCAAATAAATATTCATATAAACATCACTAATATTATTTTATTAAACAATAAAATAATAATACGTCACACGTCACAAATACGTCACATATTCATCAAAATTCATATAATATATAAACATATATACCATATCATCTAATAAAATAATTAAATAATTAAAGAGGGCGTTACAACTCTCCCC
The DNA here is from genome assembly GCA_958299785.1 of Medicago lupulina. Classification (NCBI taxonomy): domain Eukaryota; kingdom Viridiplantae; phylum Streptophyta; class Magnoliopsida; order Fabales; family Fabaceae; genus Medicago; species Medicago lupulina. The sequence continues at coordinate 55,511,025 of OY283140.1, forward strand.
CTCTTAAATGATTTTCGTCCTCGAAAATTTACCTCGCTCAAACAACTCTGGATAGGATTCCAGCATCTTACTTTCTAGCTCCCAAGTCAAGCTTTCACCCGTCGCTCCGTCCCAAACAACTCTCACAAGAGGTATCTCCTTGCCTCTCAACGTCTTTGTCTTACGATCATCAATCCTCATGGGTAAGGTCTCAACCGTAAGGTTGTCCCTAACTTACACATCATCGCTTTGGATCACATGAGACGGATCCGGAACATATTTCCTCAGTTGAGATACATGAAAAACATCATGCAAATTCGACAAGTGCGGTGGTAATCCAACACGATACGCCACCGGTCCAATCCTCTCTGAAATCTGATACGGTCCAATAAACCTCGGAGTCAACTTCTTCGATTGCAAAGCACGTCCAACACCCGTCATAGGAGTCACTCTCAGGAACACATGATCCCCCTCTTGGAACTCAAGGTCCTTTCTACGCTTATCATGATAACTCTTTTGTCGACTCTGCGACGCTTTCATCTTTTCTTGGATCATTCTCACCTTCTCAGTAGTCTGTTGAACGATCTCTGGTCCTAAGACCACTCTTTCACCCGACTCAAACCAGCACAACGGAGTCCTGCATCTCCGACCATACAAGGCCTCAAACGGCGCCATTCCAATACTTGAATGGTAACTGTTGTTGTACGTGAACTCTATCAATGGAAGATGACTATCCCAAGTCCCTCCCTACTCAAGTACACAAACCCTCAACAAGTCCTCCAACGACTGAATCGTCCTCTCCGACTGACCATCTGTTTGCGGATGATAAGCCGAACTCAACCTCAACTGAGATCCTAACGCCTCTTGCAAACTCTTCCAAAATCTAGAAGTAAATCTTGGATCTCTATCAGATACGATGCTCGAAGGAACACCATGCAGCTTAACTATCTCTCTAACATAAATCTCCGCCAACTGAGCCACAGGAAAAGTAATGTTAATCGGTAGAAAGTGAGCAGACTTCGTCAACCTATCAACAATAACCCATATAGCATCATTCCCTCTAGGAGTATTGGGCAAACTCGTCACAAAATCCATGGATATACTATACCACTTCCATTCTGGCACATCTAAAGGTACCATCATACCAGTTGGCTTCTGATGCTCAATCTTCGACTTTTGACAAACCAAGCAAGAATACACAAATTGTGCCACATCGCGTTTCAAACCAGACCACCAAAACAGCCTCTTTAAGTCATGATACATCTTCGTAGCTCCCGGGTGAATACTCAAGCTACTTCTATGACTCTCTTCAAGAATCATCTTCTTAATCTCTTCATTGTCAGGAATGCAAATCCTTCCTCGGAATCTCAACACTCCTTGATCATCGACCTTAAAGTCACCATCCACAGTCTCATTATTAGCAATCAACAAGTCTACAAACTTGACATCTTCTTTTTGGGCTTCTTTGATATGCTTCAGGAAATGATTATCAATCCTCAACATTCCCAGTTTTATGCTCTGAGGTGTTCTTTCACACACCATGCTCAAGTCTCTAAACTGTTCCAACAATTCAAATTCTTTCACCATCAACGCGGACATATGCACAGTTTTCCTACTCAAGGCATCTGCAACTACATTTGCTTTACCAGGATGGTAATTCAAACCAAAATCATAATCCTTAAGTAACTCAAGCCACCTCCTCTGCCTCATATTCAACTCCTTCTGATCAAATAAATATCTCAAACTCTTATGATCACTGAATACTTCAAACCTTGAACCATACAAGTAATGTCTCCATATTTTCAATACGAAGACCACTGCTGCCAACTCTAAGTCATGCGTCGGATAATTCTTCTCATGAATTCTCAATTGTCTTGAAGCATATGCTACCACCTTACCTTCTTGCATAAGCACACCTCCTAAACACAACTTGGACGCATCACAATATACCACAAAAGGTTCATCGGGCCTTGGCAAAATCAAAACTGGAGCCGTCGTCAGGCGCTTCTTCAATTCATTGAAACTATCTTCACAATGCACATCCCACACGAAAGACTTACCCTTACACGTCAACTGCGTTAACGGAAGAGCCAACTTAGAAAATCCTTCTATAAACCTCTTGTAATAACCAGCTAGTCCCAAAAAGCTTCTAATCTCCGTAACCGACTTAGGCGTCTCCCATTGCGATACCGCTTCAACTTTAGACGGGTCAACCGCAATACCTTCACCAGAAATAACATGACCAAGAAAACTTACTTTGTTTAGCCAGAACTCAGACTTAGACAATTTAGCATACAACTTCTTCTCTTTCAGCACTTGCAATGCAATCTTCAAATGCTCTGCATGCTCAGCTTCAGTCTTAGAATAGATCAGAATATCATCAATAAAAACCACAACAAATTGATCCAAGTACTCGTGAAAGATTCTGTTCATATATTCCATAAACACACCAGGCGCATTAGTAACACCGAAGGGCATCACCTTATATTCATAGTGACCATAACGCGTCCTAAAGGCCGTCTTCTGCATGTCTTCATCCTTCACCTTAATCTGATGGTAACCTGACCTCAAGTCAATCTTGCTGAATACCTTTGCACCCACTAACTGATCCATCAAGTCGTCAATCCTCGGAAGTGGATACCTATTCTTGATCGTCACTTTGTTCAGCTGTCTGTAATCAATACACAGCCTCATACTGCCGTCTTTCTTCTTCACTAGTAACACCGGAGCTCCCCAGGGTGAAACACTAGGTCTCACAAACTTCTTCTCAAGCAAGTCTTCCAACTGCTTCTTCAACTCTGCTAACTCAGAAGCAGACATACGCTAAGGTGCCATCGACACCGGCTTTGTTCCAGGAACAAGGTCAATAGAGAACACAACTTCTCTCTCCGGAGGCACATCTGGAATCTCATCAGGGAAAACTTCAGGAAATTCCTTCACAACAGGCAGCCCATCAATTACAGCTTGGTTCTCCAAAGATAACGAAGCCATCAACGAAAACATCAACATCCCATCACGTTCTAGTTGCTTCAGCTGCTTAGTAGATAGAAACTCTGCGCCCCACTCTTCTTCGACAGAAGAAAAATGCACCGTCTTTCTAAAACAGTTGATAAGAACTCGGTTGTACTCTAGCCAGTTCATACCCAGAATCACATCCATACCACTTAAAGGTAGGCACACTAAATCCATCACAAAGTCACGGCCAAACATAGATAAAGGACAATTCAAGCATACGAGAGAAGTAGTCACCGAACCCTTAGCTGGAGTCTCGACAACCATTTCTCCATTCATATCAGAAACTTCAAGACCCAAAGCAGAAACACAATCTAAAGCAACAAAACTGTGCGTAGCACCAGTATCAATAATAGCAACTAAAGGAGTATTATTAATATAGCAAGTACCTCTGATCAAACGATCATCATTCTCAGTCTGAGTGCCGGTCAATGCAAACACTCTCCCGGTAGTCTTAGTCTTCTTGGGTTGCTTACACTGCGAACCAATGTGTCCTTGCTCATTGCAGTTGAAACACACAACATCATCAAACTTGCAGTCACTAGTAATATGCCCTTTTTGACCACAACGGTAACACCTCTTCACCTCAACAGTACATGCATTGCTCTTATGGCCTTTCTCGCCACAAGTGTAACAAGTAATCTCAGCAGGAGCAGTCTTCTTCTGGGGCCTCCTCTCATCATTCACTCTTTGCTTCCCTTTATCTCTAGGGGCATCATAAGGTTTAGGGCGACTCTGCTGGCCCTTAGCTTTCCTATCATTCACTACCTTGTAGTGAGCCTTAGTATCTTCCTCATATATCCGACAGCTACTCACCAACTCATAAAAGTCACGAGTCTTCTGATAACCGATAGCCCTCTTGATATCAGCGCGCAACCCGTTCTCAAACTTGATGCATTTTTAAAACTCAGCCGTCTCGGGTGCATAATGCGGATAGAACTTAGCCAACTCCACAAATTTGGCCGCATACTCGGTCACCGACATGTTCCCTTGCTTAAGCTCCAGGAACTCTATCTCTTTCTTCCCACGGACATCTTCTGGGAAGTATCTGTTAAGGAACTCCCTCGTGAAAACAGCCCACGTCACCACGGCTCCATCTTGCTCCAAAATAGGTAGGAGACTAACCCACCAATCGTCGGCCTCCTCCGCTAGCATGTGCGTACCAAACCGCACCTTCTGAACATCGTCACACTGCATGACTCTGAAGATCCTCTCTACTTCCTTGAGCCACGTCTGAGCTCCATCAGGATCATAACGCCCCTTGAAGGTAGGCGGGTGATTCCTCAGAAAGGTCTCCAACATTCTAGTTCCGTCATTACCACCAGCGTTGTTCTGATTGCCCACAACATTAGCCATTGCTTCCAAAGCAGCAGCAAGAGAAGCATCGTTTCTACCAGCCATCTAGTTCTCTGGAAACAAACATAAGTCAGAATAATACAAATATACTATTCTAACTCTAAGACAACGTCACTCGACTCTCTACTTGGCCGGACGGACCAACCTGCTCTGATACCAATTGTAACACCCCAAATTCCCATCTTAAAAATTTCATTAAATAAATCATATATCAGAGTAATCATCATAAAGGAGTGTCACATTTCTTCTTTAAAAACAATTTAGATAATAATCTATCAAATTACAAAACATTCAGTCAAGCAGCGGAATTCAAATAGTCTCATCTCATAAATAGGCTTGGCTTAAAAGCCATTAAACGTCTCAAAAACATTATTGTTTCAACATCACTAAAAGTCAACACTTAATCAAACATGATACATAAGGAATAGACTCTATAAAAGACCCCATCCCGTTACATATCAGAGCAACCCTACTTCACACATCCTCGCATCAACGCATCTAAGACTGGGTACCTGCACTTGCCCACAAGGCGGCAATTCCAGCAGAAGGGGTGAGATTCACAACAATAATATTAATATATAAATCATAAGTCAAGATTAACAAATCATATATCCAATTCATCACATATACATTATAGCACATCATAGCATCATCGTAAGCATCATCATAACAACATCACATCAAGTATCAACGTCTCAGAACATCATCTCATATATGTCACATTTGACTCGACTAAATGCAACACCTAACGTCTCAACATCATGCATGTGGTACCATATGATTATAGCATTAATATGCTTCACCGTCGCTTTGAGCAAATGCTCCACCGTCGCTTTGAGCATAAAGCTCCACCGTCTCATAATTATGCAAATGCATGGACTCATCGTTTAACAACTTAATACACCGTCTCAAACATCATTACATTTTTCAAGACTGACACATGCAGTCAATAATAATTACATGGCAGAACATCATCTCATTATACATACACATTGCAACTCATAACATCATCTTATTCAATTAGCATCAAACTCATACATCACTTATATTCAACAACACATCATTTATCAATGGCCTAATAGAACCATCATCATTCATCTTTACATAATTCATCTAAGGGTATAGAACAGCACTAACTCCACCCAAAGGGGTACTCTAAACGTCCTATGCAAAACAGCTTGCAAAACAAAAAAACAGTCCTGAACCATCTAAGTTTGGCAAAAATTCTAAATTTAAGGGTCAAGCTCGCCACGGCGAACTATACTGCTCGCCTCGCGAGCAACCAAGGGTTACTCGCCACGGCGAGTGATCACAAAATCACTACGGGTTCAGCCTAAATCACACCAATTCATCCCAAAACTCTCATGTTCAGCCTCTAATTCATCAACAATGTTGTCCTAGGGGATAACCTAGGTTCTGTAACACGTTTCTACAGCAATGCAACACATTCACACATCAAATTCATCAAAATTATCATAACCCTAATTCTCAAAACTTCTCTCAATTCTTCTCAATCTCTAAGCTAATCAAGAACAGATGATTTAGCATTAATATTACTGAAGTTAGGCTCACCCTTACCTGGAAAAATTGTGCAGAAAGCAGCCTAGCCTCTCTTCTCTCTTCACGTGCCTTTTCTTCTTCTCTAAATGTCTGTACGCGTTCTCAAAAAATTTCCTCTCTTAACCTACTTCTCTTACTCCCTCACAACTTAATTAATTTCCTCTTAACCCACACAACTCTTCTTAATTATAAATATAACCCCATCTCTTAAAATTCTATCTTTTTCCACCAAATCTATTTATTTACCAAATAAATATTCATATAAACATCACTAATATTATTTTATTAAACAATAAAATAATAATACGTCACACGTCACAAATACGTCACATATTCATCAAAATTCATATAATATATAAACATATACCATATCATCTAATAAAATAATTAAATAATTAAAGAGGGCGTTACAGAACTCAACCTCAACTTTGAACCCAAAGCCTCTTGCAGACTCTTCCAAAACCTTGAAGTGAACCTCGGGTCTCTGTCCGACACAATGCTCGATGGAACACCATGCAACTTCACAATATTATGAATGTAGATCTCCGCCAACTGAGCTACCGGAAAACTAATATTGATCGGGATAAAATGCGCCGACTTCGTCAACCTATCAACGACAACCCAAATGGCATCATGTCCTCTCGGAGTATTCGGTAAACTCGTCACAAAATCCATGGAGATGTTGTCCCATTTCCACTCTGGCACATCTAACGGTGTCAACAACCCTGCAGGCTTTTGATGTTCAACCTTAGACTTCTGACAAGTCAAACATGCATAAACAAACTGTGCAACATCACGTTTCAACCCGGACCACCAAAACAATTTCTTCAAGTCATGATACATCTTTGTAGCTCCCGAATGAATACTTAAACTACTTCTATGACTTTCTTCCAAAATCAACTTTTTCAACTCATCATCATCAGGAATACAAATTCTTCCTCTGAATCTCAACACACCTTGATCATCAACCTTGAAGTCACCATCTTCAGTTTGATTACTAGCAACCATTAAATCCACAAACTTGACATCAATTTTCTGTGCTTCCTTGATACTGTTCAAGAAATCGCTATTGATCTTCAACATGCCTAACCGCACACTCTGGGGTGACTTCTCACAAACTAAGCTCAAATCTCTAAACTGCTCAAGCAACTCAAACTCCTTTACCATCATAGCGGACATGTGCAACGTCTTCCTGCTTAAAGCATCTGCAACCACGTTAGCCTTATCGGGGTGGTAATTCAAACTAAAATCATAGTCGTTCAACAACTCAAGCCACCTTCTTTGCCTCATATTCAATTCCTTTTGGTCAAATAAATATTTCAAACTCTTGTGATCGCTAAACACCTCAAATCTAGAGCCGTACAAATAATGCCTCCACATTTTCAATACAAAAACTACAGCAGGCAGCTCCAAATCATGCGTAGTATAATTCCGTTCATGAATTCTCAACTGTCTCGAAGCATAAGCCACCACCCTGCCATCCTGCATAAGTACACCTCCTAAGCCCAACTTGGACGCATCACAATATACAACAAAAGGTTCATCTGGCTTTGGTAGAATTAAAATTGGAGCAGTCGTCAACTTGCGCTTCCATTCATTGAAACTATTCTCAAACTGAGCATTCCACACAAAAGAATTACCTTTACAGGTCAACTGAGTCAATGGAAGTGCCAACTTGGACGCATCACAATATACAACAAAAGGTTCATCTGGCTTTGGTAGAATTAAAATTGGAGCAGTCGTCAACCTACGCTTCAATTCATTGAAACTATTCTCAAACTGAGCATTCCACACAAAAGAATTACCTTTACAGGTCAACTGAGTCAATGGAAGTGCCAACTTCGAAAATCCTTCTATAAACCTGCGGTAATAACTAGCCAAACCCAAAAAACTTCTAATCTCAGTAACCGACTTCGGAGTCTCCCATTGTGATACTGCATCAACTTTTGATGGGTCTACTGCAATACCACTACTAGAAATAATATGGCCAAGAAAACTGACTTCACTTAACCAGAATTCACATTTAGATAACTTGGCATACAACTTCTTTTCTTTCAACACTTGCAACACAATCTTTAAATGTTCTGCATGCTCTTCTTCAGTCTTAGAATAAATCAAGATGTCATCAATAAACACAACTACAAAATGATCCAAATAGGCATGGAAAATTCTATTCATGTACTCCATAAACACACCTGGTACATTTGTAACACCGAAAGGCATCACTCTATACTCGTAATGTCCATATCGCGTCCTAAAGGACGTCTTCTGCATATCCTCATCCTTCACTTTAATTTGATGGTAACCTGACCTCAAATCGATTTGACTAAATACACAAGCACCCACTAGCTGATCCATCAAATCATCAATTCTCAGAAGCGGATATTTGTTCTTTATCGTCACTTTATTCAACTGACGGTAATCAATACACAATCTCATGCTACCATCTTTCTTCTTAACCAACAACACCGGTGCTCCCCATGGTGAAACACTTGGTCTTACAAATTTCTTATCGAGCAAATCCTCCAACTGTTTCTTCAACTCAGCTAACTCGGACGCCGACATACGATAAGGTGCCATCGACACCGGCTTCATTCCGGGAACAAGATCAATTGAAAATTCAACCTCCCTCTCTGGTGGCACATCAAGAATCTCATCAGGAAAAAATTCTGGAAATTCATTCACAACCGGCAATCGATCAATCACAGCCTGATTCTCTACCGACAAAGTTGCTATCAAGGAGAACATTAAGATCTCATCACGCCCCAATTGTTTCAGCTGCTTAGTAGTTAAGAACTCAACTTTACTTTCTTCCTCGGCAGAAGAGAAATGTACCGTCTTACTAAAACAGTTGATATGAACACGATTATATTCTAACCAATTCATCCAAAAGATCACATCCATACCCGTTAACGGCAAACATACAAGATTAACCTCAAAGTCTCTACCGAACACAGACAAAGGACAACTCAAACAAACAAGAGAAGTAGTTACTGAACCCTTAGCTGGAGTTTCAACAACCATTTCTCCATTCATATCAGATATAATCAGACCCAACTTATGTGCACAATCAATGGCAATGAAACAATGAGTAACACCAGTATCAATAATAGCAATTAAAGGAATACTATTAAAGAAACAAGTACCTCTGATAAGTCGGTCCTCATTATTAGTTTGCGTACCGGTCAATGCAAACACCTTGCCACTAGCCTGTGTCTTCCTAGGCTTCTTACACTGCGTATTAAGATGACCCTCCTCGTCACAGTTGTAACAGACAATGTCACCACGCTTGCACTCAGCTACCGTGTGACCTTTCTTCCCACATCGGAAACACTTCTTCTCGTCACGACCACAAACATTACTCTTGTGGCCCTTCTCACCACACTTGAAACAAACAATCTCTGTAGGGGCATTCCTCCCCTTAGGCCTTCTCTCATCATTCAGTCTTTGTTTACCCTTGTCTGCTGGGGCACTATACGGTTTCGGGCGACTCTGCTGTCCCTTACCTCTACACTCACTCATCACCTTATAATGAGCTTTCGTATCCTCTTCGTAAATCCTATAGCTACTTACCGATTCAAAAAAATTCCTTATCTTCTGATAACCAATGGCCCGCTTTATATCAGCACGCAGACCATTCTCAAACTTTATGCACTTTGAAAACTCAGCAGTCTCGGCGGTATAATGTGGATAGAATTTAGCAAGCTCCACAAATTTTGCAGCATACTCAGTTACAGACATGTCTCCCTGCTTCAACTCCAGAAATGCAATTTCTTTCTTACCTCGGACATCCTCCAGAAAATACCTGTCCAGAAACTCTCTCCTGAACACCGCCCAGGTTACATCAACACCATCTTGCTCTAAGATAGGTTGAAGACTCACCACTAGTCATCTGCCTCTTCAGCCAACATGTGCGTACCAAAACACACCTTCTGTACTTCACTGCACTGCATGACCCTGAAGATTCTCTCAACCTCTTTGAGCCACTTCTGAGCTCCATCCAGATCATACCTTCCCTTGAATGTTGGTGGATGATTCCTTAGAAAGGTTTCCAACATTCTCACTCCAACGTTACCAGCACCAACATTTGGCTGTTGTCCTACAGCTTGAGCAACAACTTCAAGTGCAGCAGCAATAGCAGCATCGTTTCTCCCAGCCATCTTGAAATTCTACATCGCAAGCAACAATCAGAACAACAAAGACAATGTAAGGTTATTACATGACACTACGTGGCTCGACACGACTCTACTAATTGGTCGGACGGTCCAACCTGCTCTGATATCAATTGTAACACCCCGTTATCCCAACAATTAAATATTTAATAAATAAACAAGTAAATCAGAGTTCAACAAACAAACGGGCATGTCACATTGCTTTTCAAAAATTCTTAAATAGAATGAAATACTATTTATCAAATCGACTGTGATAAATTATCCATACATTTCAGCGGAAAATTCATAAAATCATTTAACATTCAAATATCATCAATGATGCTAGCACAAGGCTTCTACATAATTCGTCATTAACAATTTATTCAACAACAAGCAAAGCTCCATCGACATGTTTCAAAATTTGATACATAAGGAATGAAAACACAACAACAAATTCCCATCCCGTTACGTATCAGAGCCCTAAGACACTTGAGACACCACTTCTACTATTCTGGATCACCTACAAGTTACCCATACGAAGGGCAACATTTTCAAGCAGAAGGGGTGAGATTCACAAACAACAATAATAGAAATATAATTCATCAATTGAATCTAACACCCTAATATCATCAATACTTCAATATACTTACGTATTTCATGGTCAATAACATTACCAACATATTCAATTTCAACCAACAACACAACGACTACTTAACCAACAACAACGATTCATGCAAAGACATGAAAACACCGATATGACTCAACGACAAAATGTGACAATGCACATGCATGTGGTACCATTAACGCGTTTGAATGACAAGGCATTCCAGGGCATAACCCTCACCAATTTGAATGGTTAAAGCATTCACAGGGCATGAGCCCTCACCAAATTGAATGAACTAGCATTCATAGGGCTTAAGCCCTCACCAATTGAACGACAAGGCATTCCAGGGCATGAGCCCTCACCATTTATGATTATGCAATGAACTCCACTTGTGTATATCAACATACAACTCAACTACAACACAACGACAACTACTACTCAATAATGCATATATTTAAATATGACTTACACACCCAACAACTCAACCCATAATACTTCAACCTTTGAAAAGAATTCAATAACGCGTATAATTTATATATAAACAAATACACCATTAATCATAAACATTATCCTCACCAGAATTTAATCAACAATGTTCAATTGCATAGAAAACACTTCAGGTTCAGGGCAAGTCGCCTCGGCGAGTACATCAACTCGCCATGGCGAACTCAAAGAAATGGGTTACTCGCTTAGGCGAGCTAAGGGCGAGTAAAATTGGATGCTCTCGGCCTTTTTGACATTTTTCTCACTAAAACTTCATTTTTAAGCTCCCTATTCATCTTTTTAATCTGAAAATTGTCCCAGTCCTTACTAAAAACATCTAGGCACTTAAAACTATCCAACTTACGTCTTATAACAACACTTCAAAAATCATGATTTCTAATGCACTACTCGCTATGGCGAGTGGTTTTGCTCGCGAGGCGAGCTATGAATATTGCTCACTGACTGTGGCGAGTCATGATACTCGCCGCGGCGAGCGATGAATGTCTGTACGGGCAGAATGCAGGTTTTTCCCAAAAATCTCAATTTTCTCAATTTCAATCCCCAAAACGATTTACAGAAGTGTAATAATTTACTGTCTACAACCTGAATGCATTCTAATGCTATTACAATGCTCTTTACACCTTTTCCATCCAAAAATCATACTCCAAACCTACCCCCCAATCCCCAATTTCAACTAACACCATGTTAAACCAAAATCAAAATTATACAACCATTATTATTGAGAGATAGTCTCACCCTTACCTTAATTCGATTGACAAAGCTCCCCAAAAATAAGAATCTGCTCTCTTGGCTCTTTCCTTGCTTTTTCTCCCAAAAACTGATAGTACGTGAAAAAACTTTCTGACTTCTCTAACTCCTTATTTAACTCCCCTTAATTCTAATTAACTCCCACTTAATTCTTTTAATTAAAATGTAACCCCCAAAACTCCAAATAATTCTATTTCTCACATTATTCTAATAAATACTAAAAATAAATCATTTAATAAAAATACACCACACCACACCACACCACACCATCAACAAATATTATTTAAAATCATAAAAAGGACTCTAAATAAATCAAAAATAATTAAATAACGACTAGGGCGTTACACGCTCCGTCCAAAACAACTTTCTCAAGAGGTATCTCCTTGCCTCTCAAACGCTTCACCTCACGACCTTCAATCCTCACTAGTAAGGTCTCAACCGTAAGGTTATCTCTAACTTGCACATCATCTCTCTGGATCACATGAGATGGATCCGGAACATACTTCCGAAGTTGCGACACGTGAAACACATCGTGCAAATTCGAAAGATGCGGTGGTAAACCCACTCGGTATGCCACCGTCCCAACTCTTTCCGATATCTGACACGAACCAATAAATTTCGGGGTCAACTTCTTTGACTTCAATGCACGACCAACACCGGTCATTGGGGTAACTCTTAGGAACACATGGTCTCCCTCTTGAAACTCAAGGTCTTTCCTTCGCTTATCATGATAACTCTTCTGTCGACTCTGCGACGCTTTCATCTTTTCTTGAATCATTATTTTATATTTTCCCTTTCAAAGGTGGCCAAGTGGCCTTACATGAGTGTTTAGAACCCACATCAATCATGAATGCCCAGAAAACCTTCATACGTCTATATAAATGGGTTTTTTCTATTTGGGCACCTCACTTCTAACCTAAACTCTCTAACGCTCTTTCAGAAGATATCTCGTCTGTACCTTTGCTCCCTTTGGCGCTCGTCATCTTCGCGAATTTTTGTTAACCTCGAGGATTTTCTTGAGAATCTGCAAACTCCCCGTTGTTCTTAGGGCTTTGCCCCCAGAGTATGTAGACTGGCTCGATGGTGACACACTAACTATCAACCAAGTGAAATTTTTTGACCTAGTGATAGAAAACGGGCATGCAGACTATTGCATACTTTGTGTGTCTACTCTTCTGTATGATGAAGAGCATGACGTCATCGAAGCTAGACGCGTTTTGAACATTGCATCTAAATCCAAAGTCGAGAGCGCATACTACTTTTTGGCCATATTAGACGCCTTTGCAACAGGGGGTGAGGACATCGAGAAAGCCATCTCCAACTTCACTGGGTTTTTTCAAGCATAGAAGTTAAGTACCTTTCAATGGCATATAACCGGCTGGGGACTCCCTATTGGGACCGTGTTCTCCCTTTTCCTTGAGTAGGTGAATGCCAGATGGTTTAGTCATCAAAACTCTCTGTCCTTTGAAAGCTACTTGGAAAGGAGACGGAAGATTGTCGGGCTATGATTCGATTTCCCCTGGAGAAGATCACGAATACTCCCAAACTGAAATGTGCATCCTCTATCGCTTTGACAGTGAACTTTGTTGGTTTCAAAGGGCGTTCAGCTTTGGGTCACTTCTTGATGATCAGTAAGATGTTTTAGGGCTCATCTTATTTTGAAGGGTGCATGTCGAATGAATATTTGAAGAACTTACACTTAAGTTGTAACCATTTGACATTTTTGTAACTTGCCCGTTAGGGCTCATCTATTAATGTCATCTTTTATTTTCTTTTCGAATTAGTCTTGCATTATTTTGACTTCTTGCAATAATGGCTTATATTTTTTCAAATACTTTCCATTTACTGGTATGATTCGATTGCCATCATTCAACACTTCAATTTCATAAGCATTATTCAAAAAGACTTTTAGGATTTTCCATGGTCCTTCCCAACCAGGTGCTCATTTACCTAAGGCTTTATTTCTTTTATCCATGGGCAGGATAACTTTCCAAACCAAATCATCTACGTCGAAAGTTTTTTGTAACACCCCGTTCTCCCAACAACGTAATATTCAAATAATTTAATCAGAGTAAATCAACAAACAGAGCATTACACTGCTTTTCAAAAATTCTTAAATAGAAAATAAAACTATTTAATTTCAACAACATATCATCTTGTAAACTGCAGCGGAAAATTCTTTTAAATTAATATCAACTTCCAACAAATCTTAGCACAAAGGCCTCAACAAAATTAAATATTATTCAACAGAAATAAACTCCAACAACATTGTTGCAAAATTTGATACATAAAGGAATGAAAGACAAAACAACGTTTCCCCCATCCCGTTACGTATCACAGCCCTAAGACACTTGAGCCAAATGTCCTACTAGTCTTCAATACCTGCAAGTTACCCATACGAAGAGCAACATTTTCAAGCAGAAGGGGTGAGATTCTCAAACAATAATAACAGAATTATAATCCATCAATTGAATCTAACACCCTATATTCAACAAAATACTTCAATATATAAATATATATCATGGATAACAACATATTCAATTCATCCAACAACAACAACACAACAACAACTTAACCGACGACATTGACCATGCAATGACACAACGACGACAACCAACAACAACGACTAAGACAATGCTCCAACGACAACAACTAAAGCAACATGCATGTGGTACCATTTTACGCGTTTGAATGACAAGGCATTTCGGGGCATGAGCCCTCAACAGTTTTGGATGGTTAAAGCATCCCAGGGCATAAGCCCTCAACATTTGAATGAACTAGCATTCCAGGGCATAAGCCCTCAACGGTTGAATGATTAACATTCCAGGACATGAGCCCTCAACAATGCATGAGTATGAATGACTCAATGTGTATATCTGCATACAACTCAACAACAACAGTAACGACAATGACAACGACAACTGTGCCTAAATCATTTATGACACACTCCTCAACTTGGACAACAACGACAACAACAACAGAAATCAACAATATAGCATATATAATTATATTTATTTATATATACAAGTATTCACCTAGCTTCACTTCCATTTATAGTATTTGATACATAAACAAGGTTAAATAAATCAAAGAAACATTTTTCAAAAGGAAATCAAATTTGATTAAACAAGACATAAGTTAAATACTCATAAAACACCTCAATTTAACCTCTCATACTTAAGTTTGAAGTTTGGGAACTAACCATAGGTTTTGGACTAACTTGGAATAAGTTATGCTAAGTTTTCTTAAAGTTTTCCTCAAGACCCACTTGGAGTATTTTCATCATAACTCAAAATCCATAAAACATTTTCAAGTCAATCCAAAGCCATTGGAAGGATAACTCAATTGTCTACAACTTTCATGTTTACATCAAAAGCCAATTCAAAACAGAAATGTGAGAAAACGATGCAAGAACGCAGAACAGGGGATGCTGTACAGGACCCAGCACGCTTGAGCGTGCAAGTGGTCGCTTGAGCGTGCGACAATGTCGAAAGTTGGGAAAGTGCACGCTTGGGGCTCGCTTGAAGCTCGCTTGAGCGTGCGATCAGTTTCAAAATCTGGGCACAAGTTTGAATGCTCGCTTGAGCGTGCGATCATCTGGGTAGGAAAAAGCTCTACGGGTTTTCTAACCCTATCTCAACCAAAACCCAATTTTCAACCCCTGATTACCCAAAACGTATTCTAACAGATGTTTGTGGGTTCAAAATGCAACAATGCACAACAAAGTACACAAAACAACAACATCAAACATCAATTCATCTTGTTTCTCAACAATTGTTCATATTCTTCAAAAACCTAACCTTCATTCTCTCAATTCTCACTAACATCATGTTAAGATCAAAATCAGAATTATAACAATACTATTATTGAGAGATAGCCTCACCCTTACCTGAATTACAGATGAATCAAACTCTACAGAAATCAAGCTCTCCCTTGGCTCTTCTCCCTTGTTCTTGGCTCATATCCCTTTTTCCCAAAACTTTGGTTTTCTCTATTGTACGTGAAAATCTTTACTGACTCTCCTTTTCCTATTCTCCCAATATTCCTTAACTCCTTTCATTTCACTTAACTCCCCTTAATTCCTATAATTAATATGTAACCCCCAAAAACTCCATAAATTCTATTTTCTTACTTATTTCTATTAAATAATAAAATAACTATATAATAAAATACAACACACCAAATAATCACATAAATCATTTTAAATCATATAACATACTTAAAATCAACCAAAAATAATTAAATAACAACTAGGGCGTTACATTTTTGACTTGACCTTTTTGTTATAAGACTTGGTTATTCTTTCCTTTTGCTTCATAAGAATATCTAATGCTTTCAACCTTTCTTCATCTAAATCAACCAATTCATCCAAAACCATATTCCAATAATGGTCGAAAGTAATTTCGTGTTGTCTATGAATTCTGGTTGATTGAAGACAAATTTCTGCAGGTAACACATCATCGTGTTCAAATTCAAGCCTAAAAGGAGTAGTTTTAGTTGACTCCATAGGGGAAGTTCAACAGGCCCGTAGAGGATGTTGTGCCAACTCCTTGGATTGTCCTTTATCTTATTTTTAATGAAAGTGATAAGGTTTTTGTTGGCTGCTTCGACTTGCCCATTTGCTTGAGCATAGTATGGTGTCGAAGTTAACAATTTGAAACCTGTTTGGTTAGCAAATCGTACCATTTTTTGACATGTGAAAACTGATCCTTGATCAATGGTGATAGTTTCTGGAATTCCAAATCTAGGCAAGATATGATTTTGGATGAAACTAATGACCACATTTTGAGTGACTTTCCTTAATGGGATGGCTTCTACCCATTTAGTGAAACAGTCTATTCCAACCAAAATGTTATTGTGCCTTGCAGATGAACCTGACTTAATTTCACCAATTATGTTTAAAGTCCATCCTCTACATGGCCAAGGTTTTACAATCGAATGTAATTCGCTCGCAGGCACATGTTGGATTCCTGCATATAGTTGACATTCTTGACAACTTTTTGCAAACTCTATGCAATATTTTAGCATAGTTGGCCAATACACACCTTGTCGAAATAAAATCCATTTCATCTTATGACCCGCTTGATGTGACCCACATGCACCACTATGAGTATCAGAAATCGCTAAATATGCTTCAGTTTCACTGAGGCATTTGAGTAAAACCCCTTCTGGAGATTTTTTTAACAACTCATTTCCAATAACCACATAGCTTAACGCCCTGTATTTGGTCCTTCAACTAATGTTTCCTGCAGGGTCTCACAAGTATTCGACAATTGGTGCTCGCCAATCATTGTTTGATAAATTGTCGATGGCAAAAATTTCAGCAAAATTTTCAAAAATTTCATCATTTTCCCTTGCCCTCCAAACTTTTGGTGTTGATAATTTATCTGAATCAACTTCTTTCGAGGCAAGTTTCTCTCTTATTTTGATAAGCTCTTCAAGCTTTATCTTAGTGACTTTGTATCCTGAAGCAATTTGTGCTAAGTCATTTGCTTCCTGATTTTCGATCCTAGGCACATGTTGAACGTTTGCCCGATCGAAACGTTTCAATAAAGTAGTAACAGTGGCAAAGTAAATAATCAAATTTTCTTTAACACACTTATATTCTTTTGTTAATTTCTTTATGACTAACTCAGAATCACCTTTAATTTCGACATCTATTGCCCCCAGTTCGAGTAAAAATTCGAGTCTTGTTATCAAGGCTTCGTACTCAGCCTCATTATTAGAGCAAAGTTTATCAAGTCGAAATTTGAGTTTAGTTGGAATATTTTCACGCAAAATAATTAGAATTCCAACTCCGGTGCCATTTTTATGGCTTGAACCATCGAAGTAGAGCTTCCAAGGTTGAACATCCACAAAATTTAATGATTTTTCAACCAAGGAATGATCAACAATGAAATCATCTATAATTAGACCTTTCACAAATTTTAAAGATTGATAGGTCAATGAATATGCTAAGAGTGCAAAAGACCATTTACCAACTCTGCTGTGTAATATTGGCTTCGACAACATATGCTTAATTATATCGAAATGGGAATAAACATAGACATCAATAGGTTTTATATATTGCAGTTTAATACATGAAAAGTACAAACAAAGGCACAATTTTTCACTTGGATGATATCTTGTTTCAGCATCATTCAGAACCCTACTAATATAATAAATAGCCCTTCATGTGCCATTATCATCCTCTTGTGTTAGAAAACTCCCTATAGTATTATCCGAAGCAACTATATACAATTTCATTACTTTATCCCTAAGAGGAGGTAACAAAATAGGAGGGTTCATCAAGTAAGCCTTGATGTCATCGAATGCTTTTTGATGTTCTGGTTCCGATTTGAAAACATCTTCTTTCTTCAGACGAAGGACTGGTGAGAAAACTTCAATTCTGCCACTTAGATTTGAAATAAATCTTTTGAGAAAGTTGATTTTTCCCAACAAAGATTGAAGCTCTTTCTTTGTCGAAGGCGGTTTTGTCTCCAAAATCGCCTTTGTTTTGTTTTGATTAATTTCAATGCCTTTTTTGTGCACAACAAAACATAAGAAATCACCTGCACGAACACCAAAGGCACATTTCAATGGATTCATTTTCAATCCATATTTTCTCATTCTTTCGAATGATTTTTGAAGGTGATCTAAATGATCCTTCTTAGCATACGATTTGACAACAATGTCATCTATGTAAATTTGCATAAATTTACCTATAAAGTCATGAAACATAGAATTCATTGTTCTCTGATAACAAGCACCAACATTTTTTGTTGGAACAAAATGTGTTTAACAATAAACCTTAAAAGAGTTTTGATGATAACAAGGTATTAAAAATTGACAATTGGTATTGCTAATATTTGTTCAAGTGTACATGACCATAGACAAAAATTTATATCATACAAAGGTTCTGAATGAACAAAAGAGAGCAAAGAAATCAACAAGGTTGAAGCCTTAAAGCTCCTGAAGACAAGTGCTCCTGAAGACTAGTGCTCCTGAAGACTGGGTGCTCCTGAAGTGATAACGTCACCAGAAGTTGTCTCATCAGAAGCTACATTTCACCAGAAGCTGAAGTTAATCTGAACTTGCAAGATTTGAAGATTCAAGAGTTGTTTCATGGATCGAAACTTATCTTAGATTGGCAGAAGACTAGTGGAATAATGAAACGGTCATTTCAAAAGGATTTGAAGACATTTGCTTGCAAAGATACAAGAAGCGTTGACATTGTACTCTGTACGAACTATACAACCACCTTATCCACTACTCTGTTTTGTGTCTCTGCTACAAGACAAGATAACAGCTCTGAAATACAACCACGCCTGTAACAATGTTCCTTCACAACTAGAATGGATTTGAAATTGATCCTTCATAGGACAATACCTTAATCAGGCAAGGAATCATTGGTGAAAGATCAAGCTTCAACAAACGACTCTTTTTGGATGTGCTGGCACTTGCAACGTTCATATTTCACACCTCTATATAAAGGAGTGAAGACTTGAAGAACAATAAGACTCTACAACAATTTAAAAAGCGCCAAAACTCTGTCAAATTGTTCAGCATCCAAAAGTTCACTTAGAATTTCAGTTTTCAAGTTCATATCTTTGAAATTCTAAAGTCTTAAGAGTGTGTATCTGATTTGTATTGTGAACACCACTGATTGTATATCAAGTGTTCAACCTCAAACATTTTCCTTGTAATTTTGTTTGATAGAGGTCTCTTGCTTGTGTGCTTGAGCATTAGAAGTCTCTTGATTGTGTTCTTGAGCATTTGAAGTATCTTGCTTGTGTGCTTGAGCATTTGTAATCAGATATTACTTATAGTGAACTCTCCTTGGAAGTGCAAGGGGGACAGGACTACTTCCGGTTTGTGGAAGGAACCTGTATAATTGCTTGTGTCTTTCTTCTTCACGTCTCTCTGTTTCTATTCTGCTGCATACACTCCTGATCACCTAGTTCAGAAGTTGTTCTTCTAGCTTCTGATCACAAGTGTTCTGAGTTTAAGAGAAAACGAAGAAAAGTCTAACACAATTCAACCCCCCCTCCTTCTTGTGTTTTTCTCCCCTTCAATTGGTATCTAGAGCCTTGGTTTTGTTGACAACACCTAACAGTGTAACAGTGCAAGATCTGAGAAAAACATGTCTGCTGAATCATCTGTTTCTGGTTCTGCTGGTTCTGGTGGTAATCATAGTGTTGTACGCTATGATTATAGTGAAAAGAAAACTGACTCAGGGAAGGTTCCAAAGTTTAATGGAGATCCTGAAGAGTTTTCTTGGTGGAAAACCAACTTCTACAGTTATATCATGGGCTTAGATGAAGAACTATGGGATATTCTGGAAGATGGAGTTGGTGACTTAGTCCTTGATGAAGAAGGAGCTGCTGTTGATAAAAAGATTCATACTCCTGGTCATAAGAAGATGTACAAGAAACATCATAAGATTAGAGGCTCTCTGGTTTTTGCTATACCACGAGCAGAGTACATGAAGATGAGTGATAAATCAACTGCAAAAGCTATGTTTGCATCTTTATGTGCTAACTATAAAGGAAGCAAGAAAGTCAGAGAAGCTAAAGCACTGATGCTTGTTCATCAGTATGAGCTGTTCAAGATGAAAGATGATGAAAGTATTGAGGAGATGTACTCAAGATTTCAAAACTTAGTCTCTGGACTTCAAATACTGAAGAAAAGCTATGTTGCTTCTGATCACGTGAGCAAGATACTCAGAAGCCTGCCTGCCAGATGGAGACCAAAGGTGACTGCCATTGAGGAAGCTAAAGATTTAAACACTTTAAGTGTCGAAGATCTTGTTAGTTCTCTCAAAGTTCATGAGTTAAGTCTTAATGAACATGTGTCTACTAAGAAGAGTAAATCAATATCTCTTCCATCCAAAGGCAAGTCATCGAAAGCTCTTAAAGTGGTTGAGTCTGAAGAAGAAGATTCACCCAATGGAGATTCTGATGAAGAGGTTACTGAGATGATGGCTATGCTCTCAAACAGACTTCAGTATCTAGCCAAGAAGAACAAGAAGTTTCTGTCCAGAAGGGGTAGCTTCAGAAGCTCAAAGAAGGAAGATCAGAAGGGATGCTTCAATTGCAAGAAGCCTGGTCATTTCATTGCTGATTTCCCTGATCTTCAGAAGCAAAAGTCAAAGGAAAAGTCAAAGAAGCCAACATTCAAGTCAAGCAAGTTTAAGAAACAGATCAAGCAGAGTTTGATGGCCACATGGGATGATTTGGATAGTGAATCTAAGTCTGACAAAGATGAATCTGATGAAGGTGCAAAGATAGTTGTTGGGTTAGTAGCTACAACAACTTCAGAAGCTAAAACTGAATCAGATTCAGAAGATGAAAATGAGGTATATTCCAAAATCCCTAGAGAAGAACTGATAGAGTCACTTAAAGAACTCCTCACTAATTTTGAACTGAGAACCAATGAGTTGAAAGTTTTGAAAGAAAAATATGTTGTTTTGATGAAGCAACAAGAATCAACTTTATTGGATCTGAAGGCTTCTGAAGAAGAACTGAGAACCAATGAGTTGAAAGTTTATTACAAGAAAAATCTGATGGAAAGTCTTTAAGTAACCATGAGATTGCTCTTGAAGATTTCATTATTTCTGGTATTGACAGAAGCAGAATCGCAAAGGTATTGGGTTTTCAGAAGCTAAGTCTAATGAAACCAAACTTAAAGCATATTGTGAATGCACTAAGGAAGGATTGAAAACCTTCTTTGTTCCTGAAGGTGTCAAAACGGAAATTGTTGCTAAATCAGAACCCGAAGCTTCCAGTTCTAAGGCTAAGATTACTTCAAAGCCAAAGAACTTCAAGCCTAAGGTTGTGGTAAATTCTGAATCTAAGACCTCAAAGATTAAGATTTTGAAAAGATCAGAACCTGTTCCTCAGAGTCTGATGAAATCAGAATCTGATGTCCTAAAGTCTAAGATTCAGAAGGGCAAAATAGTTGTTGCTTCTGAAGTCTCAAAACCAAAAGTTGAAAAACCTAAGGTAATGATTAATCAGAAGCTACCCAAAGCTCACCTCAAGGAACATGGAATGGTGAATAAAACTTCCAGCACTAACTCCAAAAGACCCATAAAACAATGGGTACCTAAATCTGAAACTGTCAATGCTACAAATATGCCTAAAAGCAAAGCCAAGGCAAAAATCATGATACCTGGACAACGGTTGCTCAAGGCACATGACTGGAGAGAAGTCAATGTTCCTCTCCCTCACAATGAAAGAAGGAGGAAATGTAAAGTTTGGAGGCAACCAGTCTGGGAAGATTATTGGTACGGGGACTATTGGTAATTCTTCTATCTCTATTAATAATGTGTGGTTGGTAGATGGACTTGAACATAACCTATTGAGTATCAGTCAATTTTGTGACAATGGTTATGACGTGATGTCTGAAAAGACCAGCTGCACTGTAATCAACAAAAATGACAAGTCCATAGTATTCAAAGGGAAGAGAATAGAAAATGCTAACTAGAGGTTAATCTCTAAGCTTAGTAAGTTACAACTTGTCAAAGGTCTTCCTGACATTGATTATCATTCAGATGCACTTTTTGGTGCATGTCAGAAAGGAAAAATTGTGAAATCCTCTTTTAAAGCTAAAGACATTGTTTCTACCTCCAGACCTTTAGAATTACTCCATATTGATTTATTTGGACCAATAAGCACTGCATCTTGATATGGAAGTAAATATGGATTAGTTATTGTTGATGATTACAGTAGATGGACTTGGGTGAAATTCCTGAGAAGTAAAGATCATGCATATGATGTATTCAACAACTTCTGCACACAAATTCAATCTGAAAAAGACGCCAAGATTTTGAAAATTAGAAGTGATCATGGTGGTGAGTTTGAAAATGAGCCATTTGAAGCTTTTTGTGAAAAACATGGAATCATCCATGAATTCTCTTCTCCTAGAACTCCACAATAAAATGGAGTTGTAGAAAGAAAGAATAGAACTTTACAAGAAATGGCAAGAACCATGATTCATGAAAACAATTTGGCAAAACATTTTTGGGCAGAAGCAGTGAATACAGCGTATTATGTCCAGAATAAAATCTACATTAGACCTATCTTGGAGAAAACATCATATGAACTCTTTAAAGGAAGAAAACCCAATATCTCTTACTTTCATCAATTTGGATGTACACGTTACATTATGAACAACAAGCTCTACCTAAAGAAATTTGATGCCAAGGCCCAAAGAGGAATCTTTTTAGGTTACTCTGAAAGGTCAAAGGCATACAGAGTGTATAATTCAGAGACACTTTGTGTTGAAGAATCCATGCACGTTAAATTTGATGACAAAGAGCTTGGAGATAAAACTTCAAAGCAAGATGAAGGTTTTGCAGAGATACAGGTTTCTGAAGATACTCCAGAACCTAATCAAATAGTTGAATCCGAAGACAGTCCAGAAGCTGAACCCACCTGAAAAGCACAAGATGAAGTTGCTTCTGATGAAGTTCAAGACGGTTCTGAGCAAGCAGATCCCTCCAAAAACACTTTCAAATACAAGTCTTCACATCCTGAGGATCAAATCATTGGAAACAAAGAAAGTCCCAGAAGAACAAGATCAAACTTCAGACAAGAAGATTCAATGATAGGACTAATATCAATGATTGAACCTACAACAGTTGATGAAGCACTTTCAGATGATGGATGGATCTTAGCTATGCAAGAAGAGCTGAATCAATTTCAACGAAATGATGTGTGGGATCTAGTACCCAAACCTTCTTAGAAGATCATTATTGGAAAAAATGGGTATTCAGAAACAAGCTGAATGAACAAGGTGAAGTAACCAGAAACAAAGCCAGACTTGTTGCGCAAGGATACAGTCAACAAGAAGGCATTGATTACACTGAAACATTTGCTCCAGTTGCGAGATTGGAAGCAATCAGGTTACTTTTATCTTATGCGATTAATCATGGAATAATATTATATCAAATGGATGTCAAGAGTGCATTTCTCAATGGTGTCATAGAAGAAGAAGTGTATGTCAAACAACCTCCTGGTTTTGAGGATCTGAAGCATCCTGACCATGTTTACAAACTAAGGAAATCACTATATGGCTTGAAACAAGCTCACAGAGATTGGTATGATAGACTAAGTAATTTCTTGATTAAAAATGATTTTAAACGAGGTCAAGTTGATACAACACTCTTCAGAAGGACCCTTGAGAAAGACATTCTTGTTGTGCAAATATACGTTGATGATATAATATTTGGTTCTACTAATGCAGGTTGAATTTGAAATGAGCATGATGGGAGAGCTGAAGTTCTTCCTAGGCATTCAAATCAATCAATGCAAAGATGGAGTATATGTTCATCAAACTAAGTATACAAAGGAGCTTCTGAAGAAGTTCAAGCTTGAAGATTGTAAAGTAATTAACACTCCAATGCATCCTACATGCACCTTAAGCAAAGAAGATGAAGGATCAAAGGTAGACCAGAAGCTATACAAAGGTATGATTGGTTCTCTGTTATACCTCACTGCATCTAGGCCAGATATTTTGTTCAGTGTATGCTTGTGTGCAAGGTTTTAGTCAGATCCTAGAGAATCTCATTTAACTGCAGTTAAAAGAATCTTCAGGTATCTGAAAGGAACAACTAATCTAGGACTCCTCTATAGGAAATCCTTAGATTACAAGTTGATTGGATTCTGTGATGCTGACTATGCTGGTGATAGGATTGAAAGAAAGTCAACCAGTGGCAATTGTCAATTTCTGGGTGATAATCTGATATTATGGGCTAGCAAAAGACAAGCAATCATTGCTATGTCTATAGCAGAAGCAGAATACATTTCAGCTGCAAGTTGTTGCACACAACTACTCTGGATGAAACATCAATTGGAAGACTATCAGATTAATGCTAACAGTATTCCCATCTTTTGTGATAATACTACTGCTATTTGTTTGTCAAAGAATCCAATTATACATTCAAGAGCCAAGCATATTGAGATCAAACACCATTTTATCAGAGACTATATTCAAAAAGGAATTTTAGATACTAAACCTTTAACGGTTGAAAGATTTGATTTTATAAAGAAAAATTTGAACATGCATTATGTGTCTGATTAAAATTGCTTGCTCCTGAATAAGAAGTTTAGGTTCTGAAGTAAGTTCAGAAGCCATGGTCCATCAGAAGCTCTTGACTGAGGTTCTGAGGAAAATGTGCTTCTGAAGTCAACATCAGAATCATAAGCATCTTTGAATGATTTTTCTTGTTCAATTTCGGCTTCTAAAGTCGCTTTTTCACTGTTCTCAGCCACATAAGCCGTGATCCTTTCCCAAACATTGGGTTTAGTCGTCATCAACGCTGACATCTTCCTACCTAGTTGGTGAGACTCTAATTTCAGGATGCCCCCAAGTTGGGGTTTGTCATACATAGAGGCTCTAGTCCTCATCACATTATCCTCAATACATTCATTCTTCCAAATGAAACCATCTTTTGGATGTAATTTCATTGACCAAAGGAAAATGTCATGGTTTTCATAACCAACTGCAGAAATAGGACATGGCCCAATTTTTGCCAATTGCTTGTCGAAGGTTTTCTTTGTGATATTTGCAACTTCAACCACAAAATAACTTTGATCCGCTTTGACATTTTCAAGCACACCATTCTCTTTCCAAAGAGAAATTCATTGATGCATTGTTAAAGGGACAACTCCAACAACATGTATCCATTCTCTGCCAAGTAGCAAATTGTAGTTAGCTTTGGGCTCAACTACCAAGAATAAGGTTGGTCTTTTCACAGTCCCTACCACTAGGTCAACTTCAATGGCACCAAAGAACTACATTATGTGGCTTCAAATCAGATTCTGACAAGCCGATCTTTTTTGGAAGAAAATGTGGCGATAAATTCACTGCTGCACCTCAATCTACCAACACCTTGTTTATTCCAACATCATTAATTTTAGCTTCGATGAGAAAAGGTTTGAGATGATGTTGCATGTGATGATCATGTATTTCGAACATAGCTTGATGGCCTTCGACACAACCATTATCCATCGCATAGTTACACTTTGGCTTATGAGCGGTCATTTATTCAGAGAAATCTTCATCGTCTTCCATAACCTCTGATATAACATCGTATTCAATTGGAAGCATCGACACAACCAAAATTATATTGAGGCTAGCTTCAGAATCAGTGAAGTTCGAACTTAGTTCTTCATCTTCGACAGAAAGACCTTTCTTTACAACTGAAAGGGGAGGAAAGATCCTCCTAGTAGCCGGTTTTCTAAAAGCCTCGAAGACACTAGATTTTTGGCTTTTTCCTTTACCAACATTCTTGTTTATACTTGCAACATCTTTCAAGGCATTAGCCTTTTTCTGCCTTTGGAATCTACGCCATTGAGTTTTTGTCATATGATGTTTCCCTTTGTAGTTGACATTATGATTGAACCTCTTCGAACCGAGTGTCCCTTCTTTTTGATCAGACATTTCATTCTGACCGCCACTTTCACTTACTTTCTTTCCACCAGAAAACACCTATTGTTCAGTTTGAGATTTCCCAGTGACTTTATTAACCCATTTCGCAGGTGGGGATTTGTAATTGGGCTTCTTACCACCAGAAAATACCCATTGATTATTTGGGGATTTAGAGGGAGGAGTGAAAGTTTTCAATGGACCTTTCTTCTGATTTACAGTTGGGGATGTGTCCTTGAAAGGAATATTTGCCTTTTCAAAACTAAATTTAGGCATTTTGTCAGCCCATTTTCCTTTCCACTTCGATGGAGGTTGAAAACACTCAACATTTTTTGCAAGGTTTCTTGTCGAAATTAGCGCTACATCTGGGACACACATAACTAGAGAACCAGAAATTTTACATTTTTTAAGAAAATCAATAAGATCTTCTTCAGCTTTGGAAAATACCACTTATATTTTCTCTTGATATTGATCTTCAGTAATTACTGTATCAACACACTTATGGACTTCAATAGCCTTTTCGACATCAACCATTGGACCATCAGTAGTCATCACAGGATCGATCTCAGACATTTCTGACGGTGAGAAAAACACAAGAAGGGGGGGGGGGGTTGAATTATGTTAGATTTTTTTTTTTAAAACACACAGACCAGAAGAAGTTAGAGACAGCTTCTGAAGTGATGTTCAGAACCAAAATGCAGCGGATAAAATCAGAGAGAGAGAGAGGAGAAGGACACAAAGCAATTATACAGGTTCCTTCCACAATCCGGAAGTAGTCCTGTCCCCCTTGCACTTCCAAGGAGAGTTCACTAAACAATGTAATATCTGATTACAAATGCTCAAGCACAACTGCAAGAGACTTCCAATGCTCAAGAACACAATCAAGAGACTTCTAATGCTCAAGCACACAAGCAAGAGACTTCCTATCAAACAGAATTACAAGAAAAATGTTTGACACTTGAACACTTGATATACAATCAGAGGTGCTCACAATACAAATCAGATACAGACTCTTTGATACTTTAGAATTTCTAAGATATGAGCTATAAGAAGAAATTCTAAGTGAACTTTTGGATGCTAAACAATTTTATAGAGTTTTGGCGCCTTTAAATTGTTGTAGAGTCTTTTTGTTCTTCAAGTCTTCAATCCTTTATATAGAGGTGTGAAAATGAACGTTGAGTTGCCAGCGCATCCAAAAAGAGTCGTTTGAAGCTTTGATCAATCACCAATGATTCTTTAACTGACATGTTTATTGTCCTATGAAGAAGCAATTTCAAATCCATTCCATGTATGAAGGAACACCGTTGCAGGCAGAGCTGTTATACTTGTCTTGTAGCAGAGACAAACTCTGGGTAGTGGATATAGTGGTTGTACATTTCGTACAGTTTGTACTTTGTCAACGCTTCAAAAAGAAAGAAGCAGCCAAGGCTTTTGAATCCCTTTGAGTTAGCCGTTGTTACTCTTTTCCACTCTTTCGCAATGTAAATACGACATCCAATCCATTGAACAACTTTTGAATCTTCAAGTTTGCATAACCTAATGAACTTGAGCTTCTGGTGATTAACAAGTTCGACTATATAGGGTATGGGGTTTGTAAGCTCCCCCTGAGTTCTATTCGTGTTAATTAAATTCATTAAAAAAACAAATTAACTTGTAATTAATTTCACAAAATTATCAGAGCAAAGATGAGAAGGTGGTTCTATTAATTTAAATTCCTCGAAATTAAATTAATGGGGCTCAGAGCCTTTAAATAATATCTATTACTCCCCCTTTTGTCATTAAGAAAAATTAATCAACATAAACAAAAAGAAGAGTTAAAAGAACATTAAGATAGTTCAGGGACAAAAACATTCCATGTATGAAGGAACACCGTTGCAGGCAGAGTTGTTATCCTTGTCTTGTAGCAGAGACAAACTCTGGGTAGTGTATATAGTGGTTGTACATTTCGTACAGTTTGTACTTTGTCAACGCTTCAAAAAGAAATAAGCAGCCAAGGCTTTTGAATCCCTTTGAGTTAGCCGTTGTTACTCTTTCCCACTCTTTCGCAATGTAAATACGACATCCAATCCATTGAACAACTTTTGAATCTTCAAGTTTGCATAACCTAATGAACTTGAGCTTCTGGTGATTAACAAGTTCGACTATATAGGGAATGGGGTTTGTAAGCTCCCCCGAGTCTAATAGTACTTTAAGGTGAGGTTTGTAAGCTCCCCCTGAGTTCTATTCTTGTTAATTAAATTCATTAAAAAAACAAATTAACTTGTAATTAATTTCACAAAATTATCAGAGCAAAGATGAGAAAGTGGTTCTATTAATTTAAATTCCTTGAAATTAAATTAATGGGGCTTAGAGCCTTTAAATAATATCTATTACTCCCCCTTTTGTCATTAACAAAAAGTAATCAACATAAACAAAAAGAAGAGTTAAAAGAACATTATGATAGGTCAGAGACAAAAGGGGGTTGCAGATGTTAAAAGAATCTTCTTAGGAATAGCAGGTTGTTCAGGTACAGATGAGGAAGTGGTTGCAGCTTTTCCACTCCTTCTCCTTTCAGGTAGGACTTGAACAGCTTGAAGGTCTTCTACCTCCTCCTGAATAGATGGTACAACAGAAGTGGTCCCTTCAGAAGCACTATCCCTTTTGGCCTTCTTTGATTTGGCTGGCTGTTCAGAAGCACCTTCAAGGTACTCAGCTTCTGAAATAAGCTTTCTCTTGGTTTTCCTGCTTTTAGCTATCTTGACATTTCCACCATACATAATCTCAGGAATGTCTTCTAGCCTGATTTCTTCACCAGTGCTCTGCAAATGATCAACAATGTAGAAAAGCTGAACATCCAGAGGATCTTGCTTGCATATTGGTGGGAAACCTTCCATAAGGTTTGAAGAGATCCTAGACTCCTTCATGTTAGTTTCAAGCTTGACTACAACATCTGGCTTGATTAGCTTCATGTTGGCCAGAGTGTTGGAACAAAGGGTGTTTCACAATTATACCACTTAAAGTTTTGATGATAACAAGGTATTTAAACTATCAATTGGATATGCTAAAAGTTTATTCAAGTGTACAGGACCATTATCAAAGATTCATTTTCAAGAGGTTCTGACTGAATGAATTAAAGAGCAAAGGAATTTTAGATTGAAGCTTGAAGAGCATCTGATTGAAAGCGCTCCTGAAAAATCAGAAGCATAGTGCGTCTGAAGAAAGCGCTCCCGAAGATGACGTCATCCGAAGCTAGTTCTCCAGAAGCAAGTTCATCAGAAGCCATTTCACCAGAGGCTAAGGAGCGTTGACAAAGTACTGTGTACGAAATGTACAACCACTAAGTCTGCGCATGTCTCTGCAACCACCATCTCTGCATTGTGTCTTCTATACAAGACAAGAATAACAGCAATATTCGCAGACATTGTTCCTTTCGTAATTGGAATGGATTTGAAATTGTTTTTCAAAGGACAATCTTTAAATCAGGAAAAAGATCAATGGTGGTAAATCAAAGCTTTAGTCAAGACAGATTGATGAGCTGGCTAGTTCCCAACGTCTTTCAAATCCTCTATAAATAGAGATGAAGACTTGAAGAACTAACACACATATACGCGAACAAGGCTTGTGCTATTTTTTCTCAAAGTCGCAAACATTGCTCATCAACAACTTAGATAATTCTTACAAAAGTTCATATCTTAGAATTTCTAAGTGTCTAGAAAAACATAGTCTGTTCTATTCGTATTGTTTTGTGAATACCTCTGATTGTATATCAAGTATTCAATTCTTTCTTGTAATTCTTTGTAATTGTTTAAAAGTCTCTTGGAGTTGTCCTTGAGCATAGAAGTCTCTTTCTTGTGTGATTGGGCAAAGGAAGTCTCTTACTTGTGTGTTTGAGCAACTTGTAATTTGATATTACATTTTAGTGGAACTCTCCTTGGAAGTGCAAGGGGGACATGACTACTTCCGGATTGTGGAAGGAACCTGTATAAATTGCTTGTGTTCTTCTTCTGTTTCCTGCATTCTTACTCTCTTTCCGCTGCACTAAAACTCTGAACTCTATCAGACTCTGAACTTTTCAGACTTTGATCCTGAGAACAGTTGTTTATTTTTGTGTGAAAGAAACGTTTTTTAAAACACAATTCAACCCCCCCCCCCCCTTCTTGTGTTTTTCCCACCTTCAGTTGGTATCAGAGCTTCGGCTCTGTAGCTAGCACTTAACCGTGTTACAGTAAACGATCAGAGAAAAACATGTATGGGGAAGATGCTTCTGGTTCTGGCTCTGGTTCTGGAGCTGTTGTACACTATGACTACAACAACAACAACAGAAATGAAAGATCTACTAATCACAACAAACCTCCCATGTTTAATGGTGATCCGGAAATGTTCTCTTGGTGGAAGACCAAGATGTATAGTCACATCATGGGAATGGATGAAGAGTTGTGGGATGTTCTTGAAGATGGTGTTGGTGATTTGAAGTTGGATGAAGAAGGTACTGCTCTTGATAGGAAAGCTCACACTGCTGAGCAGAAACAACTTTATAAGAAACATCATACGATCAGAGGCATTCTTGTGGCTGCCTTGCCTCATAAAGAGTACTTAAAGATGAGTGACAAATCAATAGCAAAGGCTATGTTCACCTCATTGTGCTCACTTTATGAGGGTAACAAGAAAGTCAGAGAAGCCAAGGCTACTATGCTTGTTCATCAGTACGAGTTGTTCAGAATGAAGGAGGATGAAAACATTGAGACCATGTACTCAAGGTTTCAGACTCTTGTTTCTTGACTTCAGATTCTGAAGAAAAGCGTCTGATCATGTGAACAAGATTCTGAGAAGTTTACCTGCCAAGTGGAGACCAAAAGTGACAGCCATTGAAGAAGCTAAAGATTTAAACACTTTGAGTGTTGAAGATCTTATAAGCTCTTTAAAGTGTCATGAGATAGGTCTTAATGAGCATGAACCTGTCAAGAAGCCTAAGTTTATTGCACTGAAATCTAGAGGCAAGTCAAGTAAGGCTCTGAAGGCATTAGAGTCTGAAGAAGAATCTACATCTGAAGATTCTGATGAAGACCCTGAAATTGTTCAAGAGATGGCTATGCTCACCAACAGACTACAATATCTTGCTAAGAAAAACAAGAAGTTCATGAGCAGAGGCAGTAGTCACAAAAGCTCTAGAAAAGAAGAACATAAAGGTTGTTTTAACTGCAAGAAGATTGGACACTTCATTGCTGAATGTCCAGACCTGCAGAAATAAAAATCCAA
The DNA here is from genome assembly GCA_958299785.1 of Medicago lupulina. Classification (NCBI taxonomy): domain Eukaryota; kingdom Viridiplantae; phylum Streptophyta; class Magnoliopsida; order Fabales; family Fabaceae; genus Medicago; species Medicago lupulina. The sequence continues at coordinate 55,542,585 of OY283140.1, forward strand.
AGAAAAATCAAAGAAGCCAATCTTCAAATCCAACAAATTCAAGAAGCAAATCAAGAAGAGTTTGATGGCAACTTGGGAAGATCTGGATAACGAGTCTGAGTCTGACAAAGATGATGCTGAAGATGAAGCAAAAATAGCTCTGGCTTTGGTAGCTACTACTGAAAATGAAAAAGATTCATCTGATGCTGAGTCAAGTACAGACTCTGAAACTGAAACTGAGGTATATTCTAAACTCACTAGATCTGAATTGATTGATTCTCTCAAGGAACTTCTTGGTCATTATGAAAACCAATCCACTGAGTTGAGGAGAGTTAAGCAACGACACATTAAGCTGCTAAAACTCCATGAATCAGCTAAGATGGAAATGGATGCTTTACAACAAGAAAATAATGATTTAAAAACAATGACTAACAAAGGTGATAATAAACCTTTATCTGAGCAGGATGCTTCTCTTCAAGAGTTTATTAACACAGGAATTGATAGAACCAAAGTTGCATCTATGATTTATAGCATAAATCAGAACAATAAAAAGAGAATTGGATTTACAGGAGGAAACTCTAGTGAAATAATTCTGAAACCTTGTTCTGATAACATCAAGGATGGCCTGAAAACTCACTTTGTGTCTGAGTCTAGAAAAACTTCTCATTCAGAACCTAATTCTTTAAATTCAAAGGTAATGACTAAGTCAAAACTTGAGAACCAAAAGACAAAGGTAATGAATGAATCTAAATCAAAGGCTCCAACATTACAGATTCTGAAAAGATCAGAACCTAATAAACAGGTTCTGAAGAAAACAGAGTCTGAAACTCAAAAGCCTAGATTTCAGAGGAAGGAAGTTGTCTTTGTTAAGTCACATTCTAAGACTAAAGGTTCTGAATCTAAAGTCTGGAAGAAGACAGAACAAGACAATTTCAGACAGAAAACACAAATGAGACTCAGAACTCCTAGAACTAACCCAAGAGGACCCATGAAGATATGGGTACCTAAGACAGAAATTGTTGATGTTGCAGGTTTGTCTAAAAGGAAACGAAAAGCAGAAGTCCTGGTATCTGGACAGTGGCTGCTCGCGACATATGACGGGAGAAAAGTCTATGTTCCTAACCCTGACCATGAAAGAGGGAGGAACTGTGGGATTTGGAGGAAACCAAACTGGCAAAATCATTGGTACTGGAACAATTGGTAACTCCTCAGTCTCAATTAATAATGTGTGGTTTGTAGATGGACTAAGGCATAACCTACTTATCATAAGTCAATTTTGTGATAATGGTTATGACGTCTTGTGGCACAGAAGGTTGGGACATGCTAACTGGAGGTTAATCTCTAAACTTAGCAAGTTACAACTTGTCAAAGGCTTACCAGACATTGACTATAATTCAGATGCACTGTGTGGTGCATATCAGAAGGGAAAAATTGTTAAAACTTCTTTCAATTCAAAAGACATTGTTTCTACCTCCAGACCCTTGGAACTACTCCATATTGATTTATTTGGACCAGTTAGTACTGCATCCCTATATGGAAGTAAATATGGATTAGTTATAGTTGATGATTACAGTAGATGGAGTTGGGTTAAGTTTCTTAAATCTAAAGATGATTCATATGATGTGTTTACCAAATTCTGCATTCAAGTCCAATCTGAAAAGGAACTGAAAATTTTAAAAGTCAGAAGTGATCATGGGGCAGAATTTGAAAATGAGCCATTTGAAATATTTTGTGAAAAATTTGGAATTGTCCATGAATTCTCTTCTCCTAGAACTCCACAGCAAAATGGGGTTGTAGAGAGAAAGAATAGGTCACTACAAGAAATGGCAAGAACCATGATTCACGAAAACAACCTGGCAAAACATTTTTGGGCAGAAGCAGTAAACACAACATGTTATGTTCAAAACAGGATCTATATCAGACCCATACTGAATAAAACAGCATATGAACTCTTTAAAGGCAGGAAACCTAACATTTCTTACTTTCATCAGTTTGGATGTACATGTTACATCTTAAACAATAAAGTCTATCTGAAGAAATTTGATGCAAAGGCACAAAAGGGAATCTTTCTAGGTTACTCTGAGAGGTCTAAAGCATACAGACTGTATAACTTAGAAACACTTTGTGTTGAAGAGTCTATGCATGTCAAATTTGATGACAAAGAGCCTGGAAGTAAAATTCTAGAGCAGAATGAAAGTATTGCAGGTGCAGAAGAGTCTGATGATTATTCAGAACCTGATCAGACTTCAGAGTTGAATGATGTTTCAGAAGCTGTGATAGCTCCTGATGTCCCAATTGTAGAAGCTTCTGAAGAAGCTCAAGATGATTCACAGCAAGTTATCCAGTCCAAAAACTCATTCTAATACAAGTCTTCTCACCCTGAGGATCAAATCATTGGCAACAAGGAAAGTCCCAAAAGAACTAGATCACACTTCAGACCTAAAGAGTCTGCCTTGGGATTGGTGTCCATGATAGAACCTACAACAGTTGATGAAGCACTAGCTGATGATGGATGGATCTTAGCAATGCAAGATGAACTCATTCAATTCAAAAGAAATGATGTATGGGATCTTGTACCTAAGCCTGAACACAAGATCATTATTGGAACCAAATGGGTGTTTAGGAACAAGCTAGATGAACAGGGAGAAGTAATCAGAAACAAAGCCAGACTTGTTGCTCAAGGATACAGCCAACAAGAAGCCATTGATTATACTGAAACTTTTGCTCCAGTTGCAAGATTGGAAGCAATCAGGTTACTTCTTTCCTACGCAGTAAATCACAACATAACTATGTATCAAATGGACGTTAAAAGTGCATTTCTCAATGGCGTCATTTCTGAAGAAGTGTTTGTGAAACAACCACCTGGTTTTGAGGATTTAAGACATCCTGACTACGTATATAAGCTAAAGAAATCTTTGTATGGTCTGAAACAAGCTCCTAGAGCCTGGTATGACAGACTAAGCAATTTCTTGCTTAAAAATGATTTTAAAAGAGGACAGGTTGACACAACACTCTTCAAGAAGACACTTAAGAAAGACATTCTGATTGTGCAAATTTATGTTGATGATATCATTTTTGGTTCAACTAATAGATCTCTTTGCAAGGAATTTTCTAAGATGATGCAGGAGGAGTTTGAAATGAGCATGATGGGAGAACTGAAGTTTTTCCTAGGAATTCAGATCAACCAATGCAAAGAAGGAGTGTATGTTCATCAGTCCAAATATACCAAGGAACTTCTGAAAAAGTTTAAGCTTGAAGACTGTAAAGAGATGAACACTCCAATGCATCCTACCTGTACTTTGAGCAAATAAGATCAAGGATCTAAAGTTGACCAGAAGCTGTATCGAGGTATGATTGGTTCTCTGTTGTATCTCGCTGCATCCAGACCTGATATCTTGTTCAGTGTATGCTTGTGTGCAAGGTTTCAATCAGATCCTAGAGAATCTCACTTAATTGCTGTTAAAAGAATCTTTAGATATCTGAAAGGAACAACTAATCTTGGACTTCTGTATAAGAAATCTTCAGATTACAAGCTAGTTGGATTCTGCAATGCTGATTATGCTGGTGATAGGATTGAAAAAATATCAACTAGTGGAAATTGTCAATTTCTTGGTGAGAATCTGATATCCTGGGCCAGTAAGAGACAAGAAACTATTGCTTTGTCAACAGTAGAAGCAGAATACATCTCAGCTGCTAGTTGCTGTACACAACTGCTCTGGATGAAACATTAGTTAGAAGACTATCAAATAACTGAAAACTGTATTCCAATTTTCTGTGATAACACAGCTGCTATTTGTTTGTCTAAGAATCCTATTCTTCATTCAAGAGCCAAGCACATTGAAATTAAACATCATTTTATTAGAGACTATGTTCAAAAGGGAGTTTTAGATATTCAATTCATTGATACTGATCATCAATGGGCTGATATCTTTACTAAACCCTTAACTGTTGAAAGATTCAATTTTATAAAGAAAAATTTGAACATGCATTTTGTCTCTGAGTAATGCTTGCCTCTGAGTGAAAACCAGACTCTGAAAATTATCAGAAGCTGATTGAGTATCAGACTCTCCTTGGAGAATTTGAAGAGACTCAGCCTCTGAAAAATCTTCAGACTCTGAGAAGGAATCTTTTTGACTCTGATAGTACTCAGAAGTGGAAAAGGTTAAAGTTACTTTTGTAGACTTCTGACATGGTCTATCTGCATTGGGAAACAACTCTTTTAGGGCAATGATGGTTATTCTCTTTAACAAATATTCTCGCGCCCCTGTATGTCATTAATGTTTGTGTCTGGTTGTCTCCTCTGATATGTGAAAAATTGTTTTCAGAAGTCACTATAAATACCAAACACACACTACTCACTCACTTTCCTACACTTTCAAATCTTTGAGCAGTAACTTTAAAAATTCAGATTTTCTCTCTTCTCTCACATTAGAAACCCTTTACCCTCAACCTTCAACTTCTTCTAATGGCTACTTCAACAAGCGGTTCTAGCATGCAACAAGCCACATGATCGAACTACTCCATCAAACCTTTAACGATGTCGATTCCAATTGATTCATTGGATGTTGAGATTGAATCACCGGTGGACTTCGCATCTCTGAAAAGAAACGAGGTAGATATAGATGCACTGATTTCTGCTCAGAAGATGTTTGATTATTTTCATAAGTTAAATGGACCAACATATGTAAATCTGGTAAAAGAATTCTGGATAAGGGCTGAAGTATGTGATGTAGAAACTGCTAAGTCACAAGAAAGTCAGACCGTTTCAAGAAATCCTAGTCTGAAAGGTAAATCAAGAGAAGAGATGGGTCTTGAACCTTTCAGAGGTCTAGAGATCAAGTCTGCAGTGATGGGTATTCCAATATCTATCACAGAAGGAGTGATTGCAAAAGCCTGCAGAATGGCTTCTGAAGGAAGATTCCTATGGAATGTTAATAGGAAGGATGCTTTGTTGGAAAGCTACACCAACCTACTTTTGAAAGGAAATCCAACAACCAAGTTGGTGGACATGGATGTCAAGTACAGGATACTTCTGAAGATTGTAAATGAATGTTTCTTTCAGAAGGGTGGAGGTGTTGATCAACCCAGTCTGGACCACAAACTGGCGTTGTACTTCTTGGCTGCATATCAAGCTATTAATCTTCCAAGATATATCATGCATCACCTGTGCTGGGCTATTAAAGAAGGAACTAAAGGAAAAAGGAAGCAAGTTCCCTGTGGAAGACTTCTTTCTGAAATCTTCTATCAAGGAGGAGTGCTGAAGACTCTGGACAAGTTCAACCTTGTGTCTGACAGAGTTCTGGGAGTTGCTACTGGAAGGATGAAAAGTGGCAAAACCCTGTTTAACATGAAGATCATTAAGAAGGTCACTACTGATGAACATGACCTTAAAGAATCTTCAGCACCTTCACAAGCTTTGAGAGATTTTCCTTCTATTTTAAAGGAAGATAATCCTGAAGCTCTGACTGGTTACCTAGCTGCTTTTGCCAAGGAATCTGAAGATGCCTCTCAAAGAGCTGAGGTTGCTTTGGCCAGAAAGCAAAAAGCTGCCAAGTCTGAAGCAACAAACTACGACAGAGTGGCTGCTCCTAAGAGGAAAAGAGGAAAAGGTGATTCTACAATTACCATGGAAGCAGCCAGATTAGCTCTGGAAGAAATTGAAGCTGAAGAAGCTGCTGGAGTAGAAAGGCCTATCAAAAGGCAAGCTGGAGAAGAGATTGTGAGTCCTATGTTCACAGTGACGCCAGAGATGGAAAAGAGGTGTCAAGAATATACTGATAATTTGAAGGCTGAAAAGAAAAGGTTGGCAGCTCAGTATAAATTGGAAAGGGATGAGAAACTCAAAACAATGGGTCTTGAAAACTGCGATCAGTTCTATATTGAAAAGATTGTTGAGGTTCAAGTGCTTGCAAGTAAGGTAGAGGAAGAAGCTATGAAGGGAGCTAAGGAAGCTCTGAAAGAGACTCTAGGAACATCAGAAGCTGATGCTTGAGGATCTGTTCCAAAGGTGGCTGTTTCAGAGGCTGTCGTTTCAGAAGCTGCTACTTCAGAAGCTGCTGTCTCAGAAGCTGCTACTTCAGAAGCTGCTGTCTCAGAAGCTACTCAATCTGCAAAGGTAAATCAGATTCCAGACCCCCAAACTATTATCTCACCTTCATCATCAACAGACTTTGACTTAGATAACATTCCTCTAAGTCAGAAATACAAATTGACCAAACCCTCACCAAAATCCAAACGAACCCCAAAATCCAAAACTGCATCTAAACCAAAACTCTCTCCCAAACCCAAACCATTCAAACCTGTGTATCCTGAAATACGTAAGAGTATAGGGGAGTTCTCTCAGAGAAGGATTGATATTTGCAAAAGACTACCTATTGATCATCCGTTTCAACCCCCTATTATCAAACCTCTTAACATGATACCAGTAGGAGAACCCATTCCATCTTTATCACTCTCAAATCAATCACCAACCAGAGATAGTCCAAAAGTTGTTGGTTCAACAACTGCTACTGAAGAGCATGCAGTTACTGAAGAGCCATCAACTGCTGATCTATCTCTCTCAGACTCACCTACCAACAAACAACAACAACAAACAACATCTTCACCACATAACCAGACCTCTGAACATCATGTCATTTCTAATCTAGAAAGTCACTATTCAGGAGAATTTCCTGAATACCAAAAACAAAAGGCATCTGAAAACCCCCCTCAAACACTATCAACCAAAAATCAAGAAAAAGCCATTCCAGAATCTGTAATGGAAACAGTTGCTAAAGAGTCTGTCCAAGTGATAGAGTATGAATCTTCTGTATCTGTTTCAAATTCTGAACCAACACAAAACCTGAAACCTGATGCTTCTGACCAACCCTCATCTTCATCACAAATTCAGATCCTTGACCAACCACCTGTAAACATTCTAGAATTTGAATATCTTGAAGATTAGCTGGTAGAAATTAATGAGGAAATGCAGACTCTAGTACTCCTCAGAAGAACTCCTACTCTACCAGTTGCCTATGAGGATAAGTGGTCTTCTGTGAAGAATAGAGCTTTTGATTTAATCAATGCAGTTGCCAAGAAGTGCTGCCGCATTCAAGCTCATGCAATGAAGCGTCATATGCATAATCTGCACTCATCTCAACAACTTCCAAGCATGCTTCTGTACCTAACCAATGCACCTTTCTATGTTGAATCAGAATATGTTACAAGGGAATCAAAGGTGTTCAAGATGTTGAAGCAAAAGGTGCTGAAGCAACAAGAGGAATCTAAGGCTAGGGAGAAATATCTTCTTCAGAGGCAGTTGGCTCTTGAAGAAACTGTTAAGAAGCAATCTGAAGATATTCAGCGCTTAATGACTCTAATTTAGCAGCAACAACCTCAACCCAACTCTTAGATTGCACACCTTATTTCGTTTGTTATAGGTTTTGTTTCTCTTTGCTTCTGAAATCATCTCTGTATTTGTGGCTGTCTCTTTAATATACTCATCTCTTCAGTTGCAATGTTTATATCTTTGTCCTTACTTCTTATTTTTTTTAATCTTTTTGATTGCTGACAAAAGGGAGAGTAATAGAAGTATTTAACAAAGAATCTGAGCCCAAGTAAAAATAAAAATTCTAACAGTTTTTATTTTTGAGAATCTTATCTTATCTCATCTGTTGATTACGAAATCATTATTGATTAAAATGAATTTAATTAACTTGGATAGGATTTAGGGGGAGCTTACAAACCTCACCTTAAAGAATATCAGACTCAGGGGGAGTCAGAGCTTACAAACCTCAGAATCCCTATAAGTCAACTTGTTAATTAAGTTAACAGCAATTGATCTTTTTAAATACTTATGTTTGTCATCATCAAAAAGGGGGATATTGTTGGAACAAAGGGTGTTTCACAATTATACCACTTAAAGTTTTGATGATAACAAGGTATTTAAACTATCAATTGGATATGCTAAAAGTTTATTCAAGTGTACAGGACCATTATCAAAGATTCATTTTCAAGAGGTTCTGACTGAATGAATTAAAGAGTAAATGAATTTTAGATTGAAGCTTAAAGAGCATCTGATTGAAAGCGCTCCTAAAAAATCAGAAGCATAGTGCGTCTGAAGAAAGCGCTCCTGAAGATGACGTCATCAGAAGCTAGTTCTCCAGAAGCAAGTTGATCAGAAGCCATTTCACCAGAGGCTAAAGAGCGTTGACAAAGTATTGTGTACGAAATGTACAACCACTAAGTCTGCGCATGTCTCTGCAACCCCCATCTCTGCATTGTGTCTCTTATACAAGACAAGAATAACAGCAATATTCGCAGACATTGTTCCTTTCGTAATTGGAATGGATTTGAAATTGTTTTTCAAAGGACAATCTTCAAATCAGGCAAAAGATCAATGGTGATAAATCAAAGCTTCAGTCAAGACAGATTGATGAGCTGGCTAGTTCCCAACGTCTTTCAAATCCTCTATAAATAGAGATGAAGACTTGAAGAACTAACACATATATACGCGAACAAGGCTTGTGCTATTTTTTCTCAAAGTCGCAAACATTGCTCATCAACAACTTAGATAATTCTTACAAAAGTTCATATCTTAGAATTTCTAAGTGTCTAGAAAAACAGAGTCTGTTCTGTTCGTATTGTTTTGTGAATATCTCTGATTGTATATCAAGTATTCAAAACTCTTTTCAATTCTTTGTAATTGTTTAAAAGTCTCTTGGAGTTGTCCTTGAGCATAGAAGTCTCTTTCTTGTGTGATTGAGCAAAGGAAGTCTCTTACTTGTGTGTTTGAGCAACTTGTAATTTGATATTACATTTTAGTGGAACTCTCCTTGGAAGTGCAAGGGGGACATGACTACTTCCGGATTGTGGAAGAAACCTGTATAAATTGCTTGTGTTCTTCTTCTGTTTCCTGCATTCTTACTCTCTATCCGCTGCACTAAAACTCTGAACTCTATCAGACTCTGAACTTTTCAGACTTTGATCCTGAGAACAGTTGTTTATTTTTGTGAGAAAGAAACGTTTTTAAAAACACAATTCAACCCCCCCCCCCCCCCCTCTTGTGTTTTTCCCACCTTCACAGGGTTGTTCCATTGATTATCTTGCCAGTTACAGTTCCTAGCATGCTATCACTGAAGCCTCTGGTTTCACTTAATCCTCTTAGCAGACCTCCTTGATTGAAGATCTCTGACATGAGTCTTCCATAAGGTACCCAAGTTCTGTTGTTGAGCTGGCTTTCCTTGAGCGGCTGAGCTTGAAGTAGCCTTTGATTGAAGATGATCAAATTTTTAGGGTTCTAAGTGTTTTCAGATATTGAAAAAGAGAGAGCTTTGATTGTAGAGAGAGAGTTTGAAATTCGAAAGTGTAGGAAGTGAAGTGAGAAGTGTGTGAGTGATTGAGTGTATTGAGTAAAACGATTGCAATTTTAGAGGGGACAAACAAACACAGCATTAATGACAATTGGGGGCGCGAGGATAGTACATTCAAAGCATAAACATCACCATTGCCCTTTAGTTACACACCAATACAAACACGCCACATTGGCAAACTTTAGACGTGTTGTCTAGTTAAGTGGGAATGGTGTTGCCAGAAGCAACTCTAGTAATTCCACTAACTTCCACTATTCAGAAGCGCAGAAATCCTGGTACTGAAGTCCAACTGCTGACGTCATCTTCAGAAGCACATTTTCCTCAAACTCTCAGTTAAGAGCTTCTGATGGACCATAGCTTATGAAGTTACTTCAGAACCTAACTTCTTGTTCAGGAGCAAGCAATTTCAATCAGACACAAAATGCAGGTTCAAATTTTTCTTTATAAAATCAAATCTTTTAACAGTTAAAGGTTTAGTGAATATATCAGCCCACTGATGTTCAGTATCAATGAATTGAATATCCAGAACCCATTTTTGAACGTAGTCTCTAATAAAATGGTGTTTGATTTCAATGTGTTTGGCTCTAGAATGTAGAATTGGATTCTTTGACAAACAAATAGCAGCAGCATTATCACAAAAGATGGGAATACTATTAGCACTAATTTGATAGTCTTCCAACTGATGTTTCATCCAGAGTAGTTGTGTACAACAACTTGCAGCTGAATGTATTTTGCTTCTATTGTAGACATTGCAATAGTTGCTTATCTTTTGCTAGCCCAGGAACTGACAGTTACCACTGGTTGATTTTCTTTCAATTCTGTCACCAGCATAATCAGCATCACAGAATCCAATCAACTTGTAATCTAAGGATTTCCTATAAAGGAGTCCAAGATTAGTTGTTCCCTTCAGGTACCTAAAGATTCTTTTAACAGTTTTTAAATGAGATTCCATAGGATCTGACTGGAATCTTGCACACAAGCATACACTAAATAAAATATCTGGCTTGGATGTAGTGAGGTATTACAAAGAACCAATCATACCTCTATACAGCTTCTGATCTACCTTTGATCCATTATCTTCTTTGCTTAAGGTGCATGTTGGATGCATTGGAGTGTTCATTAGTTTACAATCTTCAAGCTTGAACTTCTTCAGAAGCTCCTTTGTGTATTTTGATTGATGAACATACACTCCATCTTTGCATTGATTGATTTGAATGCCAAGGAAGAACTTCAATTCTCCCATCATGCTCATTTCAAATTCATCGTGCATTAACTTAGAAAATTCCTTGCAAAGAGAAGCATTAGTATAACCAAATATTATATCATCATCATATATCTGCACAACAAGAATGTCTTTCTTAAGGGTGCTTCTGAAGAGTGTTGTGTCAACTTGACCTCTTTTAAAATCATTTTTAATCAAGAAATTACTTAGTATATCATACCAATCTCTGGGAGCTTGTTTCAAGCCATATAGTGATTTCTTAAGCTTGTAAACATGGTCAGGATGCTTAAGATCCTCAAAACCAGGAGGTTGTTTGACATACACTTCTTCTTCTATGACACCATTAAGAAATGCACTCTTGACATCCATTTGATATAATATTATGCCATGATTAACTGCATAGGATAGAAGTAACCTGATTGCTTCCAATCTTGCAACTGGAACAAATGTTTCAGTGTAATCAATGCCTTCTTGTTGACTGTAACCTTGTGCAACAAGTCTAGCTTTGTTTCTAGTTATTTCACCTTATTCATTCAGCTTGTTTCTGAATACCCATTTTGTTCCAATAATGTTTTTCTGAGGTGGTTTGGGTACCAGATCCCACACATCATTTCTTTGAAAATAATTAAGCTCTTCTTGCATAGCCAATATCCATCCATCATCTGAAAGTGCTTCATCAACTATAGTAGGTTCAATCACTGATAACAATCCTATCATAGACTCTTCTTGTCTGAAGTATGATCTTGTTCTCCTAGGACTGTCTTTGTTTCCAATGATTTGATCCTCAGGGTGTGAAGAGTTGTGATTGAACGTGCTCTTGGATTGATTTGCTTACTGAGAGCCATTTTGAGCTTCATCAGAAGCTACTTCTTCTTGAGCTTCTGATGTGGGTTCAGCTTCTGAAGTTGGTTCAGCTTCAGGACTAACTTCAGAATCACTAGTCTGATCAGGTCCTAGAGTATCTTTAGTAACCTGTATCTATGCACAACTTTCATCTTGCTCTGGAGTTTCATCTCCAGGCTCTTTGTCGTCAAATTTAACGTGCATAGATTCTTCAACATAGAGTGTCACTCTGTATGCCTTTGACCTTTCAGAGTAACCTAAAAAGATTCCTTTTTGGACCTTGGCATCAAATTTCTTTAGGTAGAACTTGTTATTCAGAATGTAGCATGTACATCCAAATTGATGAAAGTAAGATATATTGGGTCTTCTTCCTTTAAAGAGTTCATATGTAGTTTTCTCCAATATAGGTCTGATGTAGATCCTATTTTGAACATGGCATGTTGTTTTCACTGCTTCTTCCCAGAAGTGTTTAGCTAAATTGTTTTCATGGATCATAGTTCTAGCCATTTTTTGTAAGGTTCTATTCTTTATTTCTACAACCCCATTTTGTTGTGGAGTTCAAGGAGAAGAGAATTCATGGACAATTCCATGTTTTTCACAAAAAGTTTCAAATGGCTCATTTTCAAATTCTCCACCATGATCACTTCTTATTTTCAAAATTTTCATTTCTTTTTCAGATTGTATTTGAGTGTAGAAGTTACTGAATACATCATATGAACAATCTTTATTTTTCAAGAACTTTACCCAAGTCCATCTACTGTAATCATCAACAATGACTAGTCCATACTTGCTTCCATATAAGGATGCAATGCTAACTGGTCCAAATAAATCGATATGAAGCAGTTCTAAAGGTCTTGCGGTTGAGACAATGTCTATAGCTTTAAAAGATGATTTCACAATTTTTCCTCTTTGGCATACACCACAAAGTGCTTCTGAATGATAGTCAATGTTAGGTAGGCCTTTGACAAGTTGTAACTTACTAAGCTTAGAGATTAACCTCTAGTTAGCATGTCCCAACCTTCTGTGCCACACCCACTTCTTATCATTCATTGACAGAAGGCAAATTACCTTCTGATCAACTAGTTCAGAAAAATTGATTTTGTAGACATTTTCTACTCTCTTTTCTTTGAACACTATAGACTTGTTATCTTTGTTGATTACAGTGCAGTTGGTCTTTTCAAACATCACATCATAACCATTGTCACAAAACTGACTAATACTCAAAAGGTTATGTTCAAGTCCATCTACCAACCACACATTATTGATTGAGATAGAAGAATTACCAATAGTTCCCGTACCAATGATCTTCCCAGACTGGTTGCCTCCAAACTTTACATTTCCTCCTTCTTTCATTGTGAGGGAGAGGAACATTGACTTCTCTCCAGTGATGTGCCTTGAGCAACTACTGTCCAGGTACCATGACTTTTGCTTTTGCTTTGCCCTTAGACATATCTGCAGCATTGACAATTTCAGATTTAGGTGCCCATTGTTGTAAGGGTCCTTTGGGGTTAGTGCTAGAAGTTTTACTCACCATTTCATGTACCTTGATGTGTGATTTAGGTAGCTTCTGTTTGTCATTGCCTTAGGTTTAACACCTTTTGATTTTGATACTTCAGAAGCAGCAACTGTTTTGTCCTTCTGAACCTTAGACTTTAAGACTTCAGATTATGACTTCATCAGATTCTGAGGAACAGGTTCTGATCTCTTCATAATCTTAATCTTTGAGGTTTTAGACTCAGAATTTATCACAACCTTAGGCTTGGAGTTCTTTGGCTTTGAAGTAATCTTAGCCTTAGAGCTGGAAGCTTCAGGTTCTGATTGAACAACAATTTCCATTTTGACACCTTCAGGTACAAATAAGGTTTTCAATCCTTCCTTAATGCATTCACAATATGCTTTGAGATTGGTTTCATTAGATTTTGCTTCTGAGAATCCAATCCCTTTGCCATTGTTCTTGTAAATGCTATAAATCATGGAAGCAACTCTGCTTCTGTCAATACCAGACATAATGAAATCTTCAAGAGCAATTTCATGGTTACTTAAGGACTTTCCATCACACTTTTCTTGTAGCTTCTGACATAAGAACTTGAGTTTGTCTTCATAGGTTTTACAAATGAAGTCAAAACCTCTAAGTCCTTCTTCAGAAGCTTTCAGATCCAATAGAGTTGATTCTCGTTGCTTCATCAAAACAACATATTTTTCTTTTAAGTCTTTCAACTCATTGGTTCTCATTTCAAAATGTGTGAGGAGTTCTTTAAGTGACTCTATAAGTTCTTCTCTAGGAATTTTGGAATATACCTCATTTTCTTCTTCTGAATCTGATTCTGTTTCAGCTTCTGAAGTTGCTGTAGCTACTAACCCAACAACTATCTATGCAGCTTCATCAGAATCATCTTTATCAGATTCAAATTCACTATCCAAATCTTCCCATGTAGCCATCAAACTCTGCTTGATCTGCTTCTTTATCTTGTTAGACTTGAAAGTTGACCTCTTTGACTTGTCCTTTGATTTCTCCTTCTGAAGATCAGAGCAATCAGCAATGAAATGTCCAGGCTTCTTGCAATTGAAGCAACCCTTCTGATCTTCTTTCTTGAAGCTTCTGTTACCACTCCTTCTGCTCAAGAACTTCTTGTTCTTCTTAGCCAGGTACTGAAGTCTGTTGGAGAGCATAGCCATCATTTCAGCAGGATCTTCATCAGAATCTCCATCATGTGATTCATCTTCAGATTCTATGACTTTAAGTGCTTTTGATGACCTCCCTTTAGATGGTAAAGCTATAGATTTACTCTTCTTAGCAGACTCATGTCCATTAAGACTTAACTCATGAACTTTGAGAGAGCTAACAAGATCTTCAACACTTTAAGTGTTTAAATGTTTAGCTTCTTCAATAGCAGTCACCTTAGGTCTCCATCTAGCAGGCAGACTTCTGAGTATCTAGCTCACATGATCAGAAGCAACACAAATCTTCTTCAATATTTGCATCCAGAGACTAGGGTCTGAAATCTTGAGTACATATCATCAATACTTTCATCATCCTTCATCTTGAACAGCTCATATTGATGAACTAGCATAAGTGCTTTGGTTTCTCTCACTTTCTTGCTACCTTCATAGTTTGCACAAAGTGAAGCAAACATGGCTTTAGCAGCTGATTTGTCACTCATTTTCATGTACTCTGCACGAGGTATAGTAGTGATAAGCGAGCCTCTGATCTTGTGATGCTTCTTGTACATCCTCTTCTGAGCAGGAGTATGTTTCTTTCTATCCACAACAGCTCCTTCTTCATCAAGATCCAAGTCACCAACTCCATCTTTCCAAATATCCCAAAGTTCTTCATCTAAACCCATGATATAACTGTAGAAGTTGGTTAGAAACAGCTTCAGAAGTGATGTTCAAAACCAAAATGCAGCGGATAAAATCAGAGATAGAGAGAAGAAGAACACAAAGCAATTATACAGGTTCCTTCCACAATCCGGAAGTAGTCCCGTCCCCCTTGAACTTCCAAGGAGAGTTCACTAAACAATGTAATATCTGATTAGAAATGCTCAAGCACAACTGCAAGAGACTTCCAATGCTCAAGAACACAATCAAGAGACTTTTAATGCTCAAGCACACAAGTAAGAGACTTCCTATCAAACAGAATTACAAGAAAAATGTTTGACACTTGAACACTTGATATACAATCAGAGGTGCTTACAATACAAATCAGATACAGACTCTTTGATACTTTAGAATTTCTAAGATATGAGCTTTAAGAAGAAATTCTAAGTGAACTTTTGGATGCTGAACAATTTGACAGAGTTTTGGCGCCTTTAAATTGTTGTAGAGTCTTTTTGCTCTTCAAGTCTTCACTCATTTATATAGAGGTGTGAAAATGAACGTTGAGTTGCCAGCACATCTAAAAAGAGTCGTTTGAAGCTTTGATCAATCACCAATGATTCTTTTCCTGATATGTTTATTGTCCTATGAAGGAGCAATTTCAAATCCATTCCATTTATGAAGGAACACCATTGTAGGCACAGCTGTTATCCTTGTCTTGTAGAAGAGACAAACTCTGGGTAGTGGAGATAGTGGTTGTACATTTCGTACCGTTTGTACTTTGTCAACGCTTCAAAAAGAAATAAGCAGCCAAGGCTTTTGAATCCTTTTGAGTTAGCCGTTGTTACTCTTTTCCACTCTTTGGCAATGTAAATATGACATCCAATCCATTGAACATCTTTTGAATCTTCAAGTTTGCATAACCTTATGAACTTGTGATTCTGGTGATATACAGCTTCTGATGAACTTGCTTTTGATGACGTCATCACTTCAGGAGCACTATGTCTTCAGGAGCACTTCTAACTTCAGGAACAGTTTTTCTTCAGACGCTTTTAAGCTTCCTTTTTGTTCAATTCTTTGCTCTCTTTTGTTCATTCAGAACCTATAAATTGTCTCAAAATTTTTGTCTATGGTCCTGGACACTTGAACAAATATTAGCATATCCAATTAACATTTTTTGTAATACTTTGTTATCACTCAAAACTTTTAAGAGTAATGTTAAACATATTTTGTTCCAACAATTTCCACCATGTTCATTGTAACACCCCGTTTTCCCCACAACGCAATATTAATATAAAATCAGAGTAAATCAACAAACGGAGGATTACACTGCTTTCCAATTTAATTCATAAATAGATTAAAAATACTATTTATTCAACAACGTCAACAACATAATATTGCAGCGGAAAAATCTTTGTAAACATTACAACCACATCATATAAATCTGGCACAAAGGCCCCAACATAAGAAATATTCAACATTTATTTTCAAAATGAAACTCCATCAACATGCTTCAAAATTTGATACATAAAGGAATGAAAATACAACAACAAATTCCCATCCCGTTACGTATCAAAGCCCTAAGACACATGAGCCACCACTTCTACTATTCAGGATCACCTGCAAGTTACCCATACGAAGGGCAACATTTTCAAGCAGAAGGGGTGAGATTCACAAACAATAATAATAATATATAATTCATCAATTGAATCTAACACCCTAAATATCAACAACTACTTCAATATATTTCTATATACTTCATGGATAACAACATAATTAAATTCATCCAACAACAACAACACAACAACAGCTCAACCGACGACAACGACTATGCAACGACACAACGACGAACAACAACAATGCAACAATGCGCATGCATGTGGTACCATTTAACGCGTTTGAATGACAAGGCATTCCAGGGCATGAGCCCTCAACAATTTGAATGGTTAAAACATTCACAGGGCATGAGCCCTCAACAATTGAACGACAAGGCGTTTCAGGGCATAAGCCCTCAACAGTTGAATGATAAACATTCCAGGGCATGAGCCCTCAACAAGGTATGAGTATGAAATGGACTCGAATTGTGTATATCTGCATACAACT